>CM064492.1:17396776-17453465 GCA_032716605.1 Paralithodes platypus | reverse complement strand
CTCTCTCTCTCTCTTTTTATCGCTGTCTTCCTTACGAATTACGACATACTGTACTAGTGCATGAGAACAGGAAATAGGGAGCCTCGCTCTCTCTCTCACAAATGAGAACATAAGTAACACAGGAGTCTGCAGAGGAGCCGATTGGCTATAAGTCTCGGTAGCCTATACCAAATATCTACAACTCTGTTACTAAACGAATAGAGGCAGATCCCTTACACACCCAGTCTCTCTGTCGCTCGTTTGTTTGCACACCGGTACAAATGAGGCAGGTCCTTACAAGATGAACATGGGAATCTGCAGAAAAGACAAGTGGCCCACAAAAGGCAGATCCCTTTCACATACAACCCCATTTCATCCATATGGACCATCTGATTTTATCTTTAAAATTCTCTATTGTTCTTGATCCCACTATAGCACTAGGTAGCCTATTTCACATATCTACGACTCTGTTACGAGAGAGGCAGATCCCTTACACAGCCAATCTCTCTCTCTTATTTGCACACTGGTACAAAGGAGGCAGATCCTTACACATGCTACCAAGATGAAAAATGGGAGTCTGCAGAGAAGCCGGTTGGCCCACACACGGCAGATCCCTTTCACACCCAATCCATCTCGTCTTAATCAAATTTTATGTTGAAGCTCTATTGTTATTGATCCCACTATAAGCACTTGGTTAGCCTATTCCACATATATACAACTCTTTTACCAAGCGAAATAGAGGCAGATCCCTTACACAGCCAATCTCTTTCTCTCTCGCTCTTGTTTGTTTGCACACCGGTACAAATGAGGCAGATCCCTTACACATGCAACCAAGATGAAAATGGGAGTCTGCAGAGAGTCAAGTGGCCCACATAAGGCAGGTCCCTTTCACACTCAACCCCATCTCATAAAACTTTACCTGTTATTTACACTACTTACTATACACCCATGTTATCATATACCTGCAACCAAAACACAATTGTAAGAAATAGGAACATAAGAAAATGGGAGTCTGTAGAGAGCCAATTGGCCCACACAAGACAGATCCTTTTCACACCCAACCCATCTCATAAAAACTCTCTCATTTATCTCTGTCTTCCTTACATTTATGACATTCTAGTCTCCCTTTCTCTCTCACAAATGAGAACATAAGAAAACCGGAGTCTGCAGAGAGTCGATTGGCCCACACATGTCAGATCCCTTTCACACCCAACCCATCCCGCGCTCTCTCTCTCTCATATTTATCGCTATCTTCCTTATGTTTACGACATCCTATTCTCTCGCCATACGCCCTCTTCTTCACAAATGAGAAAATAAAAAAATAAGAAAACTGGAGTCTCGAGAGCCGATTGACCTACACATGGCAGATCCCTTTCACACCCAACCCATCTCGTTCTATCTAATTTCAAGTTGAAGCTCTATTGTTCTTGATCCCATTATAGCACTCGGTAGCCTATTCCACATATCTACAACTCTCTAACTAAACGGATAGAGGCAGATCCCTTTTACAGCCAATCTCTCCCTCTCTCGCTCTTGTTTGTTTGCACAATCTGCTCCTTCTGTAGCTTCTCCATGCCCGATAAGTTAAATGATCTTTTGATATCTGTGACACAGCATTTGTATCAAACACAATACCCTGCTTGCAAAACCGTCGAAACGTTGCTTGCAACTTTAATTATTATTATTATTATTATTATTATTATTATTATTATTATTATTAATTTATTATATTTTTATTGTTATCGTTGGACAGGGCTGGCTTTGTTTTATGGTAATAATTTCGAGTTGATCAATGATGTTCTAACAAAGGTGCAATATTTTAAATTTTTGGAATTATGTACAAGAAACACTTGTATGTCTACTTGTATGATATAATAAGGGGATAGCCTAGTGGTTATTGTTTTGGTCTATTATTAATTTATAATTTTATTATTTTAGTTTCCTGGGTAGACCTCCATCAAACATTAGAAAAAATCCCCTAGACCCTCTTTGAAGATAAATTTGTACATGTTTTGGTAGAAAAATGTGGCGGCCGAAGGCCGGTTCCTCTGAAAATTACAGGCTCGAAATTAAATTCGACACCTAAATGGCACTAAAGGTCTTGAAATTGACAACAAATGGGGCAGATGTTAAAAATCGTCAAACTAATGGGCCAAACGTCTTATAATCTCAAACTGATTTGCCTAAACATGAGGAAGAAGAGAAACCAGAAAAAACAACCATCTCCCCTTAAGCTTGATGTATATGTATTAAAATCAGTGGGGATATATCAAGATAAGTCTTAACCTTTGAGTACCAGCGACGTGGGTGTGTTATCTTATACTCTAGCTAGATTTATCCGATATTAAGCAGCCTAGGAAGATCTGTGATAGTTCAAAGGTGGTTGAGATAGTTTGAAACCTTATATTACTACTGTAGAGGTCCTTCCTATCTGAATAGGCTAATACTCTAGCTAGATTTATACGATATTAAGCAGCCTAGGAAAGATCAGTGATAGTTCAAAGGGTTGGTTGAGATAGTTTGAAACCTAATTATTACTAGAGGTCCTTCCTAATCTGAATAAACTCTTCTAATAGTTGCCACAACCTAAAACACCGGTACTCTAAGGCTTAATGCCTTAATGTTGTGCCCTGGCTCTAAAAAGGCTCGCACGGAAAACTGAGTAAACAATTGTAACGTTCAGTTTTTCATAATACCTTCCTGCTTTGTATCAGAGAGAGAGAGAGAGAGAGAGAGAGAGAGAGAGAGAGAGAGAGAGAGAGAGAGAGAGAGAGAGAGAGAGAGAGAGAGGGGGGGGGGGGGTGAGAGAGATGGGGAGGGAGAGCGAGAGAGAGAGAGAGATGTCCGCCGTCTTACGGGTTATTATTTATTTTTATTTGTTTTTATTATTTTGAGAATTGTGCTTATTTTTGCCGTTTTCGATCAGAGTATTTTAGTTTGTCCCCTAGGCTAGCAACGCCTTCCCAAACTTATTTCAAACTAAACCAATGTCCACCCGGTTCCTCCTAAATTACAGGCTCGCTATCGCTCGCCAGAAAATAATCGGCACCTAATGGAACGTAAGATCTTAATATTGACAAAGAAATGGGTCGATAAGTCTTAACATCGCTAAACTAATGGGCCAAACGTCTTAAAATCTGAAAACCAATGGGGCTAAAGATGAGGGAGAAAGGGCGCCATAAAAACCAACCCTCCCCCCACAATTCCCTCTCCACAGCCGCACCCAATCGACCCCCGCTATAAGGGAGGAGGATAAACAGGGCAGCCAAGTACGGAAGGGGTTAAGGGGATAGTGGTTGTTTTTGTTATGTTTATTAATTAATTTATTAATTATTTTTTTAGTTTCCTCGGTAGACCTCCCTCAAGCTTAAAAAAAACACCCCTAGACCCCCCTTCAAGATACATTTGTACATTTTTCGATAGAAACATGTCCCAGTCGAAGGCTGGTTCGTCTTATAATTACAGGCTCGCTATCGCTCGCCAGGATAAAATCGAAACCTAAATGGCACGAAAGGTCTTACAATTGACAACGAAATGAGGCTTTAAGTATTAATATCGCCAAACTATTGGGTCGAACGTCTTAAAATCACAAAACTAATGGGGCTAAAGTACACGAGGGAGAAAGGGGGTCAGAAAAGCGTCCCATTTTCCCTTAACCCGTTCAGTACGGTACCGGTGACATCCTTTCAACTGTATTCTGGCAATGATTAGACGATTATATTCAGCTTAGGAAGGACCTCTAGCAATAATATGGCTTCAAACTCTCTCATCCAACACTTTTAACCACCACGGATCCTTCTTAAGCTGCATAATATCGTCCAAACATAGCTATAATAAAATATAACACACGTCGCTGGTACCGTACTCAAAGGGTTAAGGCAACGTCAAAGGGCCAATTATCGGGGTGATTTGAAATAAGCCGATATATAATTCTAGCTCGTGATTCTTGGATTTAAAAACACCGAACAGATATCTCCCAAGAGCCTAAAGGTTAATTCACTCGTGTGTGAAGTTAAGGGGAGAGGGGTCGTTTTTCTGGTCCCCCTTCTTCCTCATGTTTAACCCCATTCGTTTTCAGTTTCTAAGACGTTCGGCCCATTAGTTTGGCGAGTTAAAGACCTTTCGACAAATTTATTTGTCAACATTAGGACTTTTCGTGTCATTTAGGTGTCGATTTTATCCTGGCGAGCGACAGCGAGCCTGTAATTTAAGAGGAACCGGCCTTCGGCCGGGAAATCTTTCTATCGAAAAATGTACACATTTATCTTGAAGGAGGGTCTTGGGCAGGTTTTTTAAAAAGTTGAATGGAGGTCTAGGGAATAAACAGAAAAATAAATATAAAAATATACATAAATGGGCAAATAAAAACGACCCATCTCCCCTCAACCGTTAGAAGATACAGTGCGCATTTCTTTTTTGCTATCTGTTGCTATTATTAGACGAATTTATTCACATTATGAAGAGTATATGTAAGTCAAAAAGGCTAATTGAGACGGTCTCTACCCTTATAACTCCGGCAGA
Organism: Paralithodes platypus; assembly: GCA_032716605.1. NCBI lineage: Eukaryota > Metazoa > Arthropoda > Malacostraca > Decapoda > Lithodidae > Paralithodes > Paralithodes platypus. The sequence goes on along the minus strand of CM064492.1, from coordinate 17,448,965 downwards.
TCCTTCCTAAGCTGTATTAAATAGTCCAATAAGAGGCAGAATAAACTGTCAAAATGCGTCACGATCTTCAAAGGGTTAAGGGAGCTCAGACGGTATTGTGCAACATGATTTACTGGTTCGGCTCAATAGTTTAAGGAAGGGGTTTAGTTTGCTCCTTAAGCCTCTATCAAACACCCCCAAGACCCCCCTTCGATATAAATTTGTAAATTTTTCGGTAGAAAAATGTACCGGCCGAAGGCCGATTCCTCTTAAAATACAGGCTCGCTATCGCTCGCCAGGAAAACAATCGACACCTAAATGGCACGAAAGGTCTTAATATTGGCAAAAATAAGGGGCCTGAAAATAGCATAACTAATGGGGCGAATGTCTTAAAATCTCATAACGAATGGGGCTAACCATGAGGGAGAAGGAGGTCCCCAAAAAACAACTGCCTCCCCTTAATACCGGTATATACTTGTGGTCTATGACGATCATAGGCCTACATATATCGAGTACCGTAGTTCAAGTCGAAAGCAGTGAACATTGGGTGAAATATTATAGCAACAATGGCCAACATGCAAAAAGTCTTGCAAAGAAGAAAACGAAAACAAGTAAATAAAACTGTCCCTGAGACGCCGAATTTAAAAAGTGTAACTCCGATTTCTTATAAAAGTCGACAAGACCCCTTTTAAGCTAAATATAACCCCCCCCCCCTCTTCCCGACCTGCCCTTCAAGCTAAATATTTGCATTTTTCGGTAGAAATATATCCCGGCCAACGGTCGGTTTCTCCCAAATTGCAGGCTCGCTATCGCTCATCCAGAAGAAAACTATCGCTCACCCAGAAGAAAATAGCACGAAACCATAATGGGGCAAAACTTTTTATAATAGCCTAACTAATGGAACAATCCGTCTTAAAATTGCCGAACTAATGATGCAAAATCGAGGATAAGCAAAAGGACCACCCGTGGTTTAGATAGGATTGACAAGGGTAATGATACAGATCCCTTGAGAAGGCGACCAGTGTTAGGGTCAGGTCGGGGATATAAAGTGTGTGTGTAATAATAATAATAATAATAATAAACGGTTTATTAAAGAATGGCAGCCTCATGAGCTCAAAATACACATTTTACAATTTAGTGGATGAACATGAGATGTACAGATATGAAGATGGTAAGCCCAGTTTACAAAAAAAAAAAAAAAAATACAATAATGATGCAGGTGCAAAATACAAAATTATCATAAATTAACCATGAGAGTAAGTGATATACAGTACATATACACATTTATTTTACTTACTCACATACAGAACATACATATATACACGTACGTACACACATACATACGCATACATAATACATACATATATAAGAACATAAGAACATGCAGTAAGTGTGCACATGCCCGTATACACAAACGCTCACGTATGCACACAAACATACATACATACAAAAACTGTTTTGGTAGTGTCAGGTGAGGAGTTGAAAAGGGTAAAGAGGGAGCGGGCCTTCAAGTCCGTACAGGTAGGGTCAGGTAAAGCCTACTACAATGGGAGGTTAATCCTTGGTAGAGAACAAAACAAGGATATAAAAAACAGTAGAGACAGCTTGGGGGAATCGTAGTATATAGGACATTCTTTAGTGTAGGTGTACTTACTCTAGTTGTACTTACTCTAGTTGTATTGCGGGAGTGAGCATGCTCGTTATTTCCCGCCTCCTATATGTGTAGGTGTTATATGTATCGTTGGAATGGCTGTGGATGTGTGTGTAGTCTGTATTTTTAGCCAATTGGCGACATCGGAAACGAAGGCTTAGGGTGGATCTGTATGGTACCATTCTCACTATAGACGGTACCGTCTCGCCCGAAGGCTTAGGTAGCCATCAGCTTAGGTGAACCATATGATACCCATCTCGCCTTGTACCATTTTTGCCAACCCCAGAAGGGACGTCACAACGTCGTCCACTTATTCCAGGTACCTATTTACAGCTAGGTGAACTGAGGCTAACACATGAAAGGAGACAAGCCCAATTTGTCTCCGCCCGGCCGGGATTGAACCCCCAACCCCTTGTGTGTGAGACGAGAGCTCTACCTACTAGGCTACGGGCTGTGTGTGTGTGTGTGTGTGTGTGTGTGTGTGTGTGTGTGTACAAAGGAAATCAAGCAACAACAGATCTAGTGACCCTTCTAGGTTGCTTGTCCTCCAAAACACTGAGGATCAAGTGTCCAAACAGTGGTTTAGAGTGGGTAAGGGAACATTGGAAAGGGAATTACTGCCCTGGAACTAATGTCCGTGGCAGGATTAGGAAGTTAGTAGGGGACAGATGGGTTAGTAAACTGAGGGGGGGATAAAATAAAGTTATTCATTTACAAACGCAGTCAGTCGCGGGTTTGATGCGAGATATTTGTCTAGGCGGAGTTTAAATGAATCAACGGTGATGCAGTCTATAACGTTTCGGGGAAGCCCATTCCACAAGTTGACAACTCGATTGAAGAAGAAATTCTTAGATTCGTGTGAGTTAAAAGATTTACCAATAATTTTGCAACCGTTTCCCCGCGTGTAATTAGATTGGTCGATAGTGAAGTACTTACTACAGTTCATATTGTCGATGCCTTTGATGATTTTGAACACTTGAATTAAGTCACCTCTTAATCTGCGCTGGGTTAAAGGAAATAGATTTAATTCTCTAAGACGCTCTTCGTATGGTTTGTTCTTTAGGCTAGGTATCATTTTGGTAACTCTACGTTGAACTCGTTCTAGCTTGTTTATATCTTTTTGGTAATAAGGGCACCAGGATTGAACGCAGTATTCCAGAAGAGGGCGGACTAATGAATTGTAAAGGGTTAGGATAACTTCTTTGGATTTATGCTCAAATGACCTGCCTATAAAGCCAATTATTTTGTTTGCCTTCTTAACAACTTCTGAACATTGTTGACTCGGTTTTAGGTTACTCGATATTGTTACTCCCAGATCGGTTTCTCTGTTTACATTCTTAAGCTGAGTGCCATTCATCGAATAGTTTGCTTTCTCATTTAGGTATCCGATATGTAGTACTTTACATTTATCCGCATTGAAACTCATTTGCCAAATTTGGGCCCAACATGACAATTTATCTAGATTGTGTTGCATATCGTCAACTTGTTCTTTTGAGAGTACGCTATTTGCAATTTTTGTATCGTCAGCAAATTTTGAGATTGTACAGGTGAGACCCTCATCTATGTCGTTGATGTAAATTAGAAAGAGAATTGGTCCTAGTACCGATCCCTGGGGTACCCCGCTACTTACATTGGTCCATTTTGATGCCTTACCGTTTATGACTACTCTTTGCTTTCTGTCGCTGAGCCAATTTTCTATCCATTTCAACACACCGTCTTGTATTCCATGCGCTTTTAGTTTTAGCAGTAAACGTTTGTGGGGAACTTTGTCAAAGGCCTTTTGAAAATCAAGGTATATAATATCTACAGCTTTACTCTCATCGTAGAGGTTGAGGATATCGTGGAAGAAGTCTAAGAGGTTTGTTAAACAGGAACGTTTTTTACGAAAGCCGTGTTGAGTATCTTTAAGTATGTTATTTTCCTCTAAGTGATTTACGAGTCTGTCTCGTATGACCGTTTCTAGCATTTTACATACAACTGAGGTTAAGCTAATTGGACGATAGTTACTGGGTAGGGATTTGCTGCCTTTTTTGAATATCGGTGTTACGTTGGCTAGCTTCCACTGATCGGGCATAGTTCCAGACTGCAAGGATTTATTGAATAGTAATGTCAGTGGTTTAGAGAGCTCATCCTTAGCTTCCTTTAGAACTCTAGGCGAGATTTTATCAGGTCCAGGCGTTTTATTTACCTTGAGTTTATCTAAACAATTCAATACATCTCTCTCTGTAACGGTGATATTGCTTAGAACATCTGAATTATCAATCTGAATCGGCGATGGTGTAGGGATATCACTGAGGTCTTCTGTTGTAAAAACTGATGCAAAGAAGGTATTGAGGGCATTACTCATTTGTTCTTCGTCTTTGGTGTATTCTCCATTTTCATCGACTAACGGTCCAACAGTTGAAGTAACGACTTTTTTCTTTCTGATATAACTATAGAATTCTTTCGGGTTTGTTTTACTTTGATTCGCAATATGTAACTCTAAGGTCTTTTTACTTTGCTTAATTAACTTTTGGCTTTGCGTCGTAGCTCTACAAATTTCAGCCGTTCTTCGTCATTTTGTGAAGATTTTAATCTATCATTAGCAAATTTTTTAGCAAGCAGGCAGTTTGAAATATCTTTATTCCACCATTTGGGCTTATTATTATGGCCTGGACGGCGAGTTTTCGATGGTATGCAGTCTTGCACTGCTTTTAGGTAAGTGGCTTCGAATAACTTCCAAGATGTATTTATGTCGTTATTGTGAATTAAAAAGCTCCAGTCAGTTTCTTTAAACATAGCTCTAAGTTTATGGAAGTTTGCTTTCTTGAAATTAGGGACTTTTTCGATGCTACTATTTGGTTCGTTACTAGTAAACTTTAAAGTGAAAGTTATCGTACGATGGTCGCTGTTACTGAATTCATCACCAACATTCAAATTCTCTATTAATTCTTCTTTTGTTGCAAGTACAATGTCAAGAACGTTATTACCACGGGGGAGAGTGTGTGTGTGTGTGTGTGTGTGTGTGTGTGTGTGTGTGTGTGTGTGTGTGTGTGTGTGTGTGTGTGTGTTGTGATATATAGAAGGCGAATTGTGGAAAAGCTGGGCATTCTATTGTTAAGGGTGGAAATACATGGATGAAGATACACGAACACTTATAATAGATAATGCTTATGCATAGATTTATAATAAGAAGTTGCGCTAGTGAGCAATATGTTCTCGCTCATATGTACGTATATTTACATACATATGTGCATATGATTATACAAATACACGTACAGTACATATATATATTATATACCTTATATTCTCAGACGGGCTCGAACCATTGACAGCACATACACACAGACATACATATACATAAATATATGCACATTACATGCATATATGCTCTTCTTTTATCCACCTGATACTCTCAGCCGGGTTCGAACCACAAACAGTATACACTATAGACACATATATATATACATAAATAACGCATACATACATACACATATACGCACACATACATACATATATACTGCACATACATAGATACACATATACATATATACATATATACACATATACATAAACAAACTCAAGCAAATACATACATAATTATATTCTAATACACACGCACACACACTTATGCATACATTATTAAAGGTAGGCGCGTATATATGGTGTGACAGGCCGTTATTACACATTATTAATAATATTTACAATGGTTGGGATAGGACTATTTTTATATCTGTCAGTTCTTGCTCTTATTGGTTGGAGTGTGTTGAAGTGACGAGCTGCACGTGTTGGTCTAGGGGCGTCTGGTGGAAGTAAGTTTCTGTGTCGTGGGTGAACAAGCAGCTTAGATGCAAACTGTTTGAGTGTGTTGTAGTGGTGGGTTGAAAGTGCAGGTATGCTAAGGGTGGTGAAAGCTTCCTTGTACCCTGGATTTGTGCCACCCAGGATGATCCTGCATGCCCTCCTCTGCTCTCTCTCCAATTGACGTTGTTGTGTCAGGGTTAGAGAGGAGGACCAGGCGGGAGAGGCTTAGGTGAGCTTAGGGAGTATGAAGGTGTTATAATTATTATATACTCTTCAGCTCATTTTCCGGCGCCCCCAGGGATCTCAACCGCCTTAGCATTAACAACTTGTATGTGGCGGTCCTGACTGTGGTAGTTACATGTTTCTTCCAGTTCAGTTTGTTGTCCACAGTAATTCCGAGGAGTTTGGTGGACTGTGTGTGTGTGTGTGTGTGTGTGTGTGTGTGTGTGTGTGTGTGTGTGTGTGCGTGTGCGTGTGCGTGTGTGTGTGTGCGCGCGCGTGCGCGCGCGCGCTACATACCCAGTAATTTAATGAATACACAAACAGGGTCAAAACGATGCTCCCTGGATTTCCCTGCAACTCTCTCTCCTTTTCCTATTTCCTTCTCATATATCACTATCTCCACTTTCTCTCCCCCTCCTCTTCCTATGTCTTACCCCATTCCCCCTTTATCTCCCTTACTCTCTCCTGGCCTCCCTCTCTTCCGCCATCCCAAACGGATCTCCCCCTCTCTCCCCAAAGTTATGTTTAATTCCTGTTCTTCACTCTCTTCCCTCCCCCTCTCTCTCTGCTCTCTTTGGCTACTTTAACCTGCTTCTCTTTCTTTATTCTCTCTCCTCTATTCTTCACTCTCTCTCTCTCTCTTCTCTTTGGCTACTTTAACCCCTTAAGCACGGGGTCACCTTTTTACCTCTGAATCTGGCTAAAAGTAAACGATTGTATGCAGTATAAGAAGAACCTATATTATTCAGAGGGTTTATTGATATCCTATTTACCCCTTCGAGTCCTAGAGGATTATGAGCTAAAAAATATCGTCTAATGGTAACCAGAATATGCTGACCATTTCGTCATCGAGCTGAAAGGGTTAACCTGCTTCTCATTCTTCATTCTCTCCCCTCTATTCGTCACTCTCGATTTTCCCTGGCTTGCGATAGCAAGCCTGCAGTTTAAGACTAGCTCTCAACACTTCCGTCTCTCTCTCTCTCTCTCTCTTTTTATTTTGCGGTTTCATCCTCTCCTCGTTTCTCCCTCCCTTACCTACCTTAATCTCCCTAGATCTTTCTATTGTTTTCTCACTCCTGTCTCTCATCCCACCCACACACTTCTCTCACTCTCACTCTCTCTCTCTCTCTCACTCTCCTCCCCCCCCCCACCCCCTCTCTCTCTCTCTCTCCTCCCTCATAAGCAAATTACGATCACAAAAGCTTTACGAGATGATCTGGGTGGGTATAAAGCCTGGAATTAATTAGGTGGGACTCAATGGTCGGCGAAGAAGTATGAGCTGTAAGTAATGGGAATGGCGTTAGGGGGATAGTGGCTATTTTTTAATATCTTAATTTATATATTCATATATATAGTTTTAGTTTTTTTCCTTAGACCTCCATCAAGCTAAAAATTACACCTACTAGACCCCATTTCAAGATAAATTTGTACCTTTTTCGGTAGACAAATGTCCCGTGCCGAAGGCCGGATACTCTTAAATTACAGGCTCGCTAACGCTCGCCAGAACAAATAATCGACACCTACTAAGGGTTTCATAAGCCGTGTGGCTTCGTTTTTCGGGAATAACTTATTAACAAACAGTTGGATCAGTATGATATTTTGACACAGCTTTTTTCACACCGTCGTGACTGTCCCCTAATTTTTGTCGATATAGTGCATTACCAAAAGTGTAGAAATAAGCCACTTGTGCCTGTGTCATGAGGTTAAATTCGCACATTAATGGATAAGAAACGGACAAGGCTACCGTGGCTTACCTGTGAGAACCACCAAGCATTCACAAATGAGACAGAACAACACTTCACAACTCTAAACAGTACACCCATCACTAACATCAACAATGCTGTACACATACTCAATAAAACTATCCAAAACGCTGACAAGAAACACATTCCAAGAGGTAACAGAAAAAGACACAACCCCAACTTCACACCAGAAATTCAAAACCTCATCAGACAACGCGACATACTGAAACACTCCCCAGCATCCCACACACAAGACATCACACAACAAATTCAAGCACTCAACACCCAAACTAACAACAAAATACAAGAACAACAAAAACTAAATTTGAATAACTTCCTACAAACACTTGATCACAAAACAAACCCCAAAAAACTCTACAAAACACTAAACAGCATCACACTTTCCAACAGCAACACAACACAATCACATGCTGCAATCACAACAACAGACTCTACTCCTTCATGTAAACAACAAGCAAACACTCTCATCAATCACTTTTCACATGTCAGCCACCTAAAACCTCACAAAGACGACCGACGTGTCATCCGACGTAAGAGACAATTCACCACAGACCCTGACTATACACCCTTCACCAATCACCAGACAAAGCATATCATCAACAATCTCAAGCACTCACCCGCCTGTGGCCTAGACAACATAAGCAACATACACCTCAGACACCTGGGACCACAAGGCATACAAGCACTCACTAACATATCAAACTACAGCTATTCACACAACACAATACCAGACATTTGGAAGCATGGTATCATCATCACATTCCCCAAACCCAACAAAGACCCCACGCTACCCTCCTCGCACCGCCCCATCACACTCCTTTGCTCCCCCTCCAAAGTCATGGAATGCCTAGTATTACAACTAATTACACCTGACCTACCCCTAGCTCCAACACAACATGGCTTTAGGCCACTGCACTCCACAAACACTCTTCTCACAGACCTTACACAAAGAGCTTTCAACGGCATCAACTCATCTAGACCACCACACAGATCACTATTAGCCACACTCGACATTAGTAAAGCCTTCGATGCCATCCCCCGCCACAACCTAACAAACAAAATCTACAACACAAACATGCACAACAACACAAAAAGGTGGCTGGCCAACTTCCTAGCAGGCAGATGTGCACACATATCTTTTGCCGGTCAGTCATCTAAAATCAGAAACTTTCCAAACGGAGTCCCACAAGGATCCGTCCTATCGCCCGCACTCTTCAATCTGTACATGCACGATATAACTACACCCAATACGCCCCAAATAAACTTAGCCTCCTATGCAGATGACATAACACTCACATGCACACACCATGACCCAAAAAGAGCAACAGATCTCCTTCAACCCTATCTCAACACACTACGTGGCTGGTGCACTACAAACAAACTTAATCTAGCCCCAGCCAAATCCACCGCAACCCTGCTCACAAGCTGGACAGGAGAACACGAATACATCCCTCAACTCACCATAAACAACACACCCCTAACACATACACACACACCCAAAATCCTAGGAGTAACATATGATACTCATATGACATTCAAACAGCACACCACAAACATTAAAAAGAAACTGACACCCAGACTTAACACCCTCAGGTCACTTGCTCACACAAAATTTGGACACAACAAAGAAACTACCACCACAGTATATAAACAATACATAAGATCAGTGATGGAATACGCAAGCCCAGCCTGGGCTTCTAACCTAGCTGAAACACATCATAAGACCTTACAGACTATTCAAACAAAGCCCTGAAGATCATTACAGGCTGCACAGCTACTGCACCCACAGATCACCTACATCAAGAAACCAAAATCCTCAAAGTCAAAGACCATTTGGACATGAAAGGCACTCAATTCCTGGCAGCAGCCTCCACGAACCAAGACCACCCACTAAACTACATGGCAACACACCCACAGACACCAAGAAATATCAAAACAACACCCAGCACACGGTATCACACACAATTATTGTCCTCTCTCCCTCCCTGCCCACCCCGAACCAACTTCCAGAAGCACATCCATACTCATATCTCTCACCGATCCATCCACTCACTCACAGACAACACGCAGCTGCATGCACGACCTCCCGAAATCCATCCTTCCGAATCCTCCCTTCCTCGCGAGGACAGAGTCCACCTGGCCAGGCTGAGATGCGGACACCATCCAGCTCTCCTGAGCTATCAGAAGAGACTGGATGACTCCGTTGTCGACGCCTGCCCGGGATGTAACACAGCACCCCATACCATTAAACACATCATAGAAGACTGCATTTCACACAACCACTTACGCCAACAACACAATCTACACTCAATGAGAGCTCTGTGGGAAAGCCCAATCGTGGCCATGGCCTTTCTCAGGGACTCGGGGCTGTTCGGCCAGGCAGCTTAGGGAACAACAACAACAACAACAACCACCACCAAATCATTATTGCTCCTCCATCAAACAGCTAGTTATCATCCACCACCCAACCCTATTACATACTGTTTTTTTTTTTGTTTTCTTCTATGTGAATGAGGGAGACAAGAGGCATAACTGCCTGCAGCGAGTGCCTCCCCAGATTTCAAAGAGTGACAGGGCCGAAATCAAGGGACGTTCGAGCTAAAATGCCTGGACACACAGAGTTTGAAGCAATTTAAGTCATAGGAAGAGGGAAAGACTGATTCTGGGAGAGAGTTCCAGAGCTCAGCAGTTGAATAGAAGAAAGTCTGAGAATAACGTTTCACTCTTGGGTTGGAGAGTTGCACAGAGTAGGGGTGGGATTGTGTTGCAAGGCGGGTACTACGTACCCTACGTAGAAGAGGTGGTATACACTGGGAAAGCTCCGAGGAACACTGATTATTGTAGTAGCGATAGAATAGCGAGAGATATGCAACATTGCGGCGAAGAGAGAGGGATTGCAGAGAGTTGGTGAGTGGACGGGAGTTAATGATACGAAAGGCTTTCCTTTCTACTTTATCTAGGAGTGCGGTGTGAGAGGATCCTCCCCACACATGTGAACAATACTCAATACAAGGACGCACTGTGCCCCTGTACAGAGCAAGAAGCTGCGCAAGGGTAAAGAACCCCTTGAGGCGGTTGAGCACACCCAGCTTCTGAGAGGCTGCCTTAGCGAGACTGCCTTAGCGAGACTGGTAATATGGTCTTTCCAAGTGAGAGCAGAAGAAAAAGAGACACCGAGAACATTGAGGGAAGATGAAGAGTTGATTTTTGTATTGTTGAAGAATAAGGGATAGTCCTCTGGAGGTTCCTGACGGGTAGTAAGATGGATAAATTGAGTTTTGGTAGCATTAAATGCCACAAGTTTTTTTCTACCCCAATTGGAAATAGTAGCTAGATCAGAAGATATGGCTTCATTACGTTTACTTATGAGGGATTGCTGGCTGGGGCGTTCTGGAAAACTAATTTAGTGGTGTAATGTAGAGTCGTCTGCATATGAATGGATGGGACTGGATGTACAGTTGAGAAGATCATTTATGAAAATTAGAAAGAGAATAAGATATAGGACAGAACCCTGAGGAACACCGGAGTTGATAGGATGAGGAAATGAGCGATGGTCGTCCACAACAGCAGCTATGGAACGGCCGGAAAGGAAATTAGAGACAAAGGGACAGAAACCGAAGGAGGGCAGTTTGAAAATTAAAGATTTGTGCCAGACTCTATCGAAGGCCTTCGATATGTCTAGTGCAATGGAAAAAGTCTCACCGAAGTCCCGAAAGTTGGATGACCAAGAGTTAGTAAGATATGAAAGAAGATCACCAGTAGAGCGACCCTTAACCCTTAAAGATCGGGGGTGGACTTACGTCCGCCTTCAATTTGCAGCAAGTTAGGAGCATTATTAAGGCTTTCAAAGGGTTATAATCGAGTGCAAAGGGCCGGGAGCGCAGCGGGCCAGACAGCCGACTCCCAGGGCTTACCGCCGCCCACTAACTCATTTTCCCTCTGTTCTCGAGAGGCCGGCAGCGTTGCCAGTAGTGAGCGTAGTGGGAAAAAATATGCCGCTATACGCTAAACTCCCATGTTAGTGGTAACACTGCATGAGAACGATGAGTGCTACGTAGCTCGTTCTGGTCTCATTTTGAAGCTTTTAGTGCCTAGTTTTTTGCTGAATACATTTCTTTTCATGCAGATACTTGATTTATCATTCAGGAGGGCCTGAATATGCCCAAATAAGCCCCAAACCCCCCACTAGACAAGATTAAGGAAGCCATACTGGCCATCTGAGAGCAGATTATGAGAAGAGAAATGCTTAAGAAATTTGGAAGCAAGAATAGTTTCAAAAACTTTAGAGATACAAGAGATAAGAGCAATTGGACGATAGTTGGAGGGTTGAGAGCGGTCACCCTTCTTTGGGACAGGTTGAATGAGAGCAAACTTCCAGCAAGAAGGAAAGACGTTAGAGGAGAGACAGAGACGAAAGAGTTTGCCTAGGCAGGGGGTCAGCATGGAAGCACAGTTTTTAAGTACAACAGGAGGAACACTGTCCGGACTGTACGCCTTCTTAGTATTAAGCCCAGAGAGGGTAGAAAGTACATCTTTAGAAGAGATTAGGATATTAGGCATATGTAGGAGAGAGGGGGGTGGAGAGGGAGGAATATTTATACTTTATATTGACAGATTACTTGAATTTAAAGGCGATAATAGGGTTGAATGGTGGCTGATAACTACCGTGTTTGATGGAGGAGCAATAATAGTTTGGTGATTCTCACAGGTAAGCCACGGTAGCCTTGTCCGTTTCTTAGTAATTAATGTGCGACTTTAACCTCATGACACAGGGACAAGTGGCTTATTTCTACACTTTTGGTAATGCACTATATTGACAAAATTATGGTACGTTGTGAAAAAAGCTGTGTCAAAATATCATACTGATCCAATGTTTGTTAGTAAGTTATTCCCGAAAAACGATGCCACACGGCTTCTGAAACCCATAGTAAATGGCACGAAAGTTCTTAACATTGACAGAAATGGGCGAAAGTTCTTAACATCGCCAAACTAATGGGGTGAACGTCTTACAATATCAAAAGTACCGGTAATGGGGCTAAACTTGAGGGAGAAAGGGGGCCAGAAAATAATCCCTAAAGTGGAAATCTCCCCTTAGTTTTGTGTTTAACCCATTCAGCACGAACCAAAGTTCTTCAAACGTCACCACCAAAGTTCTTCATAGATCACCACCAAAGTTCTTCAAACGTCACCACCAAAGTTCTTCAAACGTCACCACCAAAGTTCTTCAAACGTCACCACCAAAGTTCTTCAAACACCACCACCAAAGTTCTTCAAACACCACCACCAAAGTTCTTCATAGATTACCACCAAAGTTCTTCATAGATCACCACCAAAGTTCTTCAAACATCACCACCAAAGTTCTTCAAACACCACCACCAAATTTCTTCAAACACCACCACCAAAGTTCTCCAAACATCACCACCAACGTTCTTCAAACACCACCACCAAAGTTCTTCAAACACCACCACCAAAGTTTCCAAACACCACCACCAAAGTTCTTCAAACACCACCACCAAAGTTCTCCAAACACCACCACCAAAGTTCTTCAAACATCACCACCAAAGTTCTCCAAACACCACCACCAAAGTTCTTCAAACACCACCACCAAAGTTCTTCAAACACCACCCCCAAAGTTCTCCAAACACCACCACCAAAGTTCTTGAAACACTAACACCAAAGTTCTCCATTCCCCCCCCCCCCCCCCCCAACACCCAGAGTATTCAAACACCACGGCCAAAGCTTTCTTATCCATCACTAAACCTCTCCAAACAAACACCACCACCAAAAGTTCCCTAACAGTTCTCACATCATCATAATCACCAGAACTGTGTAACACCACTACCAAATCTCTGCAAACAAAGTTTTCTAAAACCTCTCCAAACATAAACACCGAAGCTCTTCATCTACCACCACCTGAGCTCTACACACACACCACCACCAAAGCTCTACACGTCGCCACACAGTATATTTTCCACCGACCCTCTCTCCACTCGCTTTGATGATATTTTTGTTGTCGTTTGAAAGGTAGTTTTAAGCCAATATCACACGAGCGCTTTTTCCCTCATCTAGTATCGGCTGGCAACTTGTGATGTCAAACATTTATATAATGCTCTCACATACATTCATCTAGCTTCAGTTTAGTTTCCGATACCACTGCAAAAGATGCCAAAAACATGGCTGAAATCATGTTGACCGTATAAAATTCCTCATGCAATTCTCCCTTGAACAGTCATTGGATACTAAATCTGTTAATGTTGCAGTACTTTGAGCATGGTAGCCTCCTATTTGTTATTGTTGCTGTTGTTGTTGATCCAGAGGCAGATATAGCAAACTCACTGACCGCTATCTATACTATATAATATGTCATGCAGTACTTTAAGCATAGCAGCTTCCGATTTGTTATTGTTGCTGTTGTTGTTGAATGTTGATCCAGAGGCAGATATAGCAAACTCACTGGCCGCTATCTATACTATATAATATGTCATGCAGTACTTTAAGCATAGCAGCTTCCGATTTGTTATTGTTGCTGTTGTTGTTGAATGTTGATCCAGAGGCAGATATAGAACATAAGAACATAAGAAAATGGGAGTCTGCAGAAAGCCGATTGGCCTAAGCAAGGCAGATCCCTGTCCCACACAACCCCAATTCATTACAAAGCCCAATTATAGGCTTCACACTCTAATACCCTGAGGATCATCTTACCAAAACGGTTAGAGATTAACGCAGGATTATGGAGGTCTGCAGAGCGCTGATTGGCCCAACCCGGCTGATCCCCCTTCACACCCAACCCTTCTCGTCCATATGCTTATCCAATTTTATCTTAAAGCTCCCTACAGTTTTAGATCCCACTATAGCACTTGGTAGTCCATTCCACCCGTCTACAACTCTGTTACCAAACCAATACTTGCCTATATCTTTTCTGAAACGAAATTTATCTAATTTGAAACCATTGGTACGAGTTCTTTCGCTATCACTGAGCTTTAGTACATTTGCCATGTCCCCTTTGTTAATCCCACTAACCCACTTGAACACCTCTATCATATCCCCTCTAACTCTGCATCTCTCTAACGAATGTAAACCTAATTTCTTCAACCTTTCTTCATACGAAAGATTTCTAATATTATGGATCATTTTTGTCATTCTACGCTGTACTCTCTCCAATGAATCTATGTCCATTCTGTAATAAGGACACCAAAATTGGACAGCATAATCCATATGGGGTCTCACTAATGACAAGTAAAGTTTTAAGATAACATCAGCAGTTCTGTTACTCACACTCCTAGAGATGAACCCGAGAATCCTGTTTGCCTTATTACGAACGCTTATACACTGTTTTCTAGGCTTCAAATCATTGCTAACAAACACACCTAGATCTTTCTCGCAGTCTGAATTTTCTAATTCTAAATTAGCTAGTTTATATTTAACATTTGTTGCATCTTCCCTATCTTTAATACCTTGCATTTGTCAATGTTAAACTTCATCTGCCAATTTACTGACCATTCATGTAAGGTATCTAGATCCCTTTGGAGGCACTCTATATCGCTATCTGAATCAATTGATCTCCCTATTTTAGTATCGTCTGCGAATTTACTTATCCTACTAGTTATACCTAAATCTAGGTCATTTATGTATATAAGAAACAACAGGGGACCTAATACCGATCCCTGGGGGACACCACTTTTGACTGCTCCCCATTCTGACTTGGTACCATTTATGCTGACTCTCTGCTTCCTACCAATTAGCCATGACCTAATCCATCCTAACAACGCCCCACCTATTCCATGTGCCTCAACCTTTCTCATCAATCTCTCATGAGGGACTCTGTCGAAAGCTTTACTGAAATCTAAATATATAATATCATATGACTTGTCATTATCTACTGCTTCATATACCTCTGAGAAAAAAACTAAGCAAATTAGTAAGGCAAGACCGTCCCTGAGTGAATCCATGCTGAGAAGAATTGATTAAGTTAAATGTTTCTAAGTGGTTTCTCATTTTCCTAGCAATAATTGACTCTAGTAGTCTTTCTATGATTGAAGTGAGACTAATGGGACGGTAATTGGATGCTATTGATTTATCACCTTTTTTGAAGATCGGAACTACATTTGCAAGCTTCCAAGCGTCTGGAACTATACCTGTTTCTAATGACTTGTTAAATAGAAATGTTAATGGATAACTTAACTCATCTCTGCATTCTTTTAATACTCTAGCATATACCTCATCAGGACCAGGCGATTTATGAGGTTTCAGTCTGTCAATTTCCTTAACCACATCATTTCTACTTATAGTAACCGTACTTAACCTATTTTCTATACTATCGCTGTATACCTTACGGACTTCTGGAAACTGTGCCAAATTTTCATTAGTGAAAACGGAAAGAAATTGACTATTTAATGTACTGCACATTTCTAAATCACTTTCTGTCAATTTTCCTATCGAAGTTTTAAGGGGACCAATTACATCTCTAACCTTGGATTTATATAGTTGGTAAAAAGCTTTAGGATTATTTTTTGAATCATTGGCAACCTTAATTTCATAATTTCTTTTTTCTTTACTAATATCCTTTTTTACCTGTCGTGATAGATTCTGATAGTAAGCAAGTAGGTGATTTTTTTTAATTTTTCTATATATTCCTCTCTTTTTTCCTAGAAGATCTAATAGTCTATTATTCATCCATTTGGGTTGGTTCTGTGTTGATCTAAATTTTCTTTTGGGGATATATTTATTTTGCGCATTGAATACTGACTTGATAAAATTATCGTATGTATCTACCAAGTTTGACGTCTCCAAACTCACTGGCCGCTATCTATACTATATAATATGTCATGCAGTACTTTAAGCATAGCAGCTTCCGATTTGTTATTGTTGCTGTTGTTGTTTAATGTTGATCCAGTGGCAGATATAGCAAACTCACTGGCCGCTATCTATACTATATATTATGTCATGCAGTACTTTAAGCATAGCAGCTTCCGATTTGTTATTGTTGCTGTTGTTGTTGAATGTTGATCCAGAGGCAGATATAGCAAAACTCACTGGCCGCTATCTATACTATATATTATGTCATGCAGTACTTTAAGCATAGCAGCTTCCGATTTGTTATTGTTGCTGTTGTTGTTGAATGTTGATCCAGAGGCAGATATAGCAAACTCACTGGCCGCTATCTATACTATATATTATGTCATGCAGTACTTTAAGCATAGCAGCTTCCGATTTGTTATTGTTGCTGTTGTTGTTGAATGTTGATCCAGAGGCAGATATAGCAAACTCACTGGCCGCTATCTATACTATATATTATGTCATGCAGTACTTTAAGCATAGCAGCTTCCGATTTGTTATTGTTGCTGTTGTTGTTGAATGTTGATCCAGAGGCAGATATAGCAAACTCACTGGCCGCTATCTATACTATATATTATGTCATGCAGTACTTTAAGCATAGCAGCTTCCGATTTGTTATTGTTGCTGTTGTTGTTGAATGTTGATCCAGAGGCAGATATAGCAAACTCACTGGCCGCTATCTATACTATATATTATGTCATGCAGTACTTTAAGCATAGCAGCTTCCGATTTGTTATTGTTGCTGTTCTGGTTCTTGTTGAATGTTGATCGAGAGGTGGCTTTCACAAACTCACTGGCTGCTATCTATATTTATGTCATCCAGTACTTTGCACATAGCAGCTTTCGATTTGTTGTTGTTGATGTTGTTATTGAATGTTGATCCACAGGCAGATTTAGCAAACTCACTGGCCACTATCTATACTATATAATTATGTAATGCAGTACCGGTACTTTAAGGGAGCTCAGACGGTATTGTGCGGCATAATATACTGGTTCGGCTCAATGGTTTAAGGAAGGGGTTTAGTTTGCTCTCTAAACCTCTATCAAACTTTAAAAAACACCCACAAGACCCCCTTTCGATATCAATTTTTACATTTTTCGGTAGAATAATGTCCCGGCCGAAGGCCGATTCCTCTTCAAATACAGGCTCGCTATCGCTCGCCAGGAAAAAAATATATACACCTAAATATCACGAAAGGTTTTAATATTGGCAAATAAAGGGGGCAAAAGGTGTGAAAATCGCCAAACTAATGGGGGAATGTCTTGAAATATCATAACTAATAGGGATAAACATGAGGGAGGAGGAAGACTCGAAAAACCAACTGCCTCCCCGTAAGCAAAGCAGTCTCTGATTTGTTATTGTTGCTGTTGTAGTTGTTATTGCATGTTGATCGTGAGGCAGCTTTCACAAATTCACTTGCCGCTATATAGTTATGTCATGCAGTACGGTACTTTGAGCATGGCAGCCGGCGATTTGCGGGACCTACCGTAACTGAGTGTCGCCTGTATCGTAGGGTGAGCACTCGCGGGTTTGTTTATGGGTTAACGTAAATCTCGGGCTTTGGGTCAGCTCGCAAATACTTGTCCTCCCAAAATCCGCTGTGAAAAATGTGAATACAAATTTAAAATTGTTTAGGTGTGTGTTGTGTGTAGGATGTAAGGGTGCTTAGTGTGTGTGTGTGCGCGCGCGCTATGGGGGTCTTTTGATAGTGTTTGCGTGTGTATGTGCACGTACCTAATTGTGTATTACAAGATTGAGTTTGATTGTGTGTGTTGTGTGTGTGTGTGTGTATTAGTATATGTGTTGCCGTATTTGATTTACAAAAATGAATGATGTTAATATGGCTTCGGTGCTGATCTCTCAACATTTATTTGGATAAGGACCAATCAAATTACACACGGAGAAATGGTTGCAAAATACTTGGTAACTCTTTTAAATCACATGAGTCTAAGAATGTCTATTTCAATCGAATTACATTGTGGAATGGGCTTCCTCGAGATGCTATAAACTGCAGCACCGTTGGTTCCTTTAAACATCGCCTAGCCAAACACCTTGCCTTAAACCCGCGGCTGACTGCTTTTGGTAATGAATAACTTTTGTGTTCTCCCTTTTCCTCTGATACATCGAGGATCACTACATGTATAAATAGATAAATAACTAAGATGGTACTCACTTTTCCCAATATACATGAAGATTTTATTTTTATAGCTGTTATGTTATTAACCCAATTTGTCCCTTACTAACATCTTCTAACCCTGCCAGGGACAATAATCCTATGGCAGTACTTCCCTTTCCAAGTGTCCCTTACCCAATGTAAACTCTTGTTGAACATTCTAAGCAACAGTTATTTAGAGGGCAAGCAACCTCGAGGGGTCGCTGGATCTGTTATTGCTTGATTTCCTTTGTACAGTCCTCCCGCGCTGCACCACCACTGTTGTATATTTAGTGATAGCCCTGTAACCTTGTCAAGTATTTGGCCTATCTCCCCCCAGCCTGGCAACCACCAACCTAACAACCACACGGAAGTTGTGCTGAGAGAGAGAGAGCGAGTGAGAGTGAGTGAGAGATAGTGTGTGTGTCTGTGTGTAAAGGAGAGTGACAGGAAACTGTGGGAGAGGAAATATGTATACAAGATTGAGAGAGAGAGAGAGAGAGAGAGAGAGAGAGAGAGAGAGAGAGAGAGAGAGAGAGAGAGAGAGAGAGTACAAAGGAGTACAAAGGAAATCAAGCAACAACAGGTCTAGTGACCCTTCTAGGTTGCTTGTCCTCCAAAACACTGAGGATCAAGTGTCCAAACAGTGGTTTAGAGTGGGTAAGGGAACATTGGAAAGGGAACTATTGCCCTGCCACTAACGTGGCAGGACTAGGAAGTTAGTAGGGGACATATTGGTTAGTAACTGAGGGGAGGATAAAGTTATTCATTTACAAACGCAGTCAGTCGCGGGTTTGATGCGAGATATTTGTCTAGGCGGAATTTAAATGAATCAACGGTGCTGCAGTCTATAACGTCTCGGGGAAGCCCATTCCACAAGTTGACAACTCGATTGAAGAAGAAATTCTTAGATTCGTGCGAGTTAAAAGATTTACCAATAATTTTGCAACCGTTTCCCCGCGTGTAATTAGATTGGTCGATAGTGAAGTACTTACTGCAGTTCATATTGTCGATGCCTTTGATGATTTTGAACACTTGAATTAAGTCTTGAATTAAGAGAGAGAGAGAGAGAGAGAGAGAGAGAGAGAGAGAGAGAGAGAGAGAGAGAGAGAGAGAGAGAGAGAGAGAGAGAGAGAGAGAGAGAGAGAGAGAGAGAGAGAGAGAGAGAGAGAGAGAGAGAGAGAGAGAGTTAGTTTAAGTTTACCGTGCATAAATAAAACGTAATAATGAAAGTGCAGACATATTAAAAATACAACAAAAATATATTTTATTTGCATCCAGAGGGTAGATTAGTGTACATGAAAGACGAGGATTGTGAAATGGTATTGATATATATAGTTATATACAGTATATATTTCACATTTGAGTAAGAGGGAACTACGAATGAAAGCCTATTATGAAAGAGTACGGTAAGGTAAGAGACTGTGATGGAGGAGGAATAACAAGAGGAAGAGTAGGTGTTTGACAGGGAACAATGATAGGGGTTTGACAGGGAGGAAGAATAAGGATAAGAATGATAGGGGTTTGACAGGGAAGAATGATAGGGGGTTTGACAGGGAAGAATGATAGGGGTTTGACAGGGTAGAATGATAGGGGGTTTGACAGGGAAGAATGATAGGGGTTTGACAGGGAAGAGTGATAGGGGTTTGACAGGGAAGAATGATAGGGGTTTGACGGGGAAGAGTGATAGGGGATCGACAGGGAAGACTGATAGGGGTATGACAGGGAAGAATTATAGGGGTTTGACAGGGATGAATGATAGGGGTTTGACAGGGAAGAATGATAGGGGTTTGACAGGGAAGAATGATAGGGGTTTGACAGGGAGGAATGATAGGGGTTTGACAGGGAAGAATGATAGGGGTTTGACAGGGAAGAATGATAGGGTGTTGACAGGGAAGAATGCTAGTGGTTTGACAGGGAAGAATGATAGGGGTTTGACAGGGAATAAGGGTAAGGAGAAGAATTATATGGGTTTGACAGGGACGAATGACAGGGGTTTGACAGGGAAGAATGATGGGGGTTTGACAGGGAAGAATGATAGGGGTTTGACAGGGAAGAATGGTAGGGGTTTGACAGGGTAGAATGATAGGGGGTTGACAGGGAAGAATGGCAAGGGTTTGATAGGGAAGAATGATAGTGGTTTGACAGGAAAAAATGATAGTAGTTTGACAGGGAAGAATGATAGGGGTTTGACAGGGAAGAATGATAGGGGACAGAGAAGAATGATAGGGGTTTGAAAGGGAAGAATAATAAGGGTTTGACAGGGAAGAATGATAGGGGTTTGACAGGGAAGAATGATAGGGTGTTTGACAGGGAATAATGATAGGGGTTTGAAAGGGAAGAATGATAGGGGTTTGACAGGGAGGAAGAGTAAGGGTAAGGATAAGAATTATAGGAGTTTGACAGGGACGAATGATAGGGGTTTGACAGAGAAGAATGACAGGGAATAAGGGTAAGAGCAAGAGTAAAATAAAGGGTTAGGGAAGTATAGAGGGTTTACAAAGGGTTTATTATAGGAGAAAAGGTTTAAGGGTAGACTAAACTGCAAGAAGAGGAAGAGGAGGTTTGAGGCTGGTGTCCTCTTATCTGCAGCTCAGTACACTACCACTCTCTCTCTCTCTCTCTCTCCCTCTCTCTCTCTCTCTCTCTCTCTCTCTCTCTCTCTCTCTCTCTCTCTCTCTCTCTCTCTCTCTCTCTCTCTCTCTCTCTCTCTTCTACTTTACTTCTACTTTACTGTCCTATTCTTCCACTATAAACTGTCCCTGTCTGGTAGTATTAAGGCCAGACCACCTTATAGTTGGGACCGCAAGCTCCGTGTGGTCTGAGTATCTGTGTAACTCACTCACGATCACACACACACACACTCTCTCTCTCTCTCTCTCTCTCTCTCTCTCTCTCTCTCTCTCTCCCTCTCTCTCTCTCTCTCTCTCTCTCTCTCTCTCTCTCTCTCTCTCTCTCTCTCTCTGTACTTTTATATGTTTGTAGCACAGTTTTTCTCTCCTTGGTTCACGTTTATTGTGTGTGTTCCCTTCACCTAGCACCATCTCCTCTTGCAGTCGCTCTCTTTCATGTTATGTTCTTCTGTTCTACACTAACAGTCGGGTTATGTACTTGGCTTTATCACAGGTTCTCAAATACACTGTCTACTTGTTCTTCACATTACTTTTGTTGTTTATCGTGTTTGTTTTTCCGATTGTTGTTGGTGTTGTGGTTGTTTTGGTTGTGATTGTTGTTATTGTGCCTGTTATTGTTATGAATGTTGGTGTTGTGGTTGTTGTTGTGCCTGTTGTGAATGTTAGTGTTGTGGTTGTTGTTTATTGTTGTTCTTGTTCCCTTCTATTGAACATCTCTCGGACGTCTCTGCAGGATTGGCATTTTTTCATACATTAAATAATGATTGTCCTCATACGTTTGATCCTCTTTTGACTTCTTTTGATTACTGGTAGCCCATTTCATTTGATTCTTTCATTATTCATTTTTGTGGACTACATTATATTCCTTTTTGCGGACTTTTTTTCTCGCAAACACGGGGTAATGATCAAACAAGGCCTTCACTTTGAACCTTTTAGTACGTAAAATGTTTATAAGTGCATCTCTCTCGCTCGCTCACTCACTCACTCACTCACTCACTCACTCACTCTCTCTCTCTCGTATTACTCAGGGTATTACCAAGGCTATTCAGAACATCGTATTTTTTCCAACAATAACTTCAAAGTAGACACTGGTTAAAGAGCTTTCTATCTATTCAGGGTAAGACCATAAAAGCCAAGTGCTCTTTTTGTACTCTCGTAGACCGTACTGGCTACAACTTTTCATTCGAGAGATTGGATATCTTTCGATCTTGTATTAAGGGAAGAATTAATTTATTCATTTATTTACTTATTTATATATTTTGTTATTCATTATTATTATTATTATTTTGTTATTCATTATTATTATTGTTCTATAATTATTTTGTTATTCATTATTATTATTGTTCTATAGTTTCCTCCGTAGACCTTTATCGAGCTTAATAAGATACCCCCAAGATTCCCCTTTGAGATAAATTTATGAATTTTTCAGTAGAACAATGTACCGACCAAAGGCCGGTTTCTCCTAAATTGCAGGCTCGCTATCGCTCGCCAGGAAAAGAAATGGCACCTAAATGATACGAAAGGTCTTACAAATGACAAATAAATGGAGCGAAAGGTCTTAAATCGCCAAACTAATGGTGCGAACGTCTTAAAATGTCAAAATTTATTGGCCTAAACTTAGGGGATATAGCCTAGAAAAAACCCCCACATACACTAAATGGAATGAGATATTTTACCTAAAGTATTGTAATAGCCTAAGCAAACTGAGAGAGAGAGCGAGAGCGAGAGCGAGAGCGAGAGCGAGAGCGAGAGCGAGAGAGAGAGCCGTCAGTACCCCACCCCACACACACTTAAATAATGTTCTCCATCATTTACATATAATTAATAGGGTCAATCATACCCTCGCCATGTCATTAAACGATGTCGATGATGTATTTAATTATTACCGGTACTCCATTATTTTAGTTCAGGCAATCCTTACTCCATTGCTGGTTATTATTCTTTCCAGTACGATAATAATAATAATAATAATAATAATAATGATAATAAAAATAATGCAAATAATAATAATAATAATAATAATAATAATAATAACACATATACACAACACTCCGCACACATTTATTAATTTAACAACGCGTGACTAAATATGTATACACAGACTATTTGTCCCTACGGAAAATGAATAAATATATATATATTATTAAAGTAAAATGCAATAAATTAGTCTTTTTATTTTTTTATTTAATCTTATTCCCAAATTGTCTGGTCTGAAGTCTTACTCTCGTCCGCATTTCACTTAGGGATTTGGCTTCAAAGAGATGCGCGGAAATTAAAGCTTGTAAAAGACGGACAAAATATATAAACAATTCCTTGGAGCCAGTGTGTTTTTGAATATGTAATGTGGGGTTTGGAAAAGCTTTGTGAGGTAGTTATTAACTCTCTCTCTCTCTCTCTCTCTCTCTCTCTCTCTCTCTCTCTCTCTCTCTCTCTCTCTCTCTCTCTCTCTCTCTCTCTATATATATATATATATATATATATATATATATATATATATATATATATATATATATATATATATATATATATATATATAATCTTAAAAAGAATACTGTCTTGAATTCATTAATTTACTCCATTATTTAATTTTATTCCAGTACCATCAAATTTACTGCAGGTTCATACATATTATATTCGAGTAGTGTGTGCATTAACATATTAAAATGCACAAGCGGTAACCTGAAAAGCGTGTTTCCCAGAATCTGGTGTTATAATGAGAGTCCTAAACAGGCGAGGGTCTGGGCGGGGCTGAGTGCAGGTGGGTTTTGTGTAGCTGAGGGTGGTATTTGTAAAGGGAGGTTTTAGTTTGCTCCTTAGACCTTCATTAAGCTTAAAATAATACGCCCAAAGCCCCCCTTCGAGATAAATTTGTAAACTTTTCGGTAGAAAAGTGTTCTGGCCGTAGGCTGGCTCACTATCGCTCGCCAGAAAAAGATCGACACCCAAATGGCATGAAAGGTCTTAACATTTCAAAAGTAATGGGATAAATGTCTTAAAATCAGAAAACTAATGGGGCTAAGCATGAGGTATCGTTTTTTTCTATTTTGTGAAATGTTATTTAGTAAAACAAAAATACTTTTCTTTTATTCCTATTTTGTGAAGCTTTATATGGTAAAAAAAAAAAAGGCTCTACTTCTTTTCCTATATTGTTATATGGTAAAGCAAAAAGACTACTTTTTTTTTTCTCCAATATTGTTTAGGGTTATATGGTAAAACAAAAAATAATCTACTTGTTCTTATTCGATTTTGTGAAGGGTTATAATTACGGTAAAACAAAAGACTACCCTTCTTTTACCTACTGTATATTGTTAAGGGTTATATGGCAAAACTAAAAGCCCTTTCTGGTTTTTACTTTTCCTATATTGTTAAGGGTTATGTGGTAAAACAAAACGACTTCTTGTTTTTTTCCTATTTTGTGAAGGGTTATAATTATGGTAAAACAAAAGACGACCCTTCTTTTTCTAATTCGTGAAATGGTATTTGCTTAAACAAAAATACTACCGTACTTGTTTTTTTTCGGTGACCGGTCAACTCAACCAGTAGACCATTTCAACCAGTAGCTCTCAACCAGTACCAAATCAACCAATACGGTTAGGTTAGGTTAGTACTATATTTAGGCACTGGTTTGGTTGGTCTGGGTTAATTTGGCACTGGTTGAGAGCTACTGGTTGAAATGGTCTACTGGTTGAGATGACATGGAACCGTTTTTTTCCTATTTTGCTAAGGGTTATATGGTAAACAAAAAGACTAATTGTTCTTTACCTATATTTTTAAGGGTTATATGGTAATACAAACATACTAATTGTTTTTTCCCCATGTTGTTAAGGGTTAATGGTAAAACAAAAAGCCCTTTATTGTTTTTTCTCCATGTTGTTAAGGGTTAATGGTAAAACAAAAAGCCCTTTATTGTTTTTTCTCCATGTTGTTAAGGGTTAATGGTAAAACAAAAAGCCCTTTATTGTTTTTTCCCTATATTGTTAAGGGTTATATGGTAACACAAAAAAACTACTTGTTTTTTTCCAATATTGTTAAGGGTTATAGCCTATGGCAAAACTAAAATATTCTTGTTCTTTTCTTATTTTGTTAAGGGTTATATGGTAAAACAAAAAGACTACTTGTTTTTTTACCTGTTTTGTGAAGGGTTATATGGTAAAACAAAAAGCCCTTTCTTGTTTTTGTCCCTATATTGTTAAGGGTTATATGGTAAAACAAAAAGACTACTTGTTTTGTTCCTATTTTGTTAAGGGTTATATGACAAAACAAAAAGACTCTACTTGTCCTTTTCTCATTTTGTGAAGGGCTTTGTATAGTGTAGTAGGTGCGAGGGGAGAGTCGCTCAGAGGTGTTGGGTTGCTTGACGAGTGAGAGTGGTGGTGAGAGGAGGCTGGGGAGAGAGAGAGAGGAATGGTTGGAATGGTGGAAGGGGAGATGGGATGGTAGGAATGGAGAGAGAGCTATGGTTGGAATGGTGAAAGAGGAGAGGGGATGGTAGGAATGGTGAGAGAGAGAGAGAGAGAGAGCTATGGTTGGAATGGTGAAAGAGGAGATGGGATGGTAGGAATGGTGTGAGAGAGAGAGAGAGAGAGAGAGAGAGAGAGAGAGAGAGAGAGAGAGAGAGAGCGAGAGCGAGAGAGCTATGGTTGGAAAGGTGTGAGTGGTTGGGAGAGGAGAGGGAAAGAGCTATGGTTGAAGAGGTGTGAGTGGTTGTGAGAGTTATGGTAGGAATGGTGTGAGTGGTTGTGAGAGGGAGGGGAGAGGGAGAGTGCTGTGGTTGAAGTGGTGTGAGAGGGTGAGAGCTATGGTAGGAATGGTGTGAGTGGTTGTGAGAGGGAGGGGAGAGAGAGAGAGCTGTGGCTGGAATGGTGTGAGTGGTTGTGAGAGGGTGAGAGCTATGGTAGGAATGGTGTGAGTGGTTGTGAGAGGGAGGGGAGAGAGAGAGAGCTATGGTAGGAATGGTGTGAGTGGTTGTGAGAGGGAGGGGAGAGAGAGAGAGCTATGGTAGGAATGGTGTGAGTGGTTGTGAGAGGGAGGGGAGAGAGAGAGAGCTGTGGCTGGAATGGTGTGAGTGGTTGTGAGAGGGTGAGAGCTATGGTAGGAATGGTGTGAGTGGTTGTGAGACGCAGTGGAGAGAGAGAGAGAGAGAGCTGTGGCTGGAATGGTGTGAGTGGTTGTGAGAGGGTGAGAGCTATGGTAGGAATGGTGTGAGTAGTTGTGAGAGGGAGGGGAGAGGGAGAGAGCTATGGTAGGAATGGTGTGAGTGGTTGTGAGAGGGAGGGGAGAGGGAGAAAGCTGTGGTAGGAATGGTGTGAGTGACTGTATGTATGTAAGTATGGGAGAGGTGTGGTAGGCATGGGAGAGGTGTGGTAGGCATGGGAGAGGTGTGGTAGGCATGGGAGAGGTGTGGTAGGCATGGGAGAGGTGTGGTAGGCATGGGAGAGGTGTGGTAGGCATGGGAGAGGTGTTTTAGGCATGGGAGAGGTGTGGTAGGAATGAGAGAGGTGTGGTAGGCATGGGAGAGGTGTGGTAGGCATGGGAGAGGTGTGGTAGGCATGGGAGAGGTGTGGTAGGCATGGGAGAGGTGTGGTAGCCATGGGAGAGGTGTGGTAGGCATGGGAGAGGTGTGGTAGGCATGGGAGAGGTGTGGTAGGAATGGGAGAGGTGTTTTAGGCATGGGAGAGGTGTGGTAGGAATGAGAGAGGTGTGGTAGGCATGGGAGAGGTGTGGTAGGCATGGGAGAGGTGTGGTAGGCATGGGAGAGGTGTGGTAGGCATGGGAGAGGTGTGGTAGGCATGGGAGAGGTGTGGTAGGCATGGGAGAGGTGTGGTAGGCATGGTATAGGTGTGGTAGGCATGGCAGAGGTGTGGTAGGCATGGGAGAGGTGTGGTAGGCATGGGAGAGGTGTGGTAGGCATGGGATAGGTGTGGTAGGCATGGGAGAGGTGTGGTAGGCGTGGGAGAGGTGTGGTAGGCATGGGAGAGGTATGGTAGGCATGGGAGAGGTGTGGTAGGCATGGGAGAGGTGTGGTAGGCATGGGAGAGGTGTGGTAGGAATGGGAGAGGTGTGGTAGGAATGGGGAGGTGTGGTAGGCATGGGAGAGGTGTGGTAGGCATGGGAGAGGTGTGGTAGGCATGGGAGAATTTTATAACAAGACATAGAAGGAAACATTACATGGTCGTAATGGTCGCTCTTCTGTAATTCTAAAATGTCTTATTTAAGAATGGGAAAGGGGTGGGACCTTTTTTATTATTTAGAGGTGTGGTGGGAATGACAGCCAAACAGAGACGAGTAAAAAGTGAACAAAGTGAAAAGTGGTAGTGTTAGGAACGAGAGAGATGTGATAGGAGTATGGAAGGTAAAAGTAGCGCCAACGAACTTTGACAATAATCTTGATCCCTGACCTCTCTGTAACTCAAAAGGGCCTAGAGCAAACTGGTTGTAAATATCCACACCTATTTCCTGGTGGACTCTTCCCAAATTATAGAAACGTCAGCCCGATTGCTTTCATTCATTTCGAGTTAAAAAATATTAAAGGGTCAAGATTATTGTCAAGTTCGCTGGCGCTACCTATGGAGATTAATTCAATCTTATTCATAATAATACACAACACTACAGTCACTTGATTTTATCAAAGCTTCATTTAATCTGTTGATCCAAAGAGGTCCTTCCCTAATTGAATATAGTCGTGTGAAGGTTGCTAAAAAAAAAACTTAACACCATCTGATCCGTAGTCTTATGGGTTAGTATCATATTTTGTTTGATTAATATTGAGAATTTTGCTTGCTTTTGGCATTTTCGAGCAATGTATTTTCGTTTGTCCCATAAGTGTAATTTAGCATTATGATATATATATATACAGTATATATATATATATAGAGAGAGAGAGAGAGAGGAAAAGGAGAACCAGGGTAGCAACCAACAGCATCTTTATTAACAAACGTTTCGACATATCCTATGTCATCTTCAACGAATCTAAAATGAGAAAATTAAAATATTAAAGCTAAATCAGGACAATAAGCCAGTCCAAAAGAGTTTAAAACACAACAAACCCAGAGAACAAAATACAAAAAACACAAAACCCGGGAAAGTCTGGGAAATAAAAAATGGGGGAGACTAAAAAGAAAATATATTTATTACTAGGGAGGGACTCTAAAACCTCAAGATATTTGAAGATCTCCTTTTCCTCTACAATGTGCGGTTCCCCAAGAACAAACCTACAGTATATCTTATATATATTTATATATATATATATATATATATATATATATATATATATATATATATATATCTTAAAAGCTGAGTAATACGAAGCTTTTAGTGCGGAATCTGTGGATGTCAACCGAGTTTTTCTTTTTTCATGTATGTTTAAATGTTTACCCTTTTTCAACACCGCTTTTGGATTTCACATGTTTTTCTGTGGTCACAAAAATAATTAATCTTTTACATGCCCACTAACCTGGGACATGTATGTGGTATTGCTACACGGTGAACCGTTTTCCCTTTTCTTTATTCTGGCTAATAATAAGTAAGGGAAACTATCCTACCCGTACGCAGTTCTTTCCATTAGTACGCAGTCAGTAATTATAATACCGACACCAATAAAAAAGTGTAATTAACAAATTTGGTATGGTATAGACATATACTGTATAAGGTAGACACATTTAGACAGTATTTTGACTCATAACTAATATGTTTTGCTGTTATTATTTTGATCAATATCGCGTACAAATTGGATGGTGTTGATTTTTTTCTGGCGAGCGAAAGCGAGCCTCCAATTTAAGAGACAATATTCTACCAAAAAATGCACAAATTTATCTCGGGGCTTGGGGGTGGGGGTGTGTGTTTTTTTTTAAAGCTTGTAGGTCGAGGGAGGAAACTACAAATAATACTATATAATCAATACATTTCTTACACCAAAGTTCATTATATGCTTTAGTATATAAATTTATCAAGAAAAATATATTTTAAGTAAGAAAGCATAAATTTATAAACAATTCGATGTCAGTCGGACCATTGATTGAAATATACTGTATATCAATGTTTTAATTATATTAATGTATTGTTTTCTTAAACGTTCTGATTTAAAATAAAGAATAAATCATGTATTTCTTATATGTGAGCATCCTAGGTTCGAATCCCTGGACTGCCACATGTATTTGTTGATTTCATTAATTGAGTTTAGGAGTAAAGTCGGTTGGTGGAGGTAACATAATATACTGTATATATATATATATATATATATATATATATATATATATATATATATATATATATATCGGTGTGTATGTGATCATCTAGTACTGTAGGGAATGTAACTTTTGACCCTGTGATATTGGTCTTAGTCCACTGAGAGTTAGTCCTAATTCTCCCATCTGGAGAGAGAGAGAGAGAGAGAGAGAGAGAGAGAGAGAGAGAGAGAGAGAGAGAGATTCCAAATTGAGGATTGTACAAAATTGAAAGTATTTTTAGGCTGATACGGAGAACCTGTATATACAGTAGAACGCCACCCCAAACATAAACAAGAGTGCTCAGTATATCTCACACACACACACACACACACACACACACACACACACACACACACACACACACACACACACACACACACACACACACACATGCCTCTACAACACAGCTACTTTAAACCTTTCTACACACCTCCCTCACCATACGTCGCCCCTCTTAAGGCTAGCTACTAGAATTATTCATAGAGTTTTTCCCAAGTTTCCTTTTAAGTTATGAATGGACTATGGTAATGCAACCTTGAATATATGTAATGTTGCTTACCTTCAGTAAATGTAGGCCATATTGTAGAATAGTACATCTTTGTCTTACTAACTTGCAATGTAAAGTGTGTTGCGTTCAGTGTAACACAAACTGAACACATAATAGAGTAATGATCACTTGAAATGTAACAATACTGAATACGCAAACCAGTAATGATCGGTTTATATGTTCAAATGTAACAGAAACTGAACACATAATAGAGTACGGTAATGATCGGTTGAAATGTAACAAAACTGAATACGCAAGCCAGTAATAATAAACCGGTTTATACGTTCACATTTGTACATGTAATCAAATGAAACCATGTAGCCTATATATATATTTTGTCACATAATATTTTCAGTGCATATATTGAATGTGTTTTTCCTTCCTTTTTTTATGTTCAACAAACTCATTCAGATCAAGTTTTCCAAGATAATTGAAATAACAAAGAAATGCAAATAGCAATGTGTTGGCGATATACTCTTAGTGATTCAAAATGTTCGTTCGCATACATACCGGTATATATGAATGTATTTGCCAAGTATACGCAAGCTCAAACTTAGAATGATGCCTTTATATTAATTTAGCCTATTTACCCCAAACACACATCAATTCAACGTAGGCCTAGCTCTCATTGAAACCTCACAAGAATCCAATTGGGCCAACGTGAATTATTCCGTGCATCCTACAAAATCCTATTCAGTGTAAGGGGAGGCAGTTGGTTTTTCGAGTCCTCCTCCTCCCTCATGTTTAGCCCTATTAGTTATGAGATTACAAGACATTCGCCCCCATTAGTTTGGCGATTTTCAGACCTTTTGCCCCATTTTTTGCCAATATTAAGACCTTTCGTGCCATTTAGGTGTCAATTTTTTCCTGGAGAGCGATAGCGAGCCTGTATTTGAAGAGGAATCGGCCTTCGGCCGGGAAATTTTTCTACCGAAAAATGTACACATTTATATCGAGGGGGGTCTTGTGGGTGTTTTTTTTTTAAAGATTGATAGAGGTTTAGAGAGCAAACTAAAGCCCTTCCTTAAACCATTGAGCCGAACCAATAATTTATGCTGCACAATACCGTCTGAGCTCCCTTAAGCGTCCTATCCCCACAACCATCTCTACCTATCCATCTTCTCTTTGATCTGTCCCTTCTCTAGTGGGTTTTATTTATTAATTATTATTATTATTATTATTATTTCCGTATCATTATTATTATTATTATTATTATTATTATTATTATTATTATTTGTTTGTTTTATTATATATAGTACGGTAGTATTTTCAATGTTTCAGTGTTTCCAGTTTTCATTTTTTTAAGCCCACTTCAAGCTTAAAAATCCGCCTCACTAGACCCTTCTGCAAGCTACACTTTTTAATGTTCCGGCCATACACCGGTTTCTCATATAAGGTAGGCTCGCTATCGCTCGCCAGGAAAAAATCGACACCTGACTAGGCCCAAACATCAAAATTAATGGGATGAGATGTCTTAAGGGGAGATGCGTCGTTTTTGTGCACTCCCTTCTCCCACGTGTTTAGCCCCATTATTTTTTAGATTTTAGGATAATTAGGCCCATTAGTTTGGTGATTCTAAAACCTTTCGCCCCATTTCGTTGTCAAATTTAAGACCTTTCGTGCCATTCAGGTATCAATTTTTTCCTGGCGAGCGATAGCGAGCCTGTAATTTATAAGAGGAATCGGCCTTCGGCCGTGACATTTTTCTATCGAAAATGTACAAATGTGTCTTGAAAGGGGTTCTAGAGGGTGTTTTTTAAGCTTGATGGAGGTCTAGCGAGGAAACTACAAAAATATTAGAAATATATATTAATAAGCAAATAAATAGGCTCATCCTTAAAATTACCAAACTGATTGGGGTGCAGGGGTGGATGGAAGGAACTCCAATTGACCATCCTGGGCTCTAACCAATTCCGGCTATCCCTTTCCACTAGTCTTTGATCCGTCCTTCAGTGTGTATTTTATCCCGGGGTTCTGAGTGGACCTACTAGGGACTTTTCGGTACCTCGTCATTTCGCTTCCAATCACCGAAAACCCCGGCATTTGGTTAACACCTTCTGTACCGGCGACGTATTTTGGATTTGATATCAGCTACATTTCGACCATTTTATTCAGCTTAGGAAGGACGTCTACCAATTAAAAGGCTACAGACTATCCCAATTAATCCTTTTAGCTTCCACATATCCTTCCTAAGCTTCATAAAATTGTCTAAATGTAGCTGAATTCAAATGAAAAATACATCGCCGGTAAAGAAGGGGTTAACGGTCCTTCTTTGCCCAACATGTCCTACCCTAAATTAAGTTAGGTTGGGTTAGGTTGGGTTAGGTTGGGTTAAGTTAGGTTAGGTTAGGTTAAGTTGGATTGGGTTGGGTTGGTAAGTTGCTCTTATGTCTACAGGAGGCATACGATTACATACGTTAAAAAGAAACTAAACTGAAAACAAAACAATGATACGGTGAATATACTGTAGTTCTGAAATGTGGCCATCTCAACGGCCCCTTTATCTTTTCGTATAATTCTACAGGTAGGCTATAATAGAGAACCTAAGTAAATCATACCTGACTAAATAGGGTTTATTGCATTTAGTCTACACATCCCTTTAACCCCTTCAGCACGATGGTGTAGTTTTCATCATATTCTCGTAACCAATTGACTATTTTCTTTAGCTGATAATCTACCTCTAGGACTCTAAGGGGTAAATATGATATTTATAAACAAACTGGATAACATGGGTCCTTGTTAAGCTTTATATAATTTTTGTTTTATATGCATGAAGGAGACAAAATACAAGCTTCCTGTAACGAGTGTCTATTTTTAGCCATTCTAAACGGTAAAAAGGCGTTCTGGTGCTGAAGGGATTATTAATCGCCTGACTAAGTACAGGTTAGGATTTGGTATGTTATAGTCGGTTTATTTTTAGCTGACGGTAAATTTAAGGGGGGTGACCTGATTTTTGTTATTTCTCTCCTTTTCTCTCTTTCTCTGGCTTGTATCCATCCCGATTCAGCCAACTATTTTAAGACTTTTATCCCCATCTAGGTGTAAACAAATTCCTGGCGAGCGATAGCGAGCCAACATTATATGAAGAAGTCCGGTTTCGCCGGAGACATTTTTCTATCGAAAAATGTACAAATTTAGCCTGATGTTAAAAACAAAACAAAATATGCTGGCTCGCTACCGCTCACCAGTAAACAAATGACACCTGGATGGGGATAAACGTCTTAAAACAGTAGGCTGAATGGGGCCAAATGGATACAAGGCAGAGAAAGATAGAAAAGGACAGAACAAAAACAGGTCACCCCCCTTAATCCCTTAGCAACTGATTGTCGATACTTGTATATAAGTATGTATGTATGTATGTATGTATGTATGTACTCAGGCACATACCCCATATCTGGGGGTGACCGACTCGAGACAGAGCCCGAACAGAAACAACATTTAAAGTTCTAATTTTTAAGGTCCGGGACCACTTTCCCGTTCCATCGCCCCTTACTCTGTCTCGTTGGGTAGGATAATTTTACAAGAAGAGGAGGATTCCTAGCCCCCTGCCCCCCTGTTGTCGATACTTAGGCCTACCGGTACTGAAAAAATATGGAATTATTCTGTCTCTGCGTCATATTAATGCCAAATTTTCACAATTGACAACATATTTCGCTACACAATCTTCGTAATAGCTGAATAATCAAGACGAGGCCATGCCAATTTACCGTCAGCTGAAAAGACGCAAAGTGTAGTTATGTGTATTATTATTATTTTTTTTTATTTTTTTATTTTTTTCAATTAATTATAGTACTGGGTAGCGACTTGTTGGGTTAGCGAGATGTCTTTTGATGGCCTGGTTCCTGCGGTCTCCGTCTTCCCCCCAGGCCGGCTTAATTCAGACCTCTTGAAATGTGAAGTGGCCCCCTTCTAGGTAAATATAATCAGAGGGGAGCGAGGGAGAGGGGGATGGTAGAGCACGGGATGGCTGAGAGAAGGAAGAAGAGGAAGAGGAGGAGGAGGAGGAGTAGGAGGAGGAGGAGGAGGAGGAGGAGGAGGAGGAGGAGGAGGAGGAGGAAGAAGAAGAGGAAGGATCCAGGAATATAATTGAAGCATTCTAAAATTATTAAGAGAAGTATTTTTTTATCCATATAACTTGATAATTACTGTACATTAATGATACTTTATTAAGAGGAATCACAAGCCAAACTTACAATAGTTGTTTACTCGTCATGTGAGCAACTGTATGTTCTTACACTCACAATTGAAGTACCCAGACAATATTTTATTATATATTTTATTCTATTCTATTTGTTTACTTTATTTTATTCTCCCGATGACATTTTGTATTCTTTAGTTTATTTCAATGTTGACTTTATTGTATTCTGCTGATGACATTATTTTATTCTTTATTTTATTTTATTTTATGTTTTACTTTATTTGATTGTCCTGCCTTTCCCTCATTGTTTACCATTAATTTAACCCTTTGAAGATCATGACACATTTTGACACTTTCTTCTGGCTCTCATTACACGAGTTTAGACAGTTTAAGAAGGATCTGTGAGAATGCTAAGGGTAAGGCCTATCTCAATTAACCCTCTGACTTCCATATACCCTTTCTAATCTGAATAAAATCGTCTAATAATAGCCGGAATACAGAACATAAATGCGTATTGGATCTTGAAAGGGTTAAATTTCTAGCAGCTTATCAAGAAAAATTGTTTAGATAATTACGTCGACTAAATAACTATCTTCAGTCTAGTTTCCGATACCAGTGCAAGATCCCGGAAATGTTGCCGGAAATATGTTGACGACCGGAAGTTGACGATGAAAGCTCGTGTGATACCCCTTCTCTCTCTCTCTCTCTCTCTCTCTCTCTCTCTCTCTCTCTCTCTCTCTCTCTCTCTCTCTCTCTCTCTCTCTCTCTTCATCGCACTCGCTTGCTCTCTCTCTCTCGCTCGCTTGCTCTCTTGCTCGCTCGCTTGCTCTATCTTGCTCGCTCTCTCTCTCTATCTTGCTCGCTCTCTCTCTCTATCTTGCTCGCTCTCTCTCTCTATCTTGCTCGCTCTCTCTCTCTTTCTTGCTCGCTCTCTCTCTCTCTCTTCATCTCACTCTCACTCTCGCTCGCTTGCTCTCTCACTCTCTCGCTCGCTTGCTCTCTCTCTCTCGCTCGCTTGCTCTCTCTCTCTCGCTCGCTTGCTCTCTCTCTCTCTCGCTCGCTTGCTCTCTCTCTCTCTCGCTCGCTTGCTCTCTCTCTCGCTCGCTTGCTCTCTCTCGCTCGCTTGCTCTCTCTCGCTCGCTTGCTCTCTCTCTCGCTCGCTTGCTCTCTCTCTCTCGCTCGCTTGCTCTCTCTCGCTCGCTCGCTTGCTCTCTCTCGCTCGCTTGCTCTCTCTCTCTCTTGCTCGCTCGCTCGCTCGCTTGCTCTCTCTCGCTCGCTTGCTCTCTCTCTCGCTCGCTTGCTCTCTCTCTCGCTCGCTTGCTCTCTCTCTCGCTCGCTCGCTTGCTCTCTCTCTCTCGCTCGCTTGCTCTCTCTCTCGCTCGCTTGCTCTCTCTCTCTCTCGCTCGCTTGCTTGCTCTCTCGCTCATTTGCTCTGGCTTGCTCTCTCTCGCTCGCTTGCTCTCTCGCTCGCTTGCTCTCTCTCGCTCGCTTGCTCTCTCTCTGGCTTGCTCTCTCTCGCTCGCTTGCTCTCTCTCTCGCTCGCTTGCTCTCTCGCTCGCTTGCTCTCTCTCTGGCTTGCTCTCTCTCTCGCTCGCTCTCTCTCTCGCTCGCTTGCTCTCTCGCTCGCTTGCTCTCTCGCTCGCTTGCTCTCTCGCTCGCTTGCTCTCTCGCTCGCTTGCTCTCGCTCGCTTGCTCTCTCTTTGGCTTGCTCTCTCTCGCTCGCTTGCTCTCTCTCGCTCGCTTGCTCTCTCTCGCTCGCTTGCTCTCTCTCTCTCGCTCGCTTGCTCTCTCTCTGGCTTGCTCTCTTTCTCACTTGCTTGCTCTCTCTCTCGTTCGCTTGCTCTCTCTCTCTCGCTCGCTTGCTCTCTCTCTCGCTCGCTTGCTCTCTCTCTCGCTCGCTTGCTCTCTCTCGCTCGCTTGCTCTCGCTCGCTTGCTCTCTCTCTGGCTCGCTTGCTCTCTCGCTCTGTGGCTTGCTCTCTCTCTCGCTCGCTTGCTCTCTCTCTCGCTCGCTTGCTCTCTCTCTCTCGCTCGCTTGCTCTCTCTCTCTCGCTCGCTTGCTCTCTCTCTGGCTTGCTCTCTCTCTCTCGCTCGCTTGCTCTCTCTCTCGCTCGCTTGCTCTCTCTCGCTCGCTTGCTCTCTCTCTCGCTCGCTTGCTCTCTCTCTCGCTCGTTGCTCTCTCTCTGGCTTGCTCTCTCTCGCTCGCTGGCTCTCTCTCTCGCTCTCGCTCGCTGGCTCTCTCTCTCTCGCTCGCTGGCTCTCTCTCTCTCGCTCGCTGGCTCTCTCTCTCTCGCTCGCTGGCTCTCTCTCTCTCGCTCGCTTGCTCTCTCTCTCTCTCTCGCTCGCTTGCTCTCTCTCTCTCGCTCGCTTGCTCTCTCTCGCTCGCTTGCTCTCTCTCTCGCTCGCTTGCTCTCTCTCGCTCGCTTGCTCTCTCTCGCTCGCTTGCTCTCTCTCTCTCGCTCGCTTGCTCTCTCTCTGGCTTGCTCTCTCTCTCGCTCGCTTGCTCTCTCTTGCTCGCTCTCTCACTCTCAATCTCTCTCTCTCTCTCTCTCTCTCTCTCTCTCTCTCTCTCTCTCTCTCTCTCTCTCTCTCACTCCATGTCAATACCACAAACTCGCCTCTCCGCTTGTTCCACCCCCAGATATGTGATGAGAATAATCCTGTTGCGTATCTCTGCGTTAGAGAATTTAGGCTTGGGTCGTCTGTTAAGGGGAGATGGGTCGCTATTCTGGTACCCCTTCTCCCTCGTGTTTTTTTAGTCCCAGTAGTATTCAGATTTTTAGATGTTTGCCCCATTAGTTTGTTGGTTTTAAGACCTATCGCCCCATTTCTTTGTCAATATTAAGACCTTTCGTGCTTTTTAGGGTTCGATTTTTTTTCCTGTTGAACGATAGTGAGCCTGTAAATTTAGAAGAACCGGCCCTGAAAATGTACAAATTAATCTAGAAGGGGGTCTAATGGATGTATTTTTAAGTTTGATGGAGGTCTAGGGAGGAAACTAAACAAAATAAAATAAATGCATCAATAAACCGGGCCAAAATATTAACCATATCCCCTTAAAGTGGCATTGGACGACCTACTGAATTATTAAGGGGGGTCACCGTTTTGATGTTGTTATCTTTCTCTCCTTTTCTCTCTTTTTCCTGGCTTGTATCCATTCGGCCCCATTCAGCCAACTGGTTTAAGACTTTTATCCCCATCCAGGTGACGATTTCTTCCTAGTGAGCGATAGCGAGCCAGCATTGTATGGGGAAATCCGGCTTCGCCGGAGGCATTTTTCTATCGAAAAATGTACAAATTTAGCTTGCTGTCAAAACAAAAGTATATACTGTATATACTGGCTCGGTACCGCTCGCCCGGAAAATATTGACACATGGATGTGGGTAAACGTCTTAAAACAGTAGGCTGAATGGGGCCGAATGGAGACAAGCCAAAGAGAGAGAGAGAGAGATAAAGATAAAAAAAAGCGAGGTGGGCTCCCTTAACAGCAACAGCCACTCCAACAGCTTCCTCTCTCTCCAACACCCCTTCTCCCCTCTCTACACTCTTCAGAAAAAAATAGAAAAAGTAGAATGTAGATACGAGGAGCCGTTGTAAAGGCTTATCCCTCAATACTTCATCTGATTTGATCTGACTTCATCTGATCGCGACGTGGGAATTATTACTGCTGGTGGGGATGTATTGAAATGATTGGTGCCCTATTGTCACTTTTCAGATTTTTAGATGTTTGCCCCATTAGTCTGTTGGTTTTAAGACCTTTCGCCCCATTTCTTTGTCAATATGAAGACCTTTCGTGCTATTTGGGTGTCGGATTTTGTTCTTCAATGTCTGTCTGTCTGTATCTCTGTCTCTCACTCTTTCACTTTTACTCCGCGCGCTCTCTCTCTCTCTCTCTCTCTCTCTCTCTCTCTCTCTCTCTCTCTCTCTCTCTCTCTCTCTCTCTCTGACACACCCACATAATTACTCGTTCGGGTTACAAGCAGATTTAGACTTACTTTATCCTTAACAACGGGGTACCGGTAATTAATTATTTGACTCCGAAATTCCTTGTTTTTCGTTATTTCGTGTATTATTTCCAGTGTGATACTGCAATATAAGGTACTTATGCTTTTATATTCAGTGATGTAGAAATGCGTGAAGGTCTTATCCCTTTCAGTACCGGCGATGTTTATTTTTTATTTGATTTCAGCTACATTCAGATGATTATATGAAGCTTCTGAAGGATTTATGGTAGCTAAAAGGATTAAGTGAGATAGTCTAATAGATAGTCTGATAATCGTCTAATGGATTAAGTGAGATAGTCTAATAGATAGTCTGATAATCGTCTAATGGATTAAGTGAGATAGTCTAATAGATAGTCTGATAATCGTCTAATGGATTAAGTGAGATAGTCTAATAGATAGTCTGATAATCGTCTAAGGATTAAGTGAGATAGTCTAATAGATAGTCTGATAATCGTCTAAAGGATTAAGTGAGATAGTCTAATAGATAGTCTGATAATCGTCTAAAGGATTAAGTGAGATAGTCTAATAGATAGTCTGATAATCGTCTAAAGGATTAAGTGAGATAGTCTAATAGATAGTCTGATAATCGTCTAATGGATTAAGTGAGATAGTCTAATAGATAGTCTGATAATCGTCTAAAGGATTAAGTGAGATAGTCTAATAGATAGTCTGATAATCGTCTAAAGGATTAAGTGAGATAGTCTAATAGATAGAGATAGTCTGATAATCGTCTAAAGGATTAAGTGAGATAGTCTAATAGATAGTCTGATAATCGTCTAAAGGATTAAGTGAGATAGTCTAATAGATAGTCTGATAATCGTCTAATGGTTCCCAGCATAGGGAAACAGACGTCACCGGTATTGAATGATGGGTCAATATGCTGTATGTGTGTGTGTGTGTTTGTACGCCGTGTGGTATTGGCTGATCAATTAAGGGGGTAATGCTTGGTTTTTGGTCTATGTATTTACTTATTCATTTCTTTTTTAGTATCCTCGCTAGACCTTCATCAAGCTTAAGAAAACACTCCCTACACCCCCTTTCAAGATAAAAAAATTCATTTTTCGGTAGAAAAATGTTCCGGCTGAAGGCTGGTTCCTTCTATGATTACAGGCGTACTATTGCTCGCTAGGAAAAAAAATCGACACCTAAATGGCACGAAAGATATTGACAAAGAAATGGGTCGAAAGGTCTCAACATCGCCAAACTCATTGAACGAACTTCTAAAAATGTCAACACTAATATGCTAAACACAAGGGAGAAGGGGATCCAGAAAAAAACGACTACCTCCCCCTTCACTTGTGTTGCTGAAAACAGTTCAGTTCGTCATGTTTGGCCAATGATCCTGTCAGTCATTTAGCAATCCAATTACCAGTGTCCAGATCACCGATCATTTGGTTGGGAAAGGTCTTGTCTACATCGAGTAAAATGGATTAATATACTCTCTCCCCCTCTCTATCTCTCTCTATATATATATACTGTACTTTATATATATTTAATGTTAACCTGTAGTTAATACTGTAGTAAGTTTGTGTCCAACATTAGTATTATAACGTCTCTGTTCAGTTTATTCAGGCTATCATTAGACGATTATATGCAACTTGGAAGGCTCTCTAGCAATCAAAGAAGTAATGTACAGTTGGCCACACCATGGATTTATGTATGGAATGAAAGATAATGTGGTTGACTTACAAGAGTAATAGCTAATAGCACCGTTAATTGGTCAAATCATTTAACTATTGCATAAGAAAATCCACTTCATGTTCTTTTTCTTTCCTTTCATAAAAACATGTGGTGTATACAATTGTATGTGGCCAACTGTACAATCGGCCTAGTAACTGTTGTCTCGGCACCAAGTATATTTTGATTAATAATTGGTATCAGCCATATATTAAAACTTTCTTTATTAGTTTTGTGTGAGATATACAAACATGTCCCTACTCATACCCACCCTATTCAACATCTGACCGACATTAATACAGCACAGAGCGAGCCAAACGTAACGACAGCAGAGACATGACTTATTACCCTACTCATACCCACCCTATTCAACATCTGACCGACATTAATACAGCACAGAGCGAGCCAAACGTAACGACAGCTGAGACATGACTTATTACCCTACTCATACCCACCCTATTCAACATCTGACCGACATTAATACAGCACAGAGCGAGCCAAACGTAACGACAGCTGAGACATGACTTATTACCCTACTCATACCCACCCTATTCAACATCTGACCGACATTAATACAGCACAGAGCGAGCCAAACGTAACGACAGCTGAGACATGACTTATTACCCTACTCATACCCACCCTATTCAACATCTGACCGACATTAATACAGCACAGAGCGAGCCAAACGTAACGACAGCTGAGACATGACTTATTACCCTACTCATACCCACCCTATTCAACATCTGACCGACATTAATACAGCACAGAGCGAGCCAAACGTAACGACAGCTGAGACATGACTTATTACCCTACTCATACCCACCCTATTCAACATCTGACCGACATTAATACAGCACAGAGCGAGCCAAACGTAACGACAGCTGAGACATGACTTATTACCCTACTCATACCCACCCTATTCAACATCTGACCGACATTAATACAGCACAGAGCGAGCCAAACGTAACGACAGATGACACATGACTTATTAGCGCAACCGTACATCTCAAATTAACAGTCTGACTTCCCAAATTCTTCCCTAAAAACAATAATATCGTCTATTGCTAGCCAAAATAAAAGGAAGAAATGTGTCCTGGTCTACCGAAAGAGTTGATGATGCCCAAAATGCCATAAAGAAAGGCGCCATCGTATACATTACTGAAAGGGTTAAGGGGACGTTATTATATTGATGTATTTATTTATTTTTATTACCGGTATATACTGTATATATATATATATATATATATATATATATATATATATATATATATATATATATATATATGTTTTAGTTTGCTCCATATACCTCAATCAAGCTTAAACATCCCAAAGACTCCCTTCGAGATAGATTTGTTCATTTTTCGGTAGAAAAATGTCCCGCCCTTCCTCTTATAATTACAGACTCGCTATCGCTCGCCAGGAACAAATCGACACATAAATGGCACGACAGGTCTTAATATTGACAAAGAAATGGGGCGAATGGTAAAAAAAGGACAAACTGACTGAACGAACGTCCTAAAATCTCAAAACTCATATGCTAAACATGAGGGAGAAGGAGGTCCAGAAAAATGGAAGACCTCCCACTTAATTCAGAGGTTCTATCTCTGTTATATATTTATAGGCACTGGTTGGGGTCGGGACTGTTTATATTTGTATTCACGGCTTCCATCACCGAGGGTTTGTTGATATGAATGTGGTGTATTAGTGAGCTTTTCAGGTATATATAGCACGCGCGACGGGGGAATGGATGGTTTGGGTTTTAATTAAATATATAAATCCTAGCCCAGCTGTCCGGGGCGCGTGATTTTTTTTTTTTTTTTTTTGGGGGGGGGGGGGGGGGATTATAATTGCATTTTTTCTGTCACTCTCCCCGCAACATATCAACCAAATTGTCCATGAAATCAGTACCGGTAGTATAGAAAAATATGAGCCATTTTAACGTGTGCAAATAATGGTGTATAATATGGGCTCATAGATGTTTATTGATACATGCATTTTGATCACGGGGCGTGGCTGGAGGGCTGGGAGATTTGTACCATATGACGACTACTTATATTCCTGATTCCACTACTCTGTTTTTTCCAGATGACGATAAATTGCTGTATTTAGCTTGATTACTCAGCTATTATGCAGGTTTTGTAGCGAATTTTGTTGTTAATTATGAAAACTTGGCACTAATATGAAGCAGAGACATAGTAGTTTCTTATTTTTCCTTTAGTTATCGATAAATCAGTTGCCAAGGGATTCAATTTACCGTCAGCTGAAATTAAACCGAGTATAGGAAGAGGGCTGTGTTTTTCTGAACTGAACGAGCTTTCTTTGTCGTATCCGGACCGTTTGACGCTCTACTCTTCCTTAACGGCTGCTTCCATGACATTGAACACTAAATACAGAGCCAAAATAAACAAAGTTAATCTGCTGCTGCTTTTTCCGCTACCGACTGTGAGGGCTCTTGCACCAGGGATGTGTCGGTAGCCCTTAATTTCTTAAATTTTTGTTAACAGTAAACGTTACTAAGTTAGCTTAGAAAAGATGTCTTTGATACAATACTGCCGCCAATCACTGTTTTTTTGTTTGTTTTTGTTTTTAGTTTCGTCACTAGACCTCCATCAAGCTTACCCCCCCCCCCCCCCTTCGAGATAAAGGTTTGCATTTTTTGGTAGAAGAATGTCACGGCCAAAGGCCGGTTCCTTATAAAGTACAAGTTTGCTATCGCTGGCCAAGAAAAAAGCGACACCTGAAAACAGTCTTGAAATTGACAAAGGAACGGAGCGATGGGGCTTAAAATTGTCAAACTAATGTGTGTGTGTGTGTGTGTGTGTTGGGGGGGGGGGGGGGGAATGAGCGTCTTCTATGTGTGTGAAAAAGAGTGTGTGTGTGTGTGTGCTTGAGTAGGAGTATGTGTGTGCGTGTGTGTGGATGAGTGTGCACTGTATACTGTATGTATGCGTGAGTGGGAGCATGTGTGTGCGTGTGTGTGGAAGAGTGTGTATTACATGCGTGCGTGAGTGGGAGTATGTGTGTGCGTGTGTGAGGAAGAGTGCGTTTGCTGCAGTGTATGTGTATAGAAGAGTGGTTGTGTGCGTTATGACAAGTACATTAGATAATCTGTGTGAGGGGAAGAGAGTATGTGAGAGGCTGCTTCCTATGGTTTCACTTCATTGCGTCTCCAGGGCATCACATATTTTACACACCAGTCTACCCTCGAAACCCGATTTTCTGTTATTATTAGCGGTGCC
The DNA here is from genome assembly GCA_032716605.1 of Paralithodes platypus. Taxonomy (NCBI): domain Eukaryota; kingdom Metazoa; phylum Arthropoda; class Malacostraca; order Decapoda; family Lithodidae; genus Paralithodes; species Paralithodes platypus. Next base: position 17,406,118 of record CM064492.1, on the reverse strand, counting down.
ACATAACATTAATTATTACTTCACAGAAAACGAGGGTAGCGCAGGGTAATATAATCAGTTTTATCGCGCATGTGTGTAACCGTTTGTCTGTCCGCAATATGTTTCCGGAACGTATAAATGTATTTTGACGAAGCATTACTAATACATTTAATTATTAGCTAAAGGCGAATAAGTGATTACCTTTAGACAAACACTGAATACCTCCTTAAAGGAGCCCACCTCGCTTGTTTTCTCTTTCTCTCCCTTGCTCTTTGGCCTGTATCCTTTCGGCCCCATTCAGCCTACTGTTTTAAGACGTTTACCCCCATCCAGGTGTCAATATTTTCCTGGTGAGCGGTAGCGAGCCAGCATATTTATTTTGTTTGTTTTGACAGCAAGCTAAATTTGTAAATTTTTCGATAAAAAATGTGTCCGGCGAAGCCGGATTTCTCCATTCAATGCTGGCTCGCTATCGCTCGCCAGGAAGAAATCGACACCTGAATGGGGATAAACGTCTTAAAACAGTTGGCTGAATGGGGCCGAATGGATACAAGCCATGGAAAGAGAGAAAAGGAGAGAAAGATAAACAAAACCGGTGACCCCCCTTAAATGGCCCAGTCTCTGCTTAACCTCTTCAGAATTTGAGGACTTTTTCTCCCAAACTTACTTAAAGCTAAATAGAATGTTCACCCCCTTCAAGCTGAATAGAATGTTCACCCCCTTCAAGCTGAATAGAATGTTCACCCCCTTCAAGCTGAATAGAATGTTCACCCCCTTCAAGCTGAATAGAATGTTCACCCCCTTCAAACTGAATAGAATGTTCACCCCCTTCAAGCTGAATAGAATGTTCACCCCTTCAAGCTGAATAGAATGTTCACCCCCTTCAAACTGAATAGAATGTTCACCCCCTTCAAGCTGAATAGAATGTTCACCCCCTTCAAGCTGAATAGAATGTTCACCCCCTTCAAGCTGAATAGAATGTTCACCCCCTTCAAACTGAATAGAATGTTCACCCCCTTCAAGCTGAATAGAATGTTCACCCCCTTCAAGCTGAATAGAATGTTCACCCCCTTCAAGCTGAATAGAATGTTCACCCCCTTCAAACTGAATAGAATGTTCACCCCCTTCAAGCTGAATAGAATGTTCACCCCCTTCAAGCTGAATTTGTAGAAAAAATACCCAAGCGAAGGCGATTTATACACGCCTGAATGCGGTGGGACGTCTTAGTATCACCAAATTAATGGGGTGAAACGTCTTAAAGTCTCCAAAGTAATAGAACAGGTTAGATTCAAAGAGACCTCCCTTGGACCAATTAGGGTTAAGGGGGGTCACCGCTTTTTTTTTTTTACCTTTTCTATTTTTTTCGCTTTCCCTGGCTTGTATCCATTCGGCCCATTCAGCCAACTGTTTTAGACGTTTATCCCCATCCAGGTGTCCATTTCTTCATGACGAGCGATAGCGAGCCAGCATTGTATGGAGAAATCAGGCTTCGCCAGAGACATTTTTCTATCGAAAAATGTACAAATCTAGCTTGCTCTCAAAACAAAAATATATATATGCTGGCTTGCTCCCGCTCGCCAGGGAAATATTGGATGGGGGTAAATGTCTTAAAACAGTAGGCTGAATGGGGCCGAATGGATACAAGCCAAAGAGAGAGGGAGAGAAAGAAAAAAAAAAAGCGAGGTGGACTCCCTTAACAAGAGCGTAGTATTATATTGTAGTTTGTAGTGCCAAAAACCCTCTGGAACGCGCAGGGCCAGTACTACCGGTACTTCCCCTAATTACTCGTTATGTTTAATAATTATGTGGTTATTTATGAATACGACCACTCCGGAACCAGCGGCGATAAATTGGCTCGCTATTACGTGTCCGCGGAGAGAGAGAGAGAGAGAGAGAGAGAGAGAGAGAGAGAGAGAGAGAGAGAGAGAGAGAGAGAGAGAGAGAGAGAGAGAGATTTGATTTTGATTTTGCCCCGAGGGGCGAGTTTATTGAGCAGCGCCCCCCATCCTGTGAGGGGACAACCACTAGTAAGGCGATACATACTGCTCAAAGAGCCATTATTCCACTGAAACAACAGCATCGTCGTCTGGTTACATTCATATTTGTGTTTATAAATCAGGTTGGCATTATTCAGATGTGTTATTATAGTTTCCTCATTTAATTGTCACATGGTCTGTATATACGTATCTCTAAAAAAAAAAAAAAAAAAAAAAAAAAAAAAAAAAAAAAAAAAAGCAAGCAAGCTTGTAGTGACTGAATTATTAATTGACAGGTTGTAAATAATAGCACTACAGAACTAGTGCAATCGTATGAGGAGACTATTCATATTTTCATTACATCAATGGTTATTGAGATCATAGTTAGCTGAATACAATTATTGTCAAGAATTGATTAAACACCGAATGAAGCTTCAAATAATGCACTCGTTTCCAGGGACTACCACTCGGAGAGAACATTGAAGTCAAACGGTCGTCAACCAACACTTAATATGCTGAACATAAACTGTGTGTTTGTTTGTTTATTTTCTTTTTTCCCTCCCTGTTCTTTTTTCCTCTTTTTTTCCTTTAATAAATTGGCTGTGGTTCATCTTCTGTGTTTATTTTATTTAGACTGCTTTTAAACCAGTTGTTGAATCTTAAATTTGGTTGTTGTGCATAATATTCCTTAATTTTCTCTAGAGTTGGGTCTTGTGATAGTTCTAGTTTGTGCCATATTTGTGTTGCTTGTCTATGGAGTCGGACATTTAATGGTAGTGTGTTTGTGTATTCGTGTATTTGTTGTGTCGTCATTGTATAGGGGTATCTTTGGTTTGTGGCGAATCTTAGGGCTTTTTTTTAAGCGTGTGATTGTGAGATTGAATATACTTAGTGGGTATTTCAAGAATGTCAGGGGGTAAGGAAATGTGATTTGTATATTAGAAGACTGTGATTAACGAGACGTGTAACATGTGGAGGGAGGTGGTAGAAAGAGAGGGATCTCGTTGGGGGTGGAAGTTTCGCTCCCAGGAATTTTTGTTCCTGTGGTATTTCAATAATAATAATAAAATAATAATAATAATAATGGGACAACCACTGGTAAGGCAATACATACTGCTCAAAGAACCATTATTCTATTGTAATAACAGTATCGTCGTCTGGTGTTATTATAGTTTCCTCATTTGATTGCCACATGTGCTGTACAGTATATAGGCCAACGTACTCATGAAAGACAAAAAAAAAAATACTGAATTATTAATTGACAGGTAAATAATAGCACTACAAAACTAGTGCAATCATATGAGGAGACCATTCATGTTTTCTTACATCAATGGTTATTGAGATCATAGTTAGCTGAATACAAATATTACATACATGATGTGACTAATATTTCGAACTACATAAATTATTATGCAATAATAGTACAAATATATTACAATCATATGAGGGACACTTCACATTCTTCATTACATCAACGGTTATTGAGGCCATAGTTAGCTGAATACAAGAGTCACATACATATGTGACTAATATTACCAACTACCGAAGTTATAATGGAATTATAGTAATACAAATATTTTACAAACATGAGTTACATGGTTCAAATTCTTATTACAATAATGGTTATTGAGGGGATAGTTGGCGCAATATGACCAGTGGAGAAGTTTACATGCCGATAGTAATATAATATTTAGTAGGTGTGTGGTTATGGGAGAGAGGGAGGGGGTTGTAGGAGGTAGAGGAATGGGTGGGAGAGGAGGAGGGGTAGGGGGGAGGGGGAGAAAGGAGGAGGTAAGGTACTCCAGGGAGGAGGAAAGTGTGAAAGGGGAGGTGTGTGTGTGTGTGTATGTGTTGGGGAGGGTGGGACATACTACATATAAATAAGTGTTTAAGGCCAGCCATAGTACTGAAGATAAAAATAAATAAATATGGTAGTTAAAAAAAAAAAAAAAAAAAAAAGGGAAAGTTTGTATTTCAACGCAAGTCTACAGATATCAGCAGTATCGCTTCATCGTACCTGACACAACATATCAATAAGTAAAGAAGGAAACTGTATACATGCAAAGATCAAGATTCAATTATGTTTAGTAGCAAAACAATATTCAGAAGGAAGATACTAATAGTCCTCCGGGAGGGATATGCCGCATATCCGAAGGTACTTAATTGTAGGTCAAACCATTAGCCGAGAATATTGAGGACAATTATGTTGCTTACATATGCAAGGGTCATGTATATTGGCTTGCAAAAGGATATGAATTGGCACTTAACAGATTATTTAAATAAATACTGTGTTAGAGGCTCAGAGGGATATGTATATACTGTACATTGTCAATCTATTAAATGAGAATAGCAGTGATAAGTAAAGAAATACTGACTGGTATTATAAGTGTGACATGATCAATGAAAATATGAAATCGTGTAGAGGGCGTTACAAAGGGTTTAAGTGTGACCTTGTAAGAAAGAAGAGATGTGTGGAGGGCAAGGGGTGCATACTTATAAGGTTCATGTTTCATGTTTACAGTACATATTATTGTGGGGGGGCAAAGTTCTTGTGTTTTTTTAGTATGTTATTGATTACGTTATTCTTTAGCATGTATATTGCTTGATCCTCAATTGTGGTTAACTGATTATTCCTGTATTCCCTAATCATTGGGCATTCCAGGATATAGTGCTCGAGAGAGTGTTTGTTGGGAGCTCTGCAAACCCTACATTGCCTGTGCTCTTCTTCTACCTGCCAATTCAGCTGCCATGGATAACAATAGCCAAGCCTTATTCTTGCATGTACTGAGTCTACCCACCTACTCGTTGTACGTTTACCATAGGTGTATTTGGTCGTAAATGCTACTTTATTGTAGTAGTTTATAGATCGGCTGGTATTATGATGTCTAGCTCTGTCTTCATCCACTCTTTCTTCTTGTGTCTTTTTAATTATAGTTCTCATTTGTTTCAATGACAGTTCAAGAATATGATCAGGTTCTTCTTTCTCTGTGGCCTCCTTGGCAAGCTTATCTGCCCTTTCATTGCCCGGGATGCCTACATGTGAAGGAATCCAGGCAAATTTGACCCCTAGCCCCTTCTCCCCTACACATTTTATCCCCCGTCTGATATCTTGTACAAGGAAAGGATAGGTGGGTTGGGGGCTAGAGATAGCTTCCAAGGCCGCCCTGCTGTCAGATAGGATAAGAATATTCTTTCCCCTTCGAAAGATACTCCCAATTCCCATCGCTATTGCCACCAGCTCAGTTTGAGTGGAGGAGGCCCAGTCCTGTAGCCTGGATAGTTCATCGTCTTCCTGAGCAAAGTTGCCACCACTCATAATAGTGATGGCAGCTCCTGCCCTCCCAGTTACGGTGTTAAGTGAGCCGTCACAGTATACCTGATCAGTGTTCTCATCTGTCATATCTTCTATTAGTGACATAAAGTTTGTCTTCAGAGCGTAGGACGGGATCTCAGACTTTTTTGTGTCGAGTTGTGTCACTATAATCTCAATAGTGGCCTCTTCCCAGGGCGGAAGGGGGACACTCAATTGTCGGTCATCTGGATGGTAGTCTGTAAGCTGGGTGGGCGGGGTGGGGTCAGTCAGTTGCCAGTCACCGATATAGTAGTCTGTAAGCTGGTAGTCAAGAATGTCAGCAGCAGTTACATGTGGCCAGTCCCTGCCTTTTAAGTCATCTATTCTAAGTAGCTCCATTAGTGCAGTCTTAGGTCGTGTTTCTCTGTCGTCTCTCAGTGTTCGTATGCCTATTATCATATTTGTTTCTTTTATTCTATCAGTGATGGACGATAGATTTAACTCATATCTAAGATTTTTTACCTTGACATTTCTCGGACATCCAAAAATAAGTCTCATGGCTTCATTTTGCAGTTTGTCAAGTTTTTCGATCTGATTAGCAGGTAGACAGGATAGAGCAGGTGCATGGTAGTCAATTACTGATCTAATATAGGCAATGTACATGGTCCTGAGGATAGTGATGGAGGCACCCAAGCCTTTCCATGACATTACTTTAAGGGGCCTTAGTCGTCTTTTACAGGTGGTCATTACATGATTAAATTCAGCATTATTACCCTGTGGTCCCCCAACATACACTCCCAGATATTTATAATAGTCTACCCTCTCCAGTACATTACCATGAAGATGTAGAGGCTTGTTACGATTCCAACCTTTTGTTATGGCTTTTGTTTTGTTTGTTGATATTACCAGGCCTAATTGGTCACAAGCTTCTCCTACCAAGTCTAGGGCACGTTGCATGTCCCTGTGACTATCGGCCTGGATCAAAATATCATCAGCATAGCTTTCACAGATCACTCCTCTGGGAAATTTGAGTCTAACAATAATGTGCATTAATATGTTGAATAGTATTGGACTTAATACTCCCCCCTGTGGTGTACCCAGCTCAAGCTTACGTACTTCAGACTTTTTACCTTGAAAGACGACATATGCACTTCTATTGCTGAGGTATTCCTTGATCCAGCCCAATAGTTTACCTTTTACACCCATTTTCGCCAACTCGCAAAGTATTACATCCCTGTTTGCTACATCAAATGCACCCTTTAAATCTAAAAATACAGTAAAGTTACACCTATGGTTAGAGAGATATGATGTGATACAGGACATTGTACTTCTGCCTTTGATGTAGCCATTCAAATGCGGGCTCAATTGTGACTCTATTTTGTGCAGTAGCCTATTAAGGACAATCCTTTCAATTGTCTTGCAATAACAAGAAAGAAGTGATATAGGTCTCATGGCTGTAACAGAACCAGCCTTGGGTACAGGAATTATGACAGCTCTTTTCCAGTCAGGAGGGATGACACTGTTGCGATAGCTAAGGTTAAAGAAATCCAGCAATGGATTGCCTGCAACCTCTGTCATTGCACGTAGAATGGGATATGTTATCCCATCCTCCCCTGGGGCACTACTTTTGTTGTTGGATAGGGCTCTTTGGAGCTCGTAAGTGTTTATATCTTTACACGAGTCATCCTTAATGGCTATTGCTTCGTCTACTTGTTGGCGAAAATCCGGCAGGTTGGGTCCTAGCTTATTCCTAACTCTGAGAGGCAGATTACTGTAGGTGGAGGCAGAGGCCCATTCATCCATAAGGGTTTGAGCATATTCCTGAGGGTGGGGATGTGCTGCAGCTTGGTTAGTTTTCCCCCTTGCAATATTTATTTTCCTCCACACAACACTGATGGATGTATCTTTATTTGTGTGATTTAAAAAGTCTAACCAGAATTTCTCCCTTGCTTTAATTTTAGCCTGATGGGCCCTTTGACCACAGATTTTTATATTTTCAAAGTTTTCACCAGTTTTATTACCCTTCCAAATTTGTGTAGCAGTTTTTAACAAATTGGTGGTATCTTGTACCTCTTTATCATCCCTGTACCACCTTTGCCAGATTCCACCCTTGGCATTTGAACGGTATTTGTTTCCCCTATTATTTTTGTTTTTTTTCTTGTTTGATTGCTGTTTGTTTGTTGTCTTTTTATGAGAGATTTGCTGTTCAGCATATCTTGTTAGATCTTGATAGAAAGTATTTATTGAGTTAGTCTCAGGATATGACTCAAACCACTTACTCATTCCCTCCACAAATTCTTTGGTATGCTGTGGTAGGAGTTGGAGCCTCTTCCTCCCCCCATCAACCCGCCTCTTTTTAACATCTAGCTTAGTTAATAGTGCAAAGTGATCAGATAATAGTAAGTCCTGCTTGTGAACAGAACAGGTACGATATGGCTCGTTATACAGACAAACATAATCTAGCCTGCCACCTAGGACATGCGTTGACTCCGGCTGTCCTATTAGTCTTACCTCATTACAGGAGTTTATATAATTTAACCATCGTTGACCATTAACATTAGTATTATTCCTACCTTCATGCGAGGACAGAGCTCTATGGTGAGCATTTAGGTCGCCCATCAATAGAGTCTGTTCTTCATATAGCAGGTCAGGAAATTCTTGTGTATCGAGTGAGTTGCAACCTACATATACTGTATGTTGAGAGAGAGAGAGAGAGAGAGAGAGAGAATAATGAATTCTCGCGAAAAATCCAGGGCGTACATTTTTTGGTGCCAGCTTGTTATGTTGTAAGTAAGGTGGACATTGTGTGAAGGGAATTTGTTCGTGTCTTATTATGTTGGGGTGGTTGCTGGGGGGCTTTATAGGAGAGCTGGTGTGAGAGAGAGAGAGAGCGTGAGTGAGTGGGTAGGTGAGTGAGTGGGAGCGAGAGAGTGAGAGCGAGATCGAGTGAGAGTGAGAAAGACGTATAACCTCCATTTCTGATCACATTCTCCCAATACAGGATATCCAGACACCCACATCAACAATATCCGAAAAATGTACAAAGTTATCTTGAAGGGAGGTCTAAGGGGATGTTTTTTAAAAGTTTGATTGAGGTCTAGGGAGGAAACTAAAAATATATACGAATAACTGAATAAATAGAAAAACCCCAAAAACATCCATTTCACCCACCTTCCGGCCGGGTATATCTGGCACGATACACCTCCCAACTTAGTGAGCAGGAGTTTACGAAATGTTTATAAGTCCGAATATTTTGCTCAAGTTTAGTATAGGCCTACAACATATTTGGGTCGGTTAAGGGGACAGTGGTTATTTTTGGGGGTCTATTTATTTACATGTATATATTAATTTATTTTTTTAAGTTTCCTCACTAGACTGTGTTGGCATATCGAGTGCAACATTAATATTATAGTTATTTTCAAGAGATTAAGGTTTTTCCTGGAATTGAATTTCTTCAGCTTCAGCTTCAGATGGGCCGGTTTTCTGGTCCCCGTTCTCCCTCGTGTTTAGTCCCATTACTTTTTCAGATTTGATGACGTTGGGCCCATTAGTTTGGTGATTTTAAGACCTTTCGCCCCATTTCTTTGTCAGTATTAAGACTTTTTGGTGTCATTTAGGTGTCATTTTTTTCCTGGCGAGCCATAGCGAGCCTGTAATTTGAGAGGAACCGGCCAGGGCATTTTTCCATCAAAAAATGTACAAATTTCTCTTGAAGGAGGGTCTTGGCCGGATGGTTTTCTGACCTTGATGTTGGTCTAGCGAGGAAAGTAAAATATAAATGAATACATGAATTTAATAGAGAATAAAAATCGGCCACTAAAGGTATCGCCAACGAACTTGACAATCATCTTGATCCCTGACCTCTCTGTAACTCAAAAGGGCCTAGAGCAAACTGGCTGTCAATATACACACCTATTTTTTTATAGACTCTTCCCAAATGGTAGAAACGTCAGCCCGATTACTTTCTTTCATTTCGAGTTATAAGAAGTTAAGGGGTCAAGATTATTGTCAAGTTCGCTGGCGTTACCTTTAGCCCCTTAAATCGAGTGTGTGAAGATATCTAATGCACAAGTCAGGGGCTGAGAGCAAGAACGG
>CM064492.1:17381776-17391776 GCA_032716605.1 Paralithodes platypus | reverse complement strand
CGTCATTGTCGTCAAGGGGTTAAGTAAGCGCTTTAAGGGGGAGCTACGTAATCGCTTTTTTTAATCCCCTTCTCCCTCATATTTAGCATATTAGTTTTGATATTTTAAGATCTTCGTTCCATTAGTTTAGTGATTTTGAGACCTTTCGCCCCATTTCTTTGTCAATATTAAGACCTTTCGTGCCATTTAGGTGTCTATGTTTTCCTGGTGAGCGATAGCGAACCTGTAATTTGAGAAGGAAGCGGCCTTCAGCCGGGATATTTTTCTACCGAAAAATGTACAAACTTATCTTGATAGGGGGTCTAGGGGGTCTTTATTTGTTTAAGCTTGAGTGAGGTCTAGCGAGGAAACTAAAAAATACATGGATAAATAAATACATAGACTAAAAAACAAGCACTACCCCCTAATTGTTTGTGTTCTAATATGAATAGATTAACGAAGAACACCGTTTATGGGGACCCTTCTTGTTACAGTTAACCTCTTCAGTATCGGTCACATCAGTTTTATCACAATCAGGCAACTATTAGACGCTTTGTTTCGACTTGGGAAGGACGTCTACCCATTAGAAGGCTACAAACTATCTCTATTAATCCCTTTAGCTACCATTTATCATTCCTAAGCTTCATAAAATCGTCTAAATGTTACTGATATCTAATGCAAAAGACGTCACCGGTAAGGAAAGGGTTAAACGTTCTATGTTTACAGTGCACTTCTCTCACCACTCACCTGAATCCAAGGCCTATCACCTTGGAGTGGTGCGATAAAGGAGTCATGATTTATTTCCTATGTGAGTGATGATGTGCTGGGCCATTTACTTTTTGAGCGTTAAATTATTTGCACACACACACACACACACACACACACGCGCACACACACGCACACACGCACACACACACAACACGGGTATTTGTGGATACATTCTTTCACTCGTTTGTCAGATACACCGGTGTCTAATATACCACATGATAGCCATTACTTTATAGCCTATATACCCACTACTGGCACTTGTTCAGATATAATGTTACAGATAGTGCAGATAGATACTCTTGCATGTCCGCTCTCACTCTCTCTCTCTCTCACTCTCTCTCTCTCTCTCTCTCTCTCTCTCTCTCTCTCTCTCTCTCTCTCTCTCTCTCTCTCTCTCTCTCTCTGTGCACTATTCTTTCCGTTCACAATTGCATCTGTACGGATTGCAGCCCACTTTATTTCATTTGCAACTCTAATTTAAAATATTTTGTTGCAGCACACGCGGGAAAACTCCGAATGCGTTTGGTATTTGCATTGTTTTAGCTGGATTTTATCATTGCAATTTAAATGCATATATAATAATTTATTTTATTTTTATATTTTGTATTTTGTGTTAGTATTATTACTATTGTTATTATTTTGTTTTATTGAATTATATTTGTAGTTGTAGTATTGTGTATATTATTATTATTATTCTTTTATTTATTTATGTATGTATTTGCGTGTGTGTGTGTGTGTGGGGGGGGGGGGGGTTGGCGAAGACGTATATGCATGAATATACGTATTATTATTATGTAAGTTAAATATAATATGATAATTTCGACACTACACCCCCATTATCTTCCTTTCGCTCGATCACTCCTCTACTCTCCCCAGCATCCGAGAAGACCCAAATATTAGCTCTGCTCTCTACCCAAAGTGACCTCAGAACTCCAGCGGCAAAGTCCAGACCACCCACACGAGAGAGAGAGAGAGAGAGAGAGAGAGAGAGAGAGAGAGAGAGAGAGAGAGAGAGTCCTTCCTTCCTTCCTTCATTAAAGGGAGAGGTAGAGGCAGCAGTATTGTTCGATGGCGTGGCGGAGAGAGAGAGAGAGAGAGAGAGAGAGAGAGAGAGAGAGAGAGAGAGAGAGAGAGAGAGAGAGAGAGAGAGAGAGAGAGAGAGAGAGAGAGAGAGAGAGAGAGAAATATTGAGAGAGAGAGAGAGAGATTCCTTCCTCTATAACCCCCTTATTAAAAGAGAGAGGCAGCAGTATAGTAGAGAGAGAGAGAGAGAGAGCGAGAGCGAGCGCGAGCGAGCTTGAGCTTCCAGTCCTGGATTTTCCGGACCTGGTTTTCCAGTCCCCTCTTCTCTAGACCCAGCTTAGCTTTTCCAAGCCTGAGAGAGCTCTTTCAAACCTAGAGTTTTCTGATATTTGTGTATTGTTTTCTCTGACGTTGCTTTTAGATACCCAGATTTAGACACAGCTTTTCTGTGTCTGATCTTACCTTTCCAAAAAACATCATATCTAAAATAGTTTCTTCGGGATTAACTTTTTCCAGACTCAGGTTTACATAATTATAGAGTAGAACCAAATCATCCAAAATTGACAACATTTGTTCCTCAATATCCATGTTTCTCGACTTATCGTATTCATAACTAACCTTTTCAGAACAACCTTTGAATTCGCTTTTCCAATTACATGTTTTGTAGATTTTGTTGTTTTTGTTTTGTTACGGAATTATTCTTTTTAACCTTATAACCAGACCCAACCTTTCTCATTCCATTTGTCTCAACCGCATTTATTATACTCACCCAATTTTCTTAGGTCCCAAAATTGCCCCGATTCTCCCTTTTCCAGCTCATCTCAACCTGATTCAATATTCCGTACCCATTTCTCCCGTTCAAAACCAGATCAGCCTTATCGAAATTCCAGCACACATCTTCCAGACGTAGCTTTTCTTAAGGGAGCCCACCTCGCTTTTTTTCTCTTTCTCTCCCTCTCTCTTTGGCTTGTATCCATTCGGCCCCATTCAGCCAACTATTTTAAGAGGTTTATCCCCATCCAGGTGTCGATTTCTTCCTGGCGAGCGATAGCGAGCCAGCATTTATGGAGAAATCCGGCTTCGCCGGAGAAATGTTTCTATCGAAAAATTTACAATTTTAGCTTGCTGTCAAAACAAAAATAAAAATATGCTGGCTTGCTACCGCTCGCCACGAAAATATTGACACCTGGATGGGGGTATACGTCTTAAAACAGTAGGCTGAATGGAGCCTGATGGATACAAGCCAAAGAGAGAGGGAGAGAAAGAGAACAAAAGCGAGGTGGGCCCCTTTAACTATTATAAAACTCCCATTTCTAATCATGTATCATACCTTCCTCAGCCTACAAATGATTCCAATTCCATATTTTTCCAGACCCAACCTTTCAACTTATAATCCAAATCCAACTTCAAATTCCGAACCCATCCTTTCTTAACCCCTTCTGTACCGGAGACGTCATTTTAACTATTTTGGCTACTCTTAGACGATTTTATTCAATTTAAATAGGGCCTCCAGCAAATAACAGGCTTCGAACTATCTCACTTAACCCTTTTTTTACTACGGTACCACAGATCCTTCTTAAGCTGCACACAATCGTCTAAATATAGCTAGAATAAAATGATAAAGACGCTGCGGTACAGAAGGGGTTAACCCATCATTCTAGACCTGTCATTACCCAACCTATCCGGGGTCAAACGAAAGCAGAGTCCATTATTGTAAGTTGCCATTAGTGTATATGTGAAGCTAAAATTGAGGTTTAGAGTCCAAATTATGTCTTTGGAAGTGATAATGGCCAAAACAACGCTATTTCATGTTAATTGTCTTGTATTTCTTCTCATATTCATTCTAGTCTTCAAACAACATTGCTCCGGTTTGACACCCAACCTATCCCTTCCCGTCTCATCTTTCCATACCTTCCTATTCGTGATCTTCCTCTTCCAGACATATTATTTTGCTCCATACTCGCCTTTCCAGACCCATTCCTTTCCACACCTAACCCGTCCTGTCTCATCTTACCCATGTTATCCTTATCTATCCCTTATCTTACCTCACTCACTTTCTTAACCCTTTCTATACCGGCGACGTGTTTTTAAGTATATTTTAGCTATATTTAGACGATGTTGTGCAGTTTAAAAAGGATTTGTGGTAGTAAAAATGGCTAAGTGAGATAGTTCGAAGCCTGTTAATTGCTGGAGGCCTTTTTAAACTGCATAAAAATGTATAACAGTACCATAGCCAGAACATAGTACAAAATACGTCGTCGGTACAGAAGGGGTTAAGGGTCGATGGTTCACTTTTTGGTCGATTTTTTCTTATATTCATTATTTTTCTAGTTTCCTCCCTAGATCTCCAGCAAACTTAAACATACATCTATTAGATCCCCCTTGTAGATTACCGTAATTTGTACATTTTTCGGTAGAAAAATGTCCTGGCTGAAGGCCGGTTCTTCCAAAATTACAGGCTCACTATCGTTCTCCATGAAAAAAATTGACACCTAAAGGGCACTAAATGTCTTATTATTGACAAAGAAATGGGGCGAAAGGTCTTAAAAACGACAAACTAATGGGACAAACATCTTAATATCTGAAAACTAATGGAACTAAACATAGGGGGTCCAGAAAAGCTACCCATCTCCCCTTATTAATCCTCCTCTTCCAGACCCACCCTTTCTCAACCGGTATCACACGAGAGCTGTTATAGTCAACATTGTTCTGGCAAAATTTCTGGATTATTTTGCACTGGTATCGGAAACTAGACTGATGATAGATGAACTTAGGTAACAGAAAAATATTAAATGTTTACCTCCTAAGCTGCCAGACTAGTGTTGAGAATAAATGTTGAGGAAATAGCGCTCGTGTGATACCGACTTTACCAGGAGAAGGGAGGAGGTGGGCCTTTGTGAAGAAACCCTCGGTGGATCCTTTGAGCTGGTCTGGGCATTATTAACCTGGCCACTTTGTAGGATTCTCGGTGTTCTCATTTGGCCCTGGACTTCATATTAGCTCTCTGAGGGGGGTGGCCGGGTAGGGGGCGTAGAGAGGGGGGGGCCGAGTGGGGGGGGTGTGGAGGGGGGCCGAGTTGGGGGCATGGAGGGGGGCGTGGAAGGGGGCCGTGTGGGGGGTATGGAGGGGGGGGGGCCGAGTGGGGATCCGGGATGGGTGCGGTTGAATGGGTGGCATGGAGGGGGGTCCAAGTGGGGGGCGGCCGGGTGGGGTGTGTGGAAGGGGCATCATGCTGCTCTTGATCCCAATATATCCTACGCCATTAGGGGTCAGGCTAGTTAGTTGGTCCGGCTGGGGTGAAGTCGGATTTTTAAATGATTTTATTTGTTTTCTATATGTTACTTTGCATACATCCGTGTGTCATTTCCATTCTCTCTCACACACACTCTCTAATCTCTTTCTCATATATATATATATATATATATATATATATATATATATATATATATATATATATATATATATATATATATACCCAGTATATTCTAGATACGGTATAATATATATGTATACTGTATATGTATATATATATATATAGATATATATATATATATATATATACTGTATATATATATAATATATATATACATATATATATATATATATATATATATATATATATATATATATATATATATATTTTATATAGATATAGATATAGATAGATATAGATAAATACATACCGGTATATATTAAGGTAGGCCTAACTAAAAACATCTCTTTCTATTTTTCGCAGGTAAAGGTGTTTGATTGGCTCTGTCGACTGTACAGAAAGCTCATTGTATTATCTAGTATACAAAGAATAAGAATCTGCGACACGAGGCATTCCAATGCAGTCCCAAGACCATCTGTGAGTTGTCCATCGTGTGAACTGTAAGTAACGATATCCACTGTACATACAGTATATAGTCTATTTCTTTCCAGCTGAGGGTAAATGCCATGTTACTATCTTGGTTACGTAGAGTTTGTAGCGAAATATGTTGTTAATTATGAAAACTTGGCATTAGTACAACACAGAGACATACCGTAGTAGTTTCATATTTTTCCATTAAGTATCGATACATAAGCTGCTAAGGGATTCAATTTCCCTCCGCGAGAGATTACACTTTCAAGCATACAAAGTTCAAATACTACATGCCTTACAAGCCAATGACAGATTTCGACGTTATGACTTTGCGTGCCCCTTAAACTTAATTGACGAGAGAACCATTACATATAATGGATAGTGCGTTCTGATGAAGCCACATTTCACATCTTGGGAGAAGTGATTAGTCACGATGTACAAAGAAAAGAAAAATATGCTTTAGTTAGCCTAACCCGTAAAACAAAAACAAAACTATTCTATTCTGCATAAAACTACATCTCAATTCCTTATGCCGTTTCAACGCAATCATTTGTTTTTAACCCATCCAATACCAGGGACGTCCTTTTTATCATATTCTGGCAACTATTAGACGATTATATTCACCTTTGGAAAAAAAACTCTAGCAATAATAAGGCTTCAATATATCTCAACCAGCCCTTTTAACTACCACAAATCCTTCCTAAGCTGCATAATATCTTCAAAATAGAGCTAGAATACAATATAGCACACGTCGCTGGTACTCAAAGGGTTAACCCAGCAAGATGTTTTTGACACTCGGTATATCTCTCTATATATCCATCTTTTGTTTTTCAAGAAATAATTAAAAGCTACATAATTGCTGGATCACCTTCCTAGAACTTCAATTGATTATCAGAATCGCCCCCACCTTCCCTCCCTCCTACACCCACTCAATATTCTCTCTCTCTCTCTCTCTCTCTCTCTCTCTCTCTCTCTCTCTCTCTCTCTCTCTCTCTCCCTTCTTTTCTTTGCTATCCTTTCCTTCCACTGTACCTTACTCTAGGGTTAGCTATCTCTACTAGAATTAAGTCCTGACCACCTCGCTGGGATCGTAAGGTCTGTGTGGTCAGTGTATCTATATAAATCTATGCAAATATCTCTCTCTCTCTGTTTATCTTTATCTCTTTGTAAACTCACTGTCTGCCGGAAACTCAACATTAATGTGCAGATTCCTCTCATTCGTATCTCCTTATGCAGACTACCTCAATATTGGTCTGTTCACAAGTTTCTCAGACATGAACGTGTATTGGAAAAGTTATAATGTGGAATAGATGCATACTAATAAGTGTTGGGATGAGAATACATACACATCGAAAGTAAAACGAATAGACAAAGGATTAAAACTAATTAAACAGATAAAATTATAGTACAGTAACCATAAAATTAGCCTAAACTAGCTAATTGGTACGCGGTGATCCAAATGGGAAGTGGAATACTTACCACATAGATTGAGTCGAGTTAGGTTAATACATTTATTGCCAGCAACTGTACAATTGTAAATTAGGAAGGGCTTGAGGATGGGTTAATCAGATACAGATGGGACCGAGTGTAATGTTGACCAATGTTCTTCAAGTTAGAGTGTTATTATTCGAGCCATCCCTCTGTTATTCTATTGTTCTTCAAGTTACAGTTTTATTGTTCGAGCCATCCCTCTGTTATTCTATGGTTCTTCAAGTTAGAGTGTTATTATTCGAGCTATCCCTCTGTTATTCTATTGTTCTTCAAGTTACAGTGTTATTGTTCGAGCTATCCCTCTGTTATTCTATTGTTCTTCAAGTTACAGTGTTATTGTTCGAGCTATCCCTCTGTTATTCTATTGTTATTCAAGTTAGAGTGTTATTGTTCGAGCCATTCCTCTGTTATTCTATTGTTCTTCAAGTTACAGTGTTATTGTTCGAGCCATCCCTCTGTTATTCTATTGTTCTTCAAGTTAGAGTGTTATTGTTCGAGCCATCCCTCTGTTATTCTATTGTTCTTCAAGTTACAGTGTTATTGTTCGAGCCATCCCTCTGTTATTCTATTGTTCTTCAAGTTACAGTGTTATTGTTCGAGCCATCCCTCTTGTTAGGCTATTGAGTGCGTAGACCAGCACATGTGGGGTTAATACAGACTTGCAAACTTACAAACAGGCTGATATAAGACAATTATGAATATTATAATTAAAGTATGGTGCTCTGTTGGTTAGTTGTGGGGGATTTTGTGCTGTAGGGGAGATGGGCCGTTTTTCTGGTCCCCTCATATTAATCTCGAAGGGGAATATACAGTAATGGATGTTTTTTTTTTAAAGTTTGATGGAGGTCTAGAGAGGAAACTAAAAAATAAATTAATATATAAATAAATAGACCCCAAAAATAACCACCATCCCCTTAATGAGTTGTTTGAGCTATGGTAGAAATCATTATAATCCATAAAATATTAATATATATAAAATTTAAGTATTACCTACCATTCATAAAAGAAGATTTGGATGACTAAGCTAATATATATTTATAGCGATCTTAATAAAGAGATACGAGCGAAGTAAGCGAATTTCTCTCCCTTGACCGCGATTCACAACAACGGCGGAAAGCTTGCCATTAAGAGGAAATTACAGCGCCGAGCAGCAAACCGCATTCACGTTGACGCACACACACACACATACACACACATATACACACAAGTTTACATACACACACATATACATATACACACAAGTTTACATACACACACACGCACACACGCACACACACACACACACATACACAGACAGACACACACTGACACACACACGCACGCACGTCTACACGTCTACACATACTCTCTCCTGTCTCACCTCAACCATCTCTCTCTCTCTCTCTCTCTCTCTCTCTCTCTCTCTCTCTCTCTCTCTCTCTCTCTCTCTCTCTCTCTCTCTCTCTCTCACACCTACACACCTACACACCTACACACCTACACACACACACACACACACACACACACACACACACACACACACAAGCTCACACACAGAGGACACACCACACGCAACGTCTACAGAACGTCCTACACATACTCTCCCCAAATCCTGGCTCACCTCAACCATCTCTCTCTCTCACCTACACACACCACACACACACACCAACACCACACAACACACACACATCACCACACGTACCACACACACACACACACACACAGACACACACACACACACACGCACGCTCGCACGTTTACACATACTCTCTCTAAGTTACGTGTGGCCGTTACGACTGTTGGGTGCGAAAGGGAAAGCGTGTGAACATATTTTCCACAGTGCTCTATGTATGTATGTATGTATGTATGTATGTATGTATGTATGTTTGTGGTTTTGTTTGTCGGATGAGGGTGATTTATGTAGCTTCTTACTCTTTACTCTCTCTTGCTCTCGCTCTCTCTTACGCCCTCTTCTGGAATACTGCGTTCAATCCTGGTGCCCTTATTACCAAAAAGATATAAACAAGCTAGAACGAGTCAAAACAAACGTAGGAGTTACCAAAATGATACCTAAGCCTAAAGAACAAACCATTACGCACGATAGCTGTCCTTAGAGAATTAAATCTATTTCCTTTAAAACCCGCGCAGATTCAAGAGGTGTACTTTAATTCAAGTGTTCAAAATGTGTATCAAGAGGCCTCGACAATATGAACTGTAGTAAGATTACTTCACTATCGACCAATCTAATTACACGCGGGGAAACGGTTGCCCAAAATTATTGGTAAATCTTTTAACTTTCACACGAATCTAAGAATTTCTTCTTCAATCGAGTTGTCAACTTTGTGGAATGGGCTTCCCCGAAACGTTATAGACTGCATCGGACCGTTGATTCATTTTAAACTCACTCCGCCTAGACACAATATCTCGCATCAAACCCGCGACTGACTGCGGTTTGTAAATGAATAACTTTTATTTTATCCCCCCCTCAGTTTACTAACCCATTCTGTCACCTACTAACTTCCTAATCCTGCCACGGACATTAGTTCCAGGGCAGTATTTCCCTTTCCAATGTTCCCGTACCCACTCTAAACCACTGTTTGGACACTTGATCCTCAGTGTTTTGGAGGGACAAGCAACCTAGAAGGGTCCACTAGATCTGTTGTTGCTGATTTCCTTGTACCCTTGTGTATCTCTCCTTTTGTACTCTCGCTGTCACTCACTCTCTCTCTCTCTCTCTCTCTTTATCTGACACACACACTCTATCTGATACACACACTTTCTCTATCTGATACACACACACACACACACACACACACACACACACACACACACACACACACACACACCCACCACACACAAGAACACTACACACACACACACACCACACCTCTTCTCTTCGCTCTTCTCTCTCTCTCT
>CM064492.1:17368938-17381676 GCA_032716605.1 Paralithodes platypus | reverse complement strand
TGCTATATTAATGTTACTACCAGGTGGTTTTCCTGCTATATTAATGTTACTACCAGGTGGTTTTCCTGCTATATTAATGTTACTACCAGGTGGTTTTCCTGCTATATTAATGTTACTACCAGGTGGTTTTCCTGCTATATTAATGTTACTACCAGGTGGTTTTCCTGCTATATTAATGTTACTACCAGGTGGTTTCCTGCTATATTAATGTTACTACCAGGTGGTTTTCCTGCTATATAATGTTACTACCAGGTGGTTTTCCTGCTATATTAATGTTACTACCAGGTGGTTTTCCTGCTATATTAATGTTACTACCAGGTGGTTTTCCTGCTATATTAATGTTACTACCAGGTGGTTTTCCTGCTATATTAATGTTACTACCAGGTGGTTTCCTGCTATATTAATGTTACTACCAGGTGGTTTTCCTGCTATATTAATGTTACTACCAGGTGGTTTCCTGCTATATTAATGTTACTACCAGGTGGTTTTATTAGGACCTCTCGGAATCAAAGTTATTAAGACTTTATCCCAATTATTCCTCTCGCTCTGGCTGATTACTCCTAAGATGAATACAAAATGCTGGACAAGAAAGGTTACAACACCTTATTGTATACAGCTGACACACACACACACACACACACGCACACGCACACACACACACACACACACACATTAACTACTCCTGACACTTACGGTAAATGCAACATTTATGGAATGTGTTTATGCTGTGCAGAGGCGCAATTTCTTTAGATATATTTATTTAGAGAGAAAGCTAGTGACGCAGGTAGAGAGTAAAGACGCAAGCATATACTGGATATATATATATATATATATATATATATATATATATATATATATATATATATATATATATATATATATATATATATATACATACATACAGTATTCTGTGTATGCGAGTAAACACATATGTTTTTGTCTCCAGCCGGGAATCGAACCCATGAATTTTTGGATTAAGGGCCAGGCATCCTACCAACCATGCTATGACCTCGAATGTTAAGCGACACCATTCGTAAGGGATTAACTTGAAAGAGTGAACAGTAAATGAGGAAAAACTAACTCGTACAGTCAACTCGTTTAAGGGAGCCCACCTCGCTTTTTTTTCTCTTTCTCTCCCTCTCTCTTTGGTTTGTATCCATTCGGCCCCATTCAGCCTACTGTTTTAAGACGTTTACCCCCATTCAGGTGTCATATCTTCCTGGCGAGATTTAACGAGCCAGCATATTTTTTCTTTTTCTTCTTTTTTTTTACAGCAAGCTAAATTTGTAAAAAAAAATCGATAGAAAAATTTCTCCGGCAAAGCCGGATTTCTCCATGCAATGCTGGCTGGCTATCGTTCGTCGTCAGGAAGAAATCGACGCCTGGATGGGGATAAACGTCTTAAAACAGTTGGCTGAATGAGGCCGAATGGATACAAGCCAGGGAAAGAAAGAAAAGGAGAAAAAGATCAAACCAAAAACCCGGTGACCCTCCTTAATAATCCGCAGAGTCTCGGACATTTTAGTTATGCAATTATATTTGTTCATTATGCTGTAGGAAACTGTAGTGTTTATTCATTTCTTAATTCATCTATTTCCATTTTATACATTGCACATTTATTTTATACATTAACTTTTAAACTTTTCATAAGCTTATGCAATATTCCGAGACTGCGGATTATACGAGTTGACTGTACATGTGCTTTTATAGATTGTATTTCAAAATATATAATCAGCGTGTCAGAATATTTCCATTAGGTTTGTATACCACTAATGAATGCAGGAGATTGTACAGTCGTGGATAGTAATTTATGGACACTTTTGGGAGGCATAATTTTGGTACATTGGCGAACTATTTTGATACATTGCTCGAGCCACAAAGATCAAATTACTGGACTCAATAGTTAACCCTTAACATACATGATTGTGCATTTCGTTTCTATTTTCTGCCTATTATTAGACGATATTATTCAAATTGGGCAAGGTATATGGAAGTCAGAGGGTTAGTCGAGAGAGTCTTTTACCCTTATAATTCCCAAAGATAAATCCTTAATTGTATAAAACCGTCTAATGATAGCCAGAATAAACTGTCAAAATGCGTCCTAATTTTCAAAGGTTTAATGCCCACTGTCTTATATTTATCACTATAGTCCGTTCATTATAGGTTGGGCAGAAATCGTAACCTTTTAACCTCTGTAACTCAAAAAGGGCTAGAGCTAATGAGCTGTCAATTTATACTATTCCCTAGCCAAATCTTCATATTTGGTAGAAATATTAGCTCGATTGCTCTAGTCCTTTTTGAGTTATGAGAGGTTAGGGGTTACGATTTCTGCCCAACCTAGAATGAACGGACTATAGTATTCCTGACCACCAATGTACGTTATATGTGTAAGTTATCTATGTACGTTATATATGTACGTTATCTATACGTTATCTATGTACGTTATCTATACGTTATATGTGTACGTTATATGTGTACGTTATCTATGTACGTTATCTATATACGTTATCTATGTACGTTATTTGTACGTTATCTATGTACGTTTTTATGTGTACGTTATCTATGTACGTTATCTATGTACGTTATATGTGTACGTTATCTATGAACCGGTATGTTATATGTGTACTTTTTCTATGTACGTTATATGTGTACGTTATCTATGTATGTGTACGTTATCTATGTATGTGTACGTTATCTATGTATGTGTACGTTATCTATGTATGTGTACGTTATCTATGAACCGGTATGTTATATGTGTACTTTTTCTATGTACGTTATATGTGTACGTTATCTATGTACGTTATATGTTTACGTTATCTATGTACGTTGTATATGTTTGTACGGTAGCTCGGGGGAAGGAGTGGCAGTAGATCTTTCAAATAAAACTCGCCTTCCAATATTATTCCTGATTACTCTGAGCATTTCCAAATTTAACTGTGGAATTGTGTAGGTGAGTGTGTGTGTGTGTGTGTGGTGTGTATGTGTTGTATGTGTGTGTGGTGTGTGTGTGTGTATGTGTGTGGTGTGTGTGTGGTGTGTATGTGGTGTGTATGTGTGTTTGGTGTGTGTGTGTGGGGTGTGTGTGTGAGGGAAAGTAACCCAGAAAGCGAACTTAGATGAGTAAGCAGGTGAACGTCAACAAGGCGAATGAGTGAACGAGATATATATATATATATATATATATATATATATATATATATATATATATATATATATATATATTATATAGAGAGAGAGAGAGAGAGAGAGAGGGCCAATAAGTTAATGAGAGTGAAAGTGAGTGAGTCAGTAAGCGAAAGTGAATGAGTAATCCAGTGACCGTGAGACAAGGAGAATGAGTGAAATTGCGAGTGAGTGAGATTGAGCAAGTATGAGTGAGTGAGTGAGTGAGTGAAAGTGAACAAGGGAGAGAGTGAGAGTTAATTTGTGCGTGAGTGAGAGTGAATAATGTGAGTGAGTGAGAGAGTGAATAAGTGAGTTAATGTGTGAGTGAGTGAGTGAATAAGTGAGTTGATGTGTTAGTGAGTGAGAGTTATTATGTGAGTAAAAGAGAGTGAATGTGTGAGTTTGTAAGAGTGAATGAGGGAGGGAGTGAGCGAGTGGGAGTGAATAAGGGAGTGAGTGAGTGAGTGAATAAGGGAGTGAGTGAGTTAGTGAGAGTGAATACGTGAATGCATGAGTGAGTGAGAGTGAATAAGGGAGTGAGTGAGTTAGTGAGAGTGAATAAGTGAGTGCATGAGTGAGTGATAGTGAATAAGGGAGTGAGTGAGTGAGTGAGTGAATAAGTGAGTGAGAGAGTGAATAAGTGAGTGAGTGAGTGAGTGAATAAGTGAGTGAGTAAGAGTACAATAAGCCAATGAGTGACTGAGTGACTGAGTTTGCATCTTCGTTTACATTTCCACACATACATACACGCACCTGCAATTACGCACACGTGTATATATAGTGTGTACGTTTCCTGAGAGAGCCCGTTGTCATGATATATACTGCAGTTATAGCTGGAGATGTATAGTGAGTGTGTGTGTGTGTGTGGAGATGTATAGTGTGTGTGTGTGTGTGTGTGTGTGTGTGTGTGTGTGTGTGTGTGTGTGTGTGTGTGTGTGTGTGTGTGCTCCTCTCCCACCATGAAAAGATTATTGCTGCACTCGAAGAAGACAAACATATGATGTCATTTACCTGGATTTTAGCAAGGCCTTCGATAAGGCGGATCATGGGGTCTTACTGCATAAATTAAGAAATCTAGGAATAACTGGTCATCTTGCAATGTGGATCCACAATTTCTTGAAGGATAGGAAGCAGTGTGTTGCTGCAGGCGGTGTCCTCTCCTGTGACTGTAACGTCTACAGTGGTGTTCCCCAAGGCTCTGTTCTGGGACCACTGCTTTTCCTTATCCACATATCTGATATTGACCAAGATACCCTCCACTCATCAGTCTCTTCATTTGCTGATGACACAAGAGTCATGAAACAAATCAAATCAGCAGAAGATGTAAATCAATTAAATTCTGACATAACCAGTTCGTCTTCCTGGGCTGATGCAAACAATATGTCATTCAACAACAATAAATTTGAACTAGTTAGGTATGGAACCAACACCAATGAAAACGCCAACTATACTGCACACAACGGTTCCCTAATACAACACAATAACCATGTGCTAGACCTGGGTGTTCTAATGAGTCATGATGCTACCTTTAGCAAGCACATCCAAGCAGTGGTTCAAAAGCCAAGAGCCCAAGCTGGCTGGATATTGCGCACCTTTAAAACACGAGAGGTGGAACCTATGCTTACCCTGTACAAGGCCTTGGTGATACCTCTTTTAGAAAACTGCTGCCAGTTGTGGAGTCCCTGGAAATCTGGGGAGAAACAAGCCTTAGAGGGGATCCAGCGCTCCTTCACCAGCAAAATTACATTTGTAAAGGATCAGGACTACTAGGAGAGATTAAACACATTACAACTATACTCTCTCGAGAGACGCAGAGAAAGATACTTAATCCTATACACTTGGAAAATTCTTAATAACATGGCTCCAAGTCTGAAAATTGAAGATAAAGTGATCATCACATACAAAGAACATAAACGCCTCGGTAGAATGTGCGATATCAGACCCATCAAATCAAGAGCGCTAACCAGAGTGACGACACTAAGGGAAACAAATTTCGCTACTCATGGTCCTAAGGCAGTGGTTCTTAACCTTTTTAGCACCGCCCTTTGGTCAGGACTGTATTCATGATGCCCCCCCCCCCCACCCCCACCCCGCCTCTGATGCCTAGAAAACTATCTTTTTTATCCATTCCATATGGATGCTTAAGACGCAAGATACTGTGAAAAGGGCGAAAGAATAACCAATCTGCATGCAAGGATTAAAACTGATTAATGGTTTTATGTCAACACTACATGTGGTTGCTCGGAATGACAGTTGTGAATTTTTCCTATCAAAGTTTCTTATTTATATATATATTTCTTTGCGATTACCGTGTATGCATTTGAATGGCCTAGCCCTATTTTGAACTCTGATTACCCCCCCCCCCCCTAGCATTGTCAAACGCCCCCCTAGGGCGGCCCCCCCCCCCCCCCCCCCCGGTTAAGAAACGCTGTCCTAAGGTGTATAACGAATTACCCAAAGAAATTAGAAATAAAGACTACCCAAAATTGGAATTGTTTAAGAAGCATTTGGATCGCTTCCTTGCCTCAATAGATGACCAACCAACTCTACCTCACTATCACCTCCGTGCTACCAGCAACAGCATCATTGACCAGCTGGCGCAGAGGAGGGCAGATGGAACATACAGTGGCGGCGCCACAACGGCGTGGAAGACGGGGCGATAGCTGTCAGCCCTCAACTACAACCACAGGAACCACAGGTGTGTGTGTGTGTGTGTAGAGCTGTATAGTGTGTTTGTGTGTGTTTGTGTCTGTGTGTGTGTATGTGTGTGTGTAGAAATGTATAGTGTATTTGTGTTTGTGTGTGTGTGTGTGTGTGTGTGTGTTTATGTGTGTGTGTTAACCCTTTTCACTTCTCTCTGGCTATTATTAGACGATTATATAAAGTTTAAAAATGACCTCCAGCAACAAACAGGCTTTGAACTATCTCACTTAACCTTTTTTACTACCACAGATTCTTCTTAAAGTGCACAACATCGTCTAAATATAGCTAGAATAAAATACAGAAAACGTCGCCGGTACAGAAGGGGATAAAGAGGTTATGGTGGAACATAGTATTTAATGTATATTTTGACTGGAGTTATCAATGTTTCAAGGTATCTCAGAAATTATGTAAGTATCCAACAGGCACCTAGCAATATATTGAGTAGTGAATTAAATCATTATTAGTATAAATACTTTTTTCATTTATTCATTCATATATTATCTGAAAGTGGTATATTGTCAATTTTTTTTTTCTTTTTTTCTATATTCCAACTACTCCCTCTCGGGCATAGGCTGATAGCCTTTACACTCTACCGCTGAACACGGTGAGGCCCGTGAGGTCTTGTTCCAGTCTAGGGAGTGAGACATGCGAAGCACCCATTCACGGCTCGAACCCAACTCCATCTCTGAAGCTGCTTCGCCCCTGCGCTTCACAGGCTCGGACCCTCACTCTCAGAACGCCACCTATTGAGCAATTAACTCGCTAGGCATTGCCCCCCTGTAGCATATTTTGAATATGGGAATATTCATACAGTGCTATTTAATCAGGGAACAATGAGGGTATTTTATTTTGGCATTTCGGTGTGCTGTGGTAATGCACTGAAACTAGGTACAGCACAAATTCCATCCCAATAATATCATCCCATTGACATATTGGGATTCGAACCCGGGTCCATTGGATTACCAGTCCAGTGGCAAGACCACTCTGCCACACCTCCCCTAAGTATCACATAATAGTGGACCTGTATAATTATCCATCAATCAGATTATCACTTCCTATAAAGCTATTGATCATCAATCAGATTATTACTTCCTATAAAGCTATTGATCATCAATCAGATTATTACTTCCTATAAAGCTATTGACCATCAATCAGATTATATTCCTATAAAGCTATTGATCATCAATCAGATTATTACTTCCTATAAAGCTATTGACCATCAATCAGATTATTACTTCCTATAAAGCTATTGATCATCAATCAGATTATCACTTCCTATAAAGCTATTGATCATCAATCAGATTATTACTTCCTATAAAGCTATTGATCATCAATCAGATTATTACTTCCTATAAAGCTATTGATCATCAATCAGATTATTACTTCCTATAAAGCTATTGATCATCAATCAGATTATCACTTCCTATAAAGCTATTGATCATCTTGTAGAGTTGGATTGTGTGGAGCGAGACTCATTCCGTAAACCATATTCGTAAACCTTGCCTTGGTGAATTTCTACCATTGATAAACGAAAGTAATATAGATAAACTTTGATATATAATACATTTGGTGATATCAGGTTCTCTTTAAAGGGGGGGGGGGGTTGCTCCCGTGACCTTTATCGAATTTTAAATGGTAGACACATTTCCCGTTCCACCTAAATTACAGGCTCGTTATCGCTCGTCAGGAAAATATCGACAGATAAATGGCACGAAGGGTCATAATATTGGCAAAAAAATAGGGTGAAAGGTCTTAAAATCGACAAATCTTATAATCTCAAAACGAATTGGTCTAAACATTAATGTTCCCTGACTACATGTAAAGGAGTGACACGATTATTAACCCTTTCACGCATTTATGACGCAGAGGTTTGCCAGATTAGCAATAAGAAATAGAGTTATCTCACTCTTATAATTACCTCTCCAAAATTAATTTTCTGCCCACAGCTAACTCAAAGGCAACTGCAGAGGTTGAAGTAACTAAACTAAAGGTTTCTAAATACCCCTGATGGTAAAAAAGGCTTTAAAGTATCCCCAACAGGCTCAGAATCGCGTCATATGCGTGAAAGGGTTAACAAAACTCCCCCCTTGCCATATAGCTAAATAAATACATAAGTTAATATTTAAAAAATATATAAATACTTAATAAATAGATACATGAATAGTTAGATAGATAGTGATACAGATAGATAGATAGATAGATAAAGATAAATAGATAAGTAGATAGATAGATAGCTAGATAGATAAAGATAAATATATAAGTAGATAGATAGATTGATAGATAGATAGATAGACAGATAGACAGATATATAGATAGATAGATAGACAGACAGACAGATAGATAGATAGATAGATAGATGGATAGATAGATAGATAAATAGATAAATAGTTAGATATAAAATGTTCCTCCAATCGTCCGAGCTACACATATAGTATACTGACGTTCTGACATGATTCTCCCCTAGCTGGGTCCTGTGTGCTGAGATGCTGCCTCCATGGGTCCCAGCTGCAGAACCGACCAACAGATTGGTTCTGGGCTAGATGAAAAGAGAGAGAGAGAGAGAGAGAGAGTGTGAAAGAGAGAGAGGGAGTATGAGGGGGAGAGAGAGCGAGTATGAGGGGGAGAGAGAGTACAAAGGAAATCAAGCAACAACAGATCTAGTGACTCTTCTAGGTTGCTTGTCCTCCAAAACACTGAGGATCAAGTGTCCAAACAGTGGTTTAGAGTGGGTAAGGGAACATTGGAAAGGGAATTACTGCCCTGGAACTAATGTCCGTGGCAGGATTAGGAAGTTAGTATGGGACAGATGGGTTAGTAACTGAGGGGGGGATAAAATAAAGTTATTCATTTACAAACGCAGTCAGTCGCGGGTTTGATGCGAGATATTTGTCTAGGCGGAGTTTAAATTAATCAACAGTGATGCAGTCTATAACGTTTCGGGGAAGCCCATTCCACAAGTTGACAACTCGATTGAAGAAGAAATTCTTAGATTCGTGTGAGTTAAAAGATTTACCAATAATTTTGCAACCGTTTCCCCGCGTGTAATTAGATTGGTCGATAGTGAAGTACTTACTACAGTTCATATTGTCGATGCCTTTGATGATTTTGAACACTTGAATTAAGTCACCTCTTAATCTGCGCTGGGTTAAAGGAAATAGTTTTAATTCTCTAAGACGCTCTTCGTATGGTTTGTTCTTTAGGCTAGGTATCATTTTGTTAACTCTACGTTGAACTCGTTCTAGCTTGTTTATATCTTTTTGGTAATAAGGGCACCAGGATTGAACGCAGTATTCCAGAAGAGGGCGGACTAAGGAATTGTAAAGGGTTAGGATAACTTCTTTGGATTTATGCTCAAATGACCTGCCTATAAAGCCAATTATTTTGTTTGCCTTCTTAACAACTTCTGAACATTGTTGACTCGGTTTTAGGTTACTCGATATTGTTACTCCCAGATCGGTTTCTCTGTTTACATTCTTAAGCTGAGTGCCATTCATCGAATAGTTTGCTTTCTCATTTAGGTATCCGATATGTAGTACTTTACATTTATCCGCATTGAAACTCATTTGCCAAATTTGGGCCCAACATGACAATTTATCTAGATTGTGTTGCATATCGTCAACTTGTTCTTTTGAGAGTACGCTATTTGCAATTTTTGTATCGTCAGCAAATGTTGAGATTGTACAGGTGAGACCCTCATCTATGTCGTTGATGTAAATTAGAAAGATAATTGGTCCTAGTACCGATCCCTGGGGTACCCCGCTACTTACATTGGTCCATTTAGATGCCTTACCGTTTATGACTACTCTTTGCTTTCTGTCGCTGAGCCAATTTTCTATCCATTTCAACACACCGTCTTGTATTCCATGCGCTTTTAGTTTTAGCAGTAAACGTTTGTGGGGAACTTTGTCAAAGGCCTTTTGAAAATCAAGGTATATAATATCTACAGCTTTACTCTCATCGTAGAGGTTGAGGATATCGTGGAAGAAGTCTAAGAGGTTTGTTAAACAGGAACGTTTTTTACGAAAGCCGTGTTGAGTATCTTTAAGTATGTTATTTTCCTCCAAGTGATTTACGAGTCTGTCTCGTATGACCGTTTCTAGCATTTTACATACAACTGAGGTTAAGCTAATTGGACGATAGTTACTGGGTAGGGATTTGCTGCCTTATTTGAATATCGGTGTTACGTTGGCTAGCTTCCACTGATCGGGCATAGTTCCAGACTGCAAGGATTTATTGAATAGTAATGTCAGTGGTTTGGAGAGCTCATCCTTAGCTTCCTTTAGAACTCTAGGCGAGATTGTATCAGGTCCAGGCGTTTTATTTACCTTGAGTTTATCTAAACAATTCAATACTTCTCTCTCTGTAACGGTGATATTGCTTAGAACATCTGAATTATCAATCTGAATCGGCGATGGTGTAGGGATATCACTGAGGTCTTCTGTTGTAAAAACTGATGCAAAGAAGGTATTGAGGGCATTACTCATTTGTACTTCGTCTTTGGTGTATTCTCCATTTTCATCGACTAACGGTCCAACAGTTGAAGCAACTACTTTTTTCTTCCTGATATAACTATAGAATTCTTTCGGGTTTGTTTTACTTTGATTCGCAATATGTAACTCTAAGGTCTTTTTACTTTGCTTAATTAACTTTTTGGCTTTGCGTCGTAGCTCTACAAATTTCAGCCGTTCTTCGTCATTTTGTGAGGATTTTAATCTATCATTAGCAAACTTTTTAGCAAGCAGGCAGTTTGAAATATCTTTATTCCACCATTTGGGCTTATTATTATGGCCTGGACGCCGTATTTTCGATGGTATGCAGTCTTGCACTGCTTTTAGGTAAGTGGCTTCGAATAACTTCCAAGATGTATTTATGTCGTTATTGTGAATTAAAAAGCTCCAGTCAGTTTCTTTAAACATAGCTCTAAGTTTATGGAAGTTTGCTTTCTTGAAATTAGGGACTTTTTCGATGCTACTATTTGGTTCGTTCCTAGTAAACTTTAAAGTGAAAGTTATCGTACGATGGTCGCTGTTACTGAATTCATCACCAACATTCAAATTCTCTATTAATTCTTCTTTTGTTGCAAGTACAATGTCAAGAACGTTATTACCACGGGTTGGCGTTCGAACAAATTGATAAAGCGAACTCTCTTGCAAGTTCGTATACAAGTCATGTCCGGAGTGTGAAGTAAGAGTATCGCCCCACTTGGTCACAGGTAAATTAAAGTTGCCAAAAATTACGGTATCTTGTGAGTTACTTACATCTGTAATTTGTTCGTAAATTTCTCGGCCAGTTTGCACTGATTGAGCTGGAGGTCTGTATATTAATGCAAGTATTATTTTTGTACCTTTATTATTCTTTATTAGCACAAAAGATGCGTCGACCTTCACAATTTGAGGTTTTGACAAGAGGGTAGGGTTAAGACTTTCTTTGATATAAAGTAAACCGCCACCTCCATTTCGATTTATTCGGCTTTTCTCAAACATTACATAACCGGGAAGTGAATACTCTGCTAAAAAGTCTCTATCTACTGTATTGAGCCAAGATTCTGTTATGCCAATCACATCATAATTTTCTGTAAACACTAGCTCCTCTAAATCTGAAAATTTATTGCGTATGCTACGAGCGTTTGCATAGAAAACCTTTAAATTTGTTATTTTAGAACTCACGGAACGCTCTTTAATAATATTTTTGGTTCTTGTCGGATCTACATTTATGTTCATGGCTGTCCTCGGTCCTCGCTGTCTTCGGTCCTTATCGCTGGTGGTCCTCGGTTGCCTCTGTTTTTTCTTGGCGTTGGATGATTTATGTCACTGCTGCTTCTTCTCGGATGGCGTTTTTTGATCCATGGCTGCGGACTGCTTCGTGTAGGAGACGACCCATGCGTGCTGAACCCACAGGGTTTAGATGAGTGCCATCCTTGCGGAACAGAGTAGGCTGGTTGTAGAAGTTGTCCCAGAGGTTGATGAATTCAACTTCTTCCCTCAGACACAAATATTTTAGTCGGCTATTTGTGCTGAAGGCCTTGTTGTAGAATTTGTCAGGTGCATCGATCTTGGGGAGAATGCCTGAGATAATGATATTCCTTGACTTGTTTTTGTAGTGCTGGATCATCTTGCGATATTTCTCCATCAACTCTTCGGATCTGGTGCGCATGACGTCATTTGAACCAGCATGGATGACAAAAAGGGTATTTTCATTTGCATCCTTTGTGGTATCTTCGAAGGCTTCCACAATGTCGTCCAGTCCAGATCCTGGGATGCAAAATCTTTTTCGTTGATTTGGGACTCTGTCGCAGAACTCTTCGACCTGTCCTCATAGGATGGAATCCCCAACGAGCCTGGTCTCCTCTGGTTCGTCTTCCATCTCTACCAATATCTCAAATCTGTTTGACATTGTGACTGGTAGATGAGACCTTTTCTGCGTTGGCCGTGCACCGTTCCTCACTGGTGTAAATCCGGAAACCTGTGGTGGCGGGACTCTGCGTACAGGTCGGGGAGAGGAGTGGTTAGAACGGGGGCGAGGGGTTGGTACTGTTCGTGCTAGCAGGCTTCTTGCACGAGGAGTGGGGGAGAGACTAAGGTGAACAGGGCGGCTGTCCTGGTTTGATGTCGGCTCAGGTTCGTCAGAAGCATCTGCTGCAGTGTCTACTGCAGGTGTTGGATTGTTGGCAGATGACGTTGGGGCGGTGGTGGATGCTGGAGTTGAAACAATTGGAGTTAGTGATACTCCAATGTTGAGTGTTACAAACTCTTGGAGTGATTCCAGCTTCCTGGTGAGGGCGTTGATCTTGTTGTGGGCTTAATCCAATTTTGCTGTCAAATCCTCTCGTTGCTGGCAGAGTCGGCAGACTTGTGGATCGACAGGAGCAAA
>CM064492.1:17286438-17363938 GCA_032716605.1 Paralithodes platypus | reverse complement strand
TTTAACAGCACGTATTTGTCCGTACCTATCATGATTATAATATTAATACTAATATATATAAAATCACATACACCAGGGTATCATGATTTAAAATACAGGAAGGGCCAGGATATATCTTTTTTCTGTTCTTGTATGTCTTTGTACTTGAAGATAACATATTACCTGGGCAGTCCTGGGCCGCTCTTGCTTCCAATCGGCCGTGACTGATGACCTTTGTTTTTGTTCATGGTGTGGAATCCGTGTGTTGCACCCGTAACAATACATATTTTACCAGGGGTGTACAAAGATTATTGGGGTTCCTTGTATATGCAGACTACATATGTATACACAAATATTAGGGTGTTGTAGTTGTTTAATGTTTTGGATCTGTTTATTCATTGCTTGATTTTCATAATTATTCAAAGCACAATGTACCGTAATCGAGGATTGTGGAGAATGTTAATACAATTAAGTAACGGTATGTTGTCACTGCCTCCCGTTCGACAAGACAGGTCGCATAAAAGCTATTATATATTGTATTGATATTACTATTCATACCGGTATGTATATTTGTATATCGTGCAGCCTAAATACGTATGTAAAATATCCTACATATCTTATAACGCACATGAAATTACACCCTTAACCCAGCCTCAGAAGCATATATGAACATAATATAAATGTGCACATTTACACCTTCATTTGTATACAGGGGTACGAACATATGTAGCATTTACATGTACATGTGAACAGGACTACACACTTTTCATTGGTAAACACATATAAAAACAAGTTATGCTCTTGCACAACACACACACACACACACACACACGCACACGCACACGCACACGCGCATGCAACAAATATATGATCACACAAATAATCTAGCTCAATTTGCGAAGTCCTAAATGCACGCGCGTCAACATACAAACACGTATATGCCCAAACAAAGACATACATATATTGCATAGTTCAGCACACACACACACACCCACACATACCCACCCACCCCCACACACACACACAGGCACTAAACTGCCACGCCCCTCACACGCACTCCCAATCTGCCTTATATAGAAACGTTCGTGTTCTAACTGCAGGCTGGTATAAACCCACAGAGATTTGTACCGTGTCTATTTTGTATTATCTTTAACCCTCTCCGACATATGACGCGATTTTGAGCCTATTAGGGATACTTTAAAGCCTTTGTTACCATCAGTTTTTTTTAGAAACCTTTAGTTTAGTTACTTCAACCTCTGCAGTTGTCTTTGAGTTAGCTGTGGGCAGAAAACTAATTTTGGAGAGGTCATTATAAGAGAGAGAACTCTATTTCTTATTGCTAATCTGTCAACCTCTGCGTCATATGAGTCTGAAGGGGTTAATGGAGCCCACCTTGGTTTACTTCTGTTTCTCTCCCTCTCTCTTTGGCTTGTATATATTCGGCCCCATTCAGCCTACTGTTTTAGGACGTTTACCCCCATCCAGGTGTCAATATTTTCCTGGCGAGCGGCAGCGAGCCAGCATATATATATTTTTGTTTTGGCAGCAAGCTAAATTTGTACATTTTTCGGTAGATGTTTCCGGAGAAGCCGGATTTTTCCATACAATGCTGACTCGCTATCGCTCGCCAGGAAGAAATCGACATCTGGATGGGAATAAATTTCTTAAAACAGTTGGCTGAATGGGGCCGAATGGATACAAGCCAGGGAAAGAGAGAAACGGAGAGAAATATAAACAAAAGCCGGTGACCCCCCTTAAGCTACAGAATTTGTCGATGTTACTGGGTTCTTAAGGGTGGGGGGGGGGATGTTAATTGTTACAGGCAATTACTTTTGTCTCCTTCATATACGTCATAGGAAACAAATACTATTCTGTTCTATTCTATATACTCAGGCCCAATCCCCACATTTCCTTTCCCTTTTTTCTGTGTTTTTTTTTTTTTTTTTTTAATGGTTCATTTTTATTTTTGTCTGACCACTATATCTCTGCATATCTCCAAGCAAACAGTTAGTCCCCCAAACTGCACCCAAGTCGCTCGGGTTCCTGTTTACATAAATCTCTCTCTCTCTCTATATATATATATATATACTCAGTTTTTGTCCGTAGTTTTTTATTCTTTGATTTTATACATACCCTCTTCATTAAGGGGGTGTCTTCTCTGGACCCTCTTTTCCTTCGTGTTTAGCCCCATTACCTTTTACATTTTAAGACGTTCGCCTTATTAGTTTGTCTATGTTAAGACCCTTCGCCCCATTTCTTTGTCAATTTTAAGACCTTTCGTGCCATTTAGGTGCTGAATTTTTTTCCGAGCGAGCGAAAGCGTGCCTGCAATTTTCAAGGCATTTTGCTATTGAAAAATTCACAAATTTATCTGGGAAAGGGGTGTCGGGGGAATTGTTTTAAGCTTGATAAAGGTCTAGAGAGGAAATCACCCCCCCCCCAAAAAAAAAAAAAAAACACAAAAAACAAAAACAAAAAGTAATTAATAAATACATACAGTATATAAATGAATAGATAAAACCACAATCTCCTTAAAATAATGATATCCAGTTTGCCTTCATCTTAATTCGATGTTCAATCAAGGTTATTATTTCTACTTTTATTGTCGGTCTTCGTGTTATCTTGTGCTCTGTAATTTATTCTTATATTGGTACTGGTTTTATTGGTGTGGTATTTTATTTATGTGTATCTTTATCTTCTGTTATGGCTACTTGCCTTTTAGTCGTTTCTTTCCTATTTTTGGCTTATTTCTCCACCATTTTTTGTGAGTGTTAATTACTGCTGTATACATCTACCGGTACTCTTCCCCCCCCCCCTTCTCTCTCTCTCTCTCTCTCTCTCTCTCTCTCTCTCTCTCTCTCTCTCTCTCTCTCTCTCTCTCTCCTATTACTTTTCCCTTTGTCTCGTGCTTGTTTCTCTTTGCTTTCTCCTATTTATTTATATTTTGTCAATTCTCTGTTCATTGGTTTAACCGTGTATTTACATCTATTACATTTTCTATAATTATATATATTTAATTATTTATATATCTGTATCTTTTTGCTATCTATTTTCCTCTTCTCTCCCCATCTTATAGTCACTCCCCTTGCTTCTCCTCAATTCATTCCCCTCTGCTTCCCCTCTCCTCTATCCATTCCCCTGTCTATCCGCCACTCCTTCGCCTCTCTTCTGTTCCATTCCCCTCTGTCTCCCCTATTAATTCCCCTTCTTATGCCCCACTTCTTCGCCTCTCCCCTATTAATTCCCCTCTCTCTCCCCCACTCCTTCGCCTCTCCCCTATTAATTCCCCTCTATTCCCTACTCCTTCGCCTCGCCCCTATCCATTCCCCTCTCTCTCTCCCCCACTCCTTCGCCTCTCCCCTATTAATTCCCCTCTATTCCCTACTCCTTCGCCTCGCCCCTATCCATTCCCCTCTCTCTCCCCCACTCCTTCGCCTCGCCCCTATCCATTCCCCTCTCTCTCCCCCACTCCTTCGCCTCTCCCCTATTAATTCCCCTCTATTCCCTACTCCTTCGCCTCGCCCCTATCCATTCCCCTCTCTCTCCCCCACTCCTTCGCCTCTCCCCTATTAATTCCCCTCTATTCCCTACTCCTTCGCCTCGCCCCTATCCATTCCCCTCTCTCTCCCCCACTCCTTCGCCTCTCCCCTATTAATTCCCCTCTTTTCCCTACTCCTTCGCCTCCCCCCCCTCCCTCCCCCTCTCTCTCTCCCACTCCTTCGCCCCTCCCCTATTAATTCCCCTCTCTATTCCCTACTCCTTCGCCTCGCCCCTATCCATTCCCCTCTCTCTCTCTCCCCCACTCCTTCGCCTCTCCGCTATTAATTCCCCTCTATTCCCTACTCCTTCGCCTCGCCCCTATCCATTCCCCTCTCTCTCCCCCACTCCTTCGCCTCGCCTCGCCCCTATCCATTCCCCTCTCTCTCTCCCCCACTCCTTCGCCTCTCCCCTATTAATCCCCTCTATTCCCTACTCCTTCGCCTCGCCCCTATCCATTCCCCTCTCTCTCCCCACTCCTCCTTCGCCTCTCCCCTATTAATTCCCCTCTATTCCCTACTCCTTCGCCTCGCCCCTATCCATTCCCCTCTCTCTCCCCCACTCCTTCGCCTCTCCCCTATTAATTCCCCTCTATCCCCTACTCCTTCGCCTCGGCCATATCCATTCACCTCTTTATTCCCCAATGCATCCCCTCTCCCCTATTAATTCCCCTCCCTCTCCCCCACTCCTTCGCCTCTCCCCTATTAAATCCCCTCCCTCTCCCCCACTCCTTCGCCTCTCCCCTATTAATTCCCCCCTCTATCCCCTACTCCTTCGCCTCGCCCCTATCCATTCCCGTCTCTCTCCCCCACTCCTTCGCCTCTCCCCTATTAATTCCCCTCTATCCCCTACTCCTTCACCTCGCCCCTATCCATTCACCTCTTTATTCCCCAATGCATCCCCTCTTCCCTATTAATTCCCCTCCCTCTCCCCCACTCCTTCGCCTCTCCCCTATTAATTCCCCTCCCTCTCCCCTATTAATTCCCCCCTCTATCCCCTACTCCTTTGCCTCGCTCCTATCCATTCCCCTCGGTATCCCCCAAAGTATCCCCTCTCCCCTATTCAGTCCCCTCACTCTCCCCTACTCCTTCGCCTTTCCCCCTCTCCTTGGCCTCTATCTATTAATTAATCTAGCTATCCCCTACTCCTTCCCCTCTCCCCTATCCATTCCCCTCATCACTACTTCACCTCATTCCTCCCCCCCTCCGACCCTCTCTAGACTATCAATGCCCCAATCCGAAGCCGAAAATCGATGTTTTAGATGTAGGCGTAGGTAATTGAGGCCATAGATATAGCCTACAGTACAGCCCGGCTCCTGATTAATAGAAAACGGGAGGCCATTGGTATGTTGATATTCTTAATGGAACCGTAATCGCAATAAAAACCTGGGATTCGGTTCTGCGTGTCTAAGGCATACACGCTCATAGTTTGGTATTGAAAGCCATATACAGTTCAGGCTATTTCGAGCGGGTTTTTTTATTTATTATTATTATTATTTTTTTATTTATTATTATTATTATTTTGTTGTGCTTCTGTGTTGGCTGTCGAGGTATCTTATTGAGGCAGATATCAGACATACGGCCGTATTATTAAACCTCACTTACGTGAGGCCCTAAATCTTCATAAACGAATTATGCAGAAACGAATAGTGATATTTCTGAAATTGAATGGGATTTAATCCTTTATCACAAATTCGTACTCGTTTTTTATATCTTCGTTCGATATAGGGTGGTTAGAGCCGTTGAAGCGAATAATGAGCTTGTGAGGGTGATTTGCCGGTTTTTGCAAGCATGTGAGACCTGCACAAACCGTCAAACCAGCGCATGCACACACACACACACATATAAACTGATCTGTGTGATACCAAGACTTGACAGGGGCAAGCTGAACACCTCCATCAGCCCTACTACTAACGGTACAGAAACGCCAAACCTTCCCGCTCCGTATTTTGTGGAGCGATCGGTCGAGCGGTGCCGAACTGGGCGTGTGATTTGTTTCCTGGGCTAACTTTGTTTTCTGCCTTGTCTTTCTTTTCCTTTTACCCTTCTGTTTCTTTCTATGTATAAAAGTGCCAACATGTTTTTTATATCGTTTTAGTCTGCCTATCGATGTGGCTTATCTGTTTCTCTCTCTCTCTCTCTAATTGACTTTCTATTTTTTTATTTCTGTACATTTATATCTGCAGTATATATCGAACTATATATATATATATATATATATATATATATATATATGGATAATATATCTATTTAGTAATCTAGCTATCCATCCATCTATCTATTTATATATCCATATTATGACTTGACTCGAACAATGCATACACGAAATACACGCCCATTCCCACCGTGTACAGAGAGATCTTTCTAAAAATATGGATTTACCATAACAACCAACGCACTAACTTCCAACCGTTACTCTCCTGCCCTCTCAGTTCACACACACACACACACACACACACACACACACACACACACACACACACACACACACACACACACACAATCCGGCCTTATCGACACATGTACAGTCTCTATAAGGGGAGTCACCGTTTTTTTTTTATCTTTCTCTCCTTGTCTCTCTTTCCCTGGCTTGTATCCATTCGGCCCCATTCAGCCAACTGTTTTAAGACGTTTATCCCCATCTAGTTGTCGATTTCTTCCTGGCGAGCGAAAGCGAGCCAGCATTGTATGGAGAAATCCGGCTTTGCCGGAAAAATTTGTCTATCGAAAAATGTAGAAATTTAACTTGCTGTCAAAACATAATATATATATGCTGGCTTGCTACCGTTCGCCAGGAAAATATTGACACCTGGATGGGGCTAAACGTCTTAAAACAGTAGGCTGAATGGGGCCGAATGAATACAAACCAAAGAGAGAGGGAGAGAAAGAGAAAAAAAGCGAGGTGGGCTCCCTTAAAGTAGCTTCCTGATTTTATCCTTATGTTCAAATTATCTGTGTGTATCTTTTGTTTTGATGTATTTTGTATTATTTTGTTGTAAATATACAGTATATACCTGTTTGCCATTCCATACACTTACCTTACTTACAAAGAAAATATGTGAGTCAGACACAAGGGGAGATAGAAGGGCAGGAAGACCCCCATTGAGATGGAGATACTGTGTAAGAAAAGCTTTGGATTATAGAGGAATGACTATATATCAGGCAGGGGAAGTGGTGGTGGACAGGAGTGAATAGAGAATGCTTGTGAATAGTTGAGTGAACACGTGGTCATTTGGGGGAAGGGGTCGGGCGCAAGTTGGACTAGATAATAGTCCATCAGGCGCCTGGCCCGGGGAGACGATTAATATGAAGGGTGCGCCTGAAAGTGTGGTGGGCGGGCTTGTGGCTTCGGCTCCGCTGCATGTCTGCCTGCCGAGATCGGAACCTCTCCGGGTGGTCGGGGGCCGGGGGAGTGCTGGAGCGACCTTGGTGACCCTGGTCTCTGGGTGTTCTCCTGGGTGACCTAGATGTATGTGAATTTGTGCTTTATCTAAGTTTGTTCGTTGTTTTATGTTGTTTTTGTGTTTTCCCTGTTCTTGCTCTGTCTTGAGTCGGGGCCACCCCAAAGAAAAGTTGTGCTTTTATCTAAGTTTGTTCGTTGTTTTATGTTGTTTTTGTGTTTTCCCTGTTCTTGCTCTGTCTTGAGTCGGGGCCACCCCCAAGAAAAAAGGAAAAACAAAAGTAATAAACATAGAATAAAATAGAAAATAAAAATAAAAATAGGAAAAGTGGGGAATGGGCCTGAGCATATAGATAGATAGATAGATAGACCTTGCTATATATGTTTACAATACCTCTATCAAACTACATATGATCTATTTAATCTATGGTATTTGTCTGTTTATCTATATACCTACATATAGATACCTGTAGATGCATACCTATAGATACATCTATATACCTACATATTGATAATCTACC
This sequence comes from Paralithodes platypus, assembly GCA_032716605.1. NCBI lineage: Eukaryota > Metazoa > Arthropoda > Malacostraca > Decapoda > Lithodidae > Paralithodes > Paralithodes platypus. Next base: position 17,356,502 of record CM064492.1, on the reverse strand, counting down.
GTATTAAATATAAATGATGATGGCACATTCCTCTCGTGTACACAAAGACAATGTTTAAAGATATTTATTGATTTACAAACAACAAGCCCTACCTTCCAACCCCCCCCCCCCTTCTCAGCTGGCACACACTCAGAATCCTTCCCTATTGAGAGTTACACAGTCATGCTCAGAAGTCGTGGCTTGAGTTCAGTTTTCATTGTTTGAACTTTAGCTACCTTTCTGCTAATAATGTACATAAGCTAACACACATCCTTAACACACATTAATAGATAATTTGTATTATAATCAAACTTACCGGTACTTTTGTTTTGTAGAGGAGGCTTTTTAATATATCAAGAGGCAAATGTAGTGTCATTTGTAAAGGTGTGACAGATTTTTACCGTGACTGTACCAACCTGTATGCTAATGGCGCTCGTTCTCTTTATGACCAAGAATACTTTTAGACTTGGAAATATATTAAATTATATATATGTGTATTTTAAACTGTAAGCTACGTTCTTATGGCGAAGAATATTTTTAACCCAAATGATATGTTGGAAATTATACATGTGCATATTGAACTGTAAGCGACGGTCTAATGGCTTGTAATATATTCAACCTAAATGATGTGTTAAAGTTATATATATATATATATATATATATATATACAGTATATACATATACAGTATGTATATATATACCGGTATGTATATATATATACCGGTATATATATATAACATTTCTCGGCTATGTTTTATTTTGTGGCGAAGAATGCTATTGCAATTTATATATTGAAAATTACATACTGTCTGTTTATTTGAACTGTAAGCTACGTTTTTATGGTGAACATTTTATGTTTAACATATATCAAATATGGTATATATGTTTAACATATATCAAATATGGTATATATGTTTAACATATATCAAATATGGTATATATGTTTTCTGAACTGTTTGTTATGTGTTTATGGTGAAGGCTGCTTTTACCATTCAGATTATATCGAATCTGGTATATATGAATTTTGATATGTTAAGGCGTTTTGATGATGAATAAGGCTTTGATATATTATTAAGTGTAAAATCACTATTAGCCTTAATAAAGTAGCTTACCATTTAAGTTCGTTTATGTAATTTGCCATAGTATTTTGTGTAGGCCTACCCTATTGAAAGTTCCGTTTATGTATTTTGAATTATTAGATACCTATTTTGTGGTGGAGAATATTTGTACAGTTAACCCCTTCAGCACGATGCCATCTTTTTACCTTTGATTCTGGCTAAAAGTAGACGATTATATGCAGTTTAAGAAGGACCTGTGTTATTCAGAGGGTTTATTGAAATCATATTGGCCCATTTGAGTCGCATAGGTAGAGTACAAACTGAAGAAAATCGTCTAATGGTAACCCGAATACGATGCAAATTTCGTCATCGTGCTGAAGGAGTTAATAAGATATCCACAGTTTTACATTCTGAACTGCAAGGTATTGATAAAGATATATAGTTTAAGATACCGGTACCTGTTAACGGTTAATCATATTTGTATTATTAATATTCCTATAATTTATACTAGCAGGGGTACCCGGCGTTGCCCGGGTACTACCACCACTACTACTACCATAATCACCATCATCAATCACTACTACCACAATCATCACAATATTACTACTACCATAATCACCGGCCTCGATCTCCCTGTGCCTCATTAAACGGCGACCTCGATTTCGGCCGCTAAATGACCTCCTATTTTGGATCTGACCTCATCCGTACCCCCATTTTGGGGGGCTGCGAACAACTTTCGTTCCATACACCTTTTCGATCGGACGCCTCTTTCTGCCCCAAACGGCCTTTTTTTATATTATTTTTACAATTTCGGCCTCGAAACGACCTCCGATCGTGGCCTCGCCCCCTCTATGACCTGACCCAGGTCAATTGACACCCACATGCAAAGTTTCAGCTCCCCAGGTCCAAAACTGCGGCCGCCTATTAAGAACACACACACACACACACACACACACACACACACAGACAGACAGACAGACAATCGAAAATATTATATAGATTATTATTATTTTTATTTATTATGTTCTTATTATTATTATTATTATTAATTATATTATTATTATTATTTTTATTATTATTAATATTATTATTTTCGTAGTAGTAGTAGTAGTAGTAGTAGTGTGTAATAGTAATAGTAGTTGTGGTTGTTATTGTATTGTACTGAATAAACTACAGTATATAGTGTATTTCATATTGTCATTATTATTATGTTATTAATACTCTCGAGTACATCAAAATAAGGTATTTGTTATTTTATTATCGTCGAAGTAATATATTTAATGTTTCCGCTTTAATGTTGTTGTTTTGTATTATTATGTGTTATTTTCATTGATAGTAATATTTAGGTTTGCTATGAAGGTTAATAATACTCATATTTCACTTCACACATACAGTATACTGTAGGCCACATGTGTCAAAATAATGCATCGTTTTAATTGAATTGATAATACTCGTTAATTAAGTATTTTAGGAAGCAAAATATAGTATATACAAATAAAATATATTAAATATATTTAACAATACAGCTTAATAAATGTCTGCCAATATTCTGCCTGTAAGGGTAGCATATCCATATTATTTTATTTTAGGTATTATCAAACTAATTTGATAAGATTCGGACAGCTCACTTGTAATTTGCTTTTATTTATGCGATATGTTTAGCCTTTATATTTATTGAATGTTTCTTCTCAAATCGAATGAATTCATCTGACGATTGTGACACTGAAATAACAAAATATAACCATGTACTGTATATATATATATATATATATATATATATATATATATATATATATATATATATATATATATATATTTGTATTCAAGTAGTCACATAGCAATTTAACTGGGGCCACACAAGCGTTCTATTCGGAAAAAAACTCTCTATATAACCGTATTCTAGCAGCATTATTATATTATTTTTAGTGTTAATTAGATTGATGTTATATACGTTTTTGGCAATAACGAACGTACGAAACCCACTATTTTGACCCGGACCACATGCTATATACATAACGACACTCCCAAAGTACAGAGATCCCATTAGTCAGTTAATTATTTCGTAATGGGCCTCATAAAGAACTTGATGATGCTTGATTATGTAGACTAGCGTTCCCATGACACCGATAAATTATTAAGGGGAGATGAGCGTATTTATTTGATCATTTATGTATCTTAATAATATGTTATTAGTTTCCTCCCTGGACCTCCATCAAGCTTTAAAGAACATCCATTAGATCCCTCTTCTAGATTAATTTGTAAATTTTTCGGTCTCGGCCGGTTCTGCCAAAATAACAGGCTCACTATCGTTCGCCAGGAAAAAAATCGACACCTAAATAGCACGGAAGGTCTTAATATTGACAGAATTGGGCGAAAGGTCTTAAAAACGACGAACTAATGAGCTGAACGTCATAAAATCTGAAAACTAATGGGGCTAAACATGAGGAAGAAGGGGGACCAGAAAAACGGCCCCTCTCCCCTTAATGCACCGATGGATTTTATACCCCCAACCCTCTAGTGAAGCAATTTGATATTAGATTACTTTTATTTATTTATATTTTCAAATATATTTTTATATATTTATATATCTATGACCTATATTTATATGTCATATTTTCCAATATATCGACCTTATACTATAGCCTACTCTGATAGTGCGTTACGTGATAATTATAGATGATATCACGCACCATCGAAGTAGGCTATAATCATAAGATCGATATATCGAAATATAAGAAACTTACAACAATTTTAAAAAACACCATTGTGTTCTGGACATATTTTGATCTACTTCATGCAAGTATTTTCAACTTAGAAAAATGTCGGTAAATAATCGAAACCTGCCTAAATATGAAACGAAAAGTGAATAAACTATTACTATGTGTAATTTGTCTTATACTCATCATTGTTTATAGGAGTTTATTTGCATTATAATTTTAGGAATACAAGTAGCTTCTATCAATTCTGTATTTGATAAGGTAATATAAAAGGCAATACATGCAATGGTTGCGAAGATATTGTTATTTATAATAAATTGTCCATTATGCGGTTCGGTTCACGCAGCCTATACAAAGATATCGAGAGCCATTGTTACTATGTCTGGCAGGTGGGTAACCGAATTATGTGCCACACTGTATATAATATATATATATAATATATATATATAATATATATATATATATAATATATATATATAATAATTCATAATTCTGTGCTCAGAACCCAATGACATATGCCCGTGAAAGAATTGCCAACTATGCAATGCTGACAATCCGATAACATGATACTAGATTGAGTGCATGTTATACCCGGTATCTTTGTAATCGCGCAATCCACAATGACATCTCTCACTACTGTGTATATTGAAGAAAGGAAACGACAACAACAACAACAACACAGATTAGTAACTCTCGCCCAAGGACATAGACACTTACTTAAGGGGGCCCACCTCACTGTTTTGCTCTTTCTCTCCCTCTCTCTTTGGCTTGTATCCATTCGGCCCCATTCAGCCTACTGTTTTAAGACGTTTACCCCCATCCAGGTATCAATATTTTCCGCATAATATATTTTTGTTTTGACAGCAAGCTAAATTTGTAAATTTTTCGATAGAAAAATGTCTCTGGCGAAGCCGGATTTCTCCATACAAGGCTGGCTCGCGATCGCTCGCCAGGAAGATATCGACACCTGGATGGGGATAAACGTCTTGAAACAGTTGGCTGAATGGGGCTGAATGGATACAAGCCAGGGAAAGAGAGAACAGAAGAGAAAGAGAAACAAAAACCGATGATCCCCCTTAAACCGTCCACCTTCGCAATATTGATAATCCGTTGACAACACAGTGGATGGACTGCATGTGATAACTTATACTCTGTTTCATTTCATCTGATGGTAAATTGAATCCCTGAGCAGCTAATTTCTCGATACTTAACCCTTTGAGTACCAATGACGTGTGGTATATTGCATTCTAGCTATTCTTAGGCGATATTATGCAGGATAGTGGTAGTTAAAAGGGTTAGTTGAGATAGTTCGAAGTCTTATTATTGCTAGAGGTCCTTCCTAATCTGAATAAAATCGTCTAATAGTTGCCACAATCTAAAGAAAAGGACGTCACTAGTACTCTACGGGTTAATGGGAAAATATGAAACCACTATGTCTCTGCATCCCATTAAGACCAGGTTTATATAATTAGTGCCATATTTCATTACAAAATCTTCAAAATAACTGAACAATCTTGATGGGAACTTTGTAATTTACCGTCAGATGAATTGAAACAGGGTATAGTAGTTCGTGTAATCCATATTGAAACAGGGTATAGTAGTTCGTGTAATCCATATTGAAACGGTATAGTAGTTCGTGTAATCCATATTGAAACAGGGTATAGTAGTTCGTGTAATCCATATTGAAACAGGGTATAGTAGTTCGTGTAATCCATATTGAAACAGGGTATAGTAGGTTATCGGCTATATTGAAACAGGGTATAGTAGTTCGTGTAATCCATATTGAAACAGGGTATAGTAGTTCGTGTAATCCATATTGAAACAGGGTATAGTAGTTCGTGTAATCCATATTGAAACAGGGTATATTAGTTCGTGTAATCCATATTGAAACAGGGTATAGTAGTTCGTGTAATCCATATTGAAACAGGGTATAGTAGTTCGTGTAATCCATATTGAAACAGGGTATAGTAGGTTATCGGCTATATTGAAACAGGGTATAGTAGTTCGTGTAATCCATATTGAAACAGGGTATAGTAGTTCGTGTAATCCATATTGAAACAGGGTATAGTAGTTCGTGTAATCCATATTGAAACAGGGTATAGTAGTTCGTGTAATCCATATTGTAGGTGGTTTGTTTTTGGACCCGCTTCTCCCTCGTGTTTAGCCTAATTAATTTTGAGATTTTATGACGTTCGGCCCATTAGTTTGGCGATTTTAACACCTTTCAGCCCATTTCGTTGTCCATTTTAAGACCTTTCGTGACATTTAGGTGTCGATTTTTTCCTGGCGAGCGATAGCGAGCCTGTATTTTTAAGAGGAACTGGCCATGGGCCGGGAAATGTTTCTACCGAGAAATATACAAATTGAATGGGGGTCTAGGGGGTGTTTTTTTTTAAGCTTGATGAAGGTCTAGCGAGGAAACTAAAAAAAAAAAAAATGAATGAATGAATAGACCCAAAAATAACCACTATCCCCTTTAAATTACCTCCCCAACTCTACTATACCGACAAACCGATGACACATTACGGTGGATTGACTGCCTGGTATGTCTTGGTAATCGCACAATTCATATCGGAAAACACATTAATACGTCTCTACCTGCCGCCCCCATGACATAAACCCTTGAATATACTCGCTAACAATGCAGTACCGACCATCCGATGACATTACGGTGGATTGATAGTGTGTTGTATCTTGGTAATCCCATACTCCATATGAATTACAGTTTTAACCTTTTCAAGATCCGATTACGCGTTTAAATTCTGTTTTCTGGCTATTATTCGATGATTTTATTCAGATTAGGAAGGGTATATGGAAGTCATAGGGTTAATTGAGATAGTCTTTACCATAGACTACAGTAGATATGGACTTGACACGAAAATGGAACTTTTCAGTAAGGGACCCAACATCGGAGAAGGAACCCCCAAGTTCGAACCTCGAAACCGCGAAAATATATATTTTTTGCGGTGCGAGGTTCGAACTTGGGGGTTCGTTTTCCTATGTTAGGTCCCTTACTGCAATGTTCCATGTTCGTGTCAAGTCCAGATCTACTGTAGTCTATGTCTTTATCCTTATAATTCCCACAACTCCTTCCTAAAATGTATAGAATCGTGTAATGATAGCCAGAATAAAGTGTCAAAATGTTTCATGATCTTCAAAGGGTTAATTACTCTTTACTTTCAGTTCAGGGACATCAACACTTGACAAAATCGATAGATAGATAGATAGATGGATAGATAGATTGATTGATTGATTGATTGATTGATTGATTGATTGATTGATTGATAGATGATAGATTGATTGGTAGATTGATTGATTGGTAGATTGATAGATGATAGATTGATTGGTAGATTGATTGATTGGTAGATTGATAGATAGTTTATGGACCACAGCTTACATTTTTACATTAGTATACAATACAAACACTCTACAAAATTCGAATATCACAAATGTAAAATATAACACTACAACTGCAGTCCAACATAAGATTAACATCGTATAATTATAATACATACAATTATAGAAAGTAAACACTTCCATATTATCTATTTGTTATTAAATTCACTCTAACACCAAACACCTCCCTAAGAAATTAATGAAAGCAAGCATGTGATCCACCGGGATTCGAACCTGGGTTACCACATACAGATTTTAAACACTCTAACCATTACACCATCAAGGCAGTTAAATTTATATTTGTTAAAGTATAGCACATGACTACGATTAATATACATTTATCAAAAACCGTCCAACTTTGTAATACCGACGATCCGATGACGTCATGATGGATTGACTGCATGTTATATTTTAGTAATCGCAAAGGTTAATCCCATCTGTGCCGGTGACGCCTTTTTTATGTTATTCTAGCTATATTTAAATGGTTTTGTGCAGTTTAAGAAGGATCTGTGGTAGTATGAAGGGTTAAGTGAGATAGTTCGAAACCTGTTTAGTGCCAGAGGCCCTTCTTAAGCTGAATAAAAGTGTCTAATAGTGGCCAGAATAAAGTTATAAGGACGGCACCCCTACTGTAAGATTTAGTAACTCTCTACCAGCAGCCCAATGACATAACACTATAGTCGGTTTCTTTCCAGCTGATGGTAAATTGCTATCTCGCCATCCTGATTACTCGGCTATTACCAAGATTGTATAGCAAATTATGGTGTTAAATATGAGAACTTGACCATAATATGACACACACACAGAGCAGTATCATATGGTGTTAAATATGAGAACTTGACCATAATATGACACACACACAGAGCAGTATCATATGGTGTTAAATATGAGAACTTGACCATAATATGACACACACACAGAGCAGTATCATATTTTTCCACTAAGAACCTAGAAATCAATTGCTAAGGGATTCAATTTACCATCAACTGGAAACAAAATACACTATAGCATAAACTCACGAACTATACAATACTGACAATAACACTACACGAATGGCACCATGTTGAATCTTGGTAATCGCACAATTCACATCGAAATCGCGCACTCCGTATTGCCCAAAAGGTTCATAATTCGCTAGCTCTGGTATAATCGTTCAATAACTCGCTATACAAATACTATAGTGTTGTTGATGTTGCAGCGACAGGCCAGTGATACAGCGGAGAATTGATGGTATGGTATTTTTGTTATGGCGGTGCGTGCCATACAAAATAGTTCATAAATTGGCTTGTGTTGTTATGCCTAAATTTAAAGTGACGTACCCTTACAGCTTTTAACCTCAGCATTTAATCGAAAGTAGGTATTTTGATTATAATAATAATGATAATATTATTATTAGTGTTGTAAACAATCTAATAATTATATAATACTAGGGATTAAATAATTGGACAGCTGATCATACACTTGACGTTATTCAATAAACCTTTATCATCAGGTGTTTATCTCCGTTATATTAGTGTCTCTCGTTCCGGACCAATTAAGTAACACCCCGTTCTTAACGTTAATTATCAACTACAAACCCCAATGCACTTGAATAAACTAATGAAAGCATATGGTCCTCCCGGGATTCGAACTCGGGACACCACACCCAGAATAAAAGCATCTAAACCATTACACCACCAACACAGTTATAAGTTCAAACAATAAAAAAGGGTTTTGAATATTACGACCCACATTACATTTTGTTATTATTATTATGTTTTCATACAATGCTGGCTCGCTATCGCTCGCCAGGAAGAAATCGACACCTGGATGAGGATAAACGTCTTACAACAGTAGGATGAATGGGGCCGAATGGATACAAGCCAGAGAGAGAGAGAAAAAAGGAGAAAACAAGCAGGTGACCCCCCTTAACCAAATAAACACCACTCTCATTCCACTCACCAATTTCCCACTTTACTTCCGTGTTGGTTGTTGTTGGTGAGGGCCATAGAGTCGTGAAGCACCGGAGATAAGGGTGGGGGTGGGGGGGGGGTTACTCTTTACCAAGCCAAGGTTAGTGTGCAAGCGCTGTGTTGGTTTAAAGGGAGTCACCGGCTGTGTATTCTCTTTCTCTCCCTCTCTCTTTGGCTTGTATCTATTCAGTCCCATTCAGCCTACTGTTTTAAGACTTTTATCCCCATCCAGGTGTCAATTTTTTCCTGGCGAGCGATAGCGAGCCAGCATTGTATGAAGAAATCCGGCTTCGCCGGAGACATTTTTCTATCGAAAAATTTACAAATTTAGCCTGCTGTCAATTTTTTTTAAAATAATATGCTGGCTCGCTACCGCTTGCCAGGAGAAAATCGACACCTGGATGGGGATAAAAGTCTTTAAAACAGTAGGCTGAATGGGGCAGAATGGATACAAGCCAGAGAGAGAGAGAGAAAAAGAGAGAAACATAGCAGGCCACCCCCCAGGGCTGAATTCCTTATATTCCTGGGTGTCCTGAAGGGAGGACGGTTTCTTTTTCTGGACTCCTTTCTCCCTCATGTTTAACCCTATTAGTTTTGAGATTTTAAGATGTTCCTTCCATTAGTTTGATGATATTACGAGCCCTTTCACACCTATTTGCTTGTCAATATTAGGATCTTTTGTGCCATTTAGGTGTCGATTTTTTTCCTGGCGAGCAATAGCGAGCCTGTAGTTTTAGGAGGAACCGACCTGGACATTTTTCTACCGAAAAATGTACAAATTTATCTCGAAGGGGGGTCTAAGGGGTGTTTTTTTATGCTTGGTGGAGGTTTAGCGAGGAAACTAAAAAATAAATAATTATATAAGTATGCCCCCCCAAAAAAAAAAAAAATAAATAAATAAATACATACAAATATCCCCTTAACCACTTCAGCACAGTGACGCCTTTATTCATTCATTAATTTTCATTACAGGATTTGTTTTCATTTTAGGAAGAGTCTCTAGATTCTTTGTCATAAAGTATTAAGGGGAGATGGGTCGTTTTTCTGGACCCTTTTCTCCCTAGTGTTTAGCTCCATTAGTTTTGACATTTTAGGACGTTTGGCCCACTAGTTTGTCAATTTGAACACCTTTAGCTCCATTTCGTTGTCAATTTTAGACGTATCGTGCCATTTAGTTGTCTTTTTTCCTGGCGAGCGATAGCGAGTCTGTAATTATAAGTGGAACCGGCCTTTGGCCGGAATTTTTTTCTACTGAAAACTGTACACAATTCTCTTGAGTGGGGGTCTAGGGGGCGTTTTTCTAAGTTTGAGGGAGGTATTGCGAGGAAAATAACAACAAATTAATACATGCATTAATAGACCAAAACAAGAAAGCCACTAGCCGCTTAACTATCGTGTCGTATTATCTTACATCTACTAATTTATTGGGAATAGTATTTTTTATCAACTTACCAAATTAATAGGAGCACAGTTCACGAATTGCCTCATTATAGAACACAATTAGCCTATCCACTGTCGGTTAAAGGGAAACCGTTTTTTGTTTGTTTTTTGGTCTATTAATTAATTTCTTCCTTTATTTCTTAGTTTTCTTGCTAGACCTTTATCAAGCTTAGAAAAACACCACCTAAACCTCCCTTGAAGATAAATTTATACATTTTTCGGTAGAAAAATGTTCCGGCCGATGGCCGGTTCCTTTTAAAATTTCAGGCTCGCTATCTCTCGCCAGGATATAATCGAAACCTAAATGGCACGAAAGGTCTTAAAATTTACAACGAAATTGGGTGAAAGGTGATAAAATCGCAAAACTAATGGGCCGAACGTCTTATATATAATCTCAAAACAAATGGGTCTTAACACGAGGGAGAAAGGGGACTCGAAAAACCAACTGCCTCCCCTTAATGAGGTCATCCATAATCTTTACATGCTCGTGTAGTTAATGGTTGAGAGGTTGTTGTTGTTGTTGTTGTTGTTGTTGTTGTTGTTGTTCCCCAGGCTGCCTGGCCGAACAGCCCCAAGGTCCCGAGCAAGGCCAAGGCCATAGAGCGCCCCCACAAAACCCTCCCTGCTTACCACTAACGAAACCCAGGTGACCGAAGCCACTCTAAGGCAGGGAGCTGAGGAGGGCGCGGAAACGCCCGGGAAACCAAAGCCCCACCCAAGGCCCTGTGCCCCTCAGCAATTATAAAGGGAAAGTTGAGGGGCAAGGGAAAAATGTGACGCTTTGGCTCCCAATCTGCCAACTTTTAGGTTGGCAGTAGGGAGGTCGATCCACGGAAAAGATGCCGTCACTTGAGATCTAGAAGATATATAAGTAAAAGGAACAGTCAGAGTAAGCTATGGGTATGGCAGAGATCGCTCAGCTCTCACTCTGATAGACCAGCCCATCACCACATGATTAGAACCCAATCCTCTCAGCATCAGCTAGGAAAGTCCCTAGAAAGCCGCCTTTGGCGGGGGGATAGCTCCCCTACTTCAACTCCTTTCGGAATTGGGCACCCACCCAGAGGTATTTGAACTTGCCTGTTCTTATATAGTTCTCTACCTGTCAAGATTCAGAGCTATAAGTCTATTCGCTGTAAGTAGGCGAGAAATCATCATGACCTCTATCCTCTGTAACTCAAAAAGGGCTGGAGCAAATGGGTTGTAAATCTCTGCACGCCGATTCCCTGGCTGACTCTTCCCAAATGGTAGACAAATTAGCTCGATTACCCTAGTCGTTTTTGAGTTACAGAGGTTAGAGGTCATGATTTTTTGCCTACTTGCAGCGAATAGACTATAGTATACCCGAACTATCTTATAACTCAGCTCTCTACCAAGCACGATCACACATATTAACCCATACAGTACGGTACCAGAGACGTTTATTTCATACTAGTCTGGCAGCCAATAGACGATTTTATTCAGTTTAGGCAGTACCCCTAGCAATATATAAGGCTTCAAACTATCGCACTTAACCTTTTTACTACCATAGGTCCTTCCTGAGCTGCATAATATCGTCTAAATATAGCTAGAATAAACAATAACACACGTCGCTGGTACTCAAAGGGTTATGCCTTATCTGATCGGAGGTTTAAGGGGACCGACCCGCTTTTGTTTTCTTTCTGGGTAGTAGACATTCGGCCCCATTATATAACAGATAACAGAGACCCCCCCCCCCCCCACACACACTATAGCTCCTTCCTCCTCCATACCCCCTCCCCCCTCACTGCCCTCCATACCCTTCCCCCCCCCCCCCTACTAACCTCCCTCACTGCCCTCCATACCCTCCCCTTCCCCCCCCTCACGGTGACCTTGCCGAGTTGACCAGGAAGCGGTAAAACGGGTGGGAAGGTATGCAGTGTTGTGTCAATATCCATACATTTTGACTCAAGGTTAGGGGGAGAATTTTATTGTTATTATTATTAATATTATTAATATTATTAGTATTATAATTATTATTGTTATTGTTAGTATTAGTATTATTGATAATAATGCTATTATTTTACTGTACCTTTTATTATTATTATTATTATTATTATTATTATTATATATATATATATTTTTTTTTTTTTTAGTTTCCTCCCTAAACCCCTCATCATCCTTATAAAAAGACAGCCCTAAGCTCCTCTTTGAGATAAATTTGAACCTTTTGCGGTAGAAAATATCCCCAGCCCAAGGCCGTGCATCCTAAATTACAGACTTGCAATCACTCGCCACTGAAAAATCGACACCTAAATTGCACGAAAGGTTATAAAATTGACAACAAAATGGGGCGAAAGGTGTTTTAATCGCCAAACTAAGGGGCTGAACCTCTTAAAATCTCAAAATGAATGGGGCTAAGCATGAGGGACAAGGGTTCCCAAAATTACAACTACCAGCTCCTTAACTCAACTCGTGGTGTATACAGTAACTTGATATAGACTTGTTCAATCGTACCCGGAATCCTTGTGTGATGGTAACTTTGACGAACGGGAATGTTGTTAAAATGTTATTGTTAATAATCCCGTGACAATAAACATATATGCCTTTCCTCATTAGATTTGTTTTATATAAATTAATAGCGAAACATAATGAATAAATAGGTAAAAAAACAAAACAAAAATATTATATATATATATATATATATATATATATATACATATATATATATATATATATATATATACCGTTATATATATATATATATATATATATATATATATATATATATATATATATATATATATATATAGAGAGAGAGAGAGAGAGAGAGAGAGAGAGAGAGAGAGAGACAGACAGAGAGACAGAGAGAGAGCAAGAAGTAGTACACACAAGAGTCAACACAAATTCCACCACTCTCTCAGAAGTCCTCAAAATGCCTTCGCCTGGCCCAAACAAAATTCATATGACTTCAGTATTCTGCCTTGGTGCTGAATCCGTAATGCTGACTTCACGTGGGGAGGTGGGTGTTGGTGTGTGTGTGTGTGTGTGTGTGTGTGTGTGTGTGTGTGTGTGTGTGTGTGTGTGTGTGTGTGTGTGTGTGTGTACCTCTGTGTTTGTATGTGTCTGTACCTGCCTGTGTGTACGTGTATTGTACAGTATTTGTCTGTACCTGCCTGTGTGTATTGTATGTGACAGTTTACCTCTATGTGTGTGTGTGTATTTGCGTATATATATATATATATATATATATATATGTGTGTGTATGTGTGAGTGCGTGTGCATGTGCGTGCGTGTGTGTGTATATATGTGTGTGTGTGAGTGCGTCTGCATGTGCGTGCGTGTGTGTGTATATGTGTATGTGTATATGTGCTACCCGGTGACAAAAACTAACTTGACCTTTGTTGGCCATAACTGTGAAGGGCCGGGTGAGCCAGTACCACCACCACTACCTCCACCACTACCTCCACCACTACCACCACCACTAACACTCACCTGCCAATATTTACCACCAACACCTCCACCTCCACCAACACATAATATCCACTACATCACCACACTACCACCGCCTCCACCACCACATAATATCCACTACATCTCTGTAATCTAACTTCATCTACTCCACTTCCTATTGTCCACTACACCACCACTTCTAGCATCATCTACTCCACCACCACCACCACCTCATTATGTCCACCACAACACCATTTTTAGTTGCATCATTATTTCCTACAGCACCAAATGCAAGATATCCAGCATCACTATGAACAACTCCACCAATACTATGATTCATCATCATCATCATCATCACCACCACAGCAACAACAGCAACAAATACTACCAATACCATTACCACTTAACATTGTCCATCACGACCACGACCACCATTAACAACAACAAGAATAAAATATATCAACAACAACAACAACAACAAATAATAATAATAATACCAATACCACCTATCACTGTCCATCACAACCACGACCACCAGTAACGACAAGCATAAAATAAATCAACAACAACAACCCGTCCAGTAGAGTAATGTTTCACAGCTTCATATATAAGCAGTTTAAATTATGTTGCTGATTTGTTTTCATGACAGGATTACACATTAAGTAAGTTGATACTTTATTTTGTTTTCATTAACGTGTATGTAACTTAAAATGGTTAATTTTATAAACTGTAATAACTCCGGCGATAAAATGACATCCAATGTTTTTTTTATTGAACAATCATACGTTAGTACCGGTTAACATAGTATTTCATGTTTTATTGAACAATCATACGTTAGTACCGGTTAACATAGTATTTCATGTTTTATTGAACAATCATACGTTAGTACCGGTTAACATAGTATTTCATGTTTTATTGAACAATCATACGTTAGTACCGGTTAACATAGTATTTCATGTTTTATTGAACAATCATACGTTAGTACCGGTTAACATAGTATTTCATGTTTTATTGAACAATCATACGTTAGTACCGGTTAACATAGTATTTCATGTTTTATTGAACAATCATACGTTAGTACCGGTTAACATAGTATTTCATGTTTTATTGAACAATCATACGTTAGTACCGGTTAACATAGTATTTCATGTTTTATTGAACAATCATACGTTAGTACCGGTTAACATAGTATTTCATGTTTTATTGAACAATCATACGTTAGTACCGGTTAACATAGTATTTCATGTTTTATTGAACAATCATACGTTAGTACCGGTTAACATAGTATTTCATGTTTTATTGAACAATCATACGTTAGTACCGGTTAACATAGTATTTCATGTTTTATTGAACAATCATACGTTAGTACCGGTTAACATAGTATTTCATGTTTTATTGAACAATCATACGTTAGTACCGGTTAACATAGTATTTCATGTTTTATTGAACAATCATACGTTAGTACCGGTTAACATAGTATTTCATGTTTTATTGAACAATCATACGTTAGTACCGGTTAACATAGTATTTCATGTTTTATTGAACAATCATACGTTAGTACCGGTTAACATAGTATTTCATGTTTTATTGAACAATCATACGTTAGTACCGGTTAACATAGTATTTCATGTTTTTGTATGTCAGTAATTTACGGTAGCTTTATTTATCACGTTTAGTACATTGTATTTTCAGGCTGTGGCCATGTTATATTATTCTATTCATTAAGACGACTCAACAATTCCCAGTCCCCAGCGTCTCATAACTATAACTATATAACTTTATATATATATATATATATATATATATATATATATATATATATATATATATATATATATATATATACACAAATACTAGGTAAATCGAGCTGATATATATACCATTTGCAAACTCAACAAGCAAATGTATATGGGAATGTTACAGGCCGTTTGCTTCAGCCCTTCCTGCGAGCCTAGAGTTTCGCCATAATCAATATAGTTACTATTGAGTCAAGGTAAATGTCTGCTGTGGTTTCATAAGGGTCAAACTAAAGTTACGAAGATTTCTCGACTTCAGTGGAAATTGTTTGCTTCGTGATTTTCAAGATTGTATATATGTGTAAGGTTCAAGGGGAGATGGGTCATTTTTCTGGACCCCTTCTCACTCATGTTTAGCCCCATTAGTTTTGAGATTATAGGACTTTTGGCCCATTATTTTGACGATTTTAACACCCCCATTTCTTTGTCAATTTTACGACCTTTCGTGCCGTTTAGGTGTCGATTTTATCCTGGCGAGTGATAGCGAGCCTATAATTTTAAGAGGAACTGGCCTTTGGCCGGGACATTTTTCTAGCGAAAAACGTACAAATTGATCTTGAAGAGGGATCTAGGGGGTGTTTTTTAAAGCTTGATGGAGGTCTAGCAAAGAAACTAAAAAAATATATATATATATATATATATACAGTATATATATACGGTATATATATATATATATTAATAAATCAAAACAATAACCACTATTCCCTTAAGAACCACTGTAATAAGCTTAGAGAAGATTTTTCAGAAGTACCTTTTTATATTTTCACGTGGGATTCTTCAGAGATGCAAGTCAACAAAGTTTGTTTCTTCTTTTTCTCCGCACGTCAGATTTTAAAATGTTTAATCCATTAATTACTCATTTCTGAATTTTGTGTAAAAAAAAATGGAAAAGTGGGGATTGGGCCTGAGTATATAGATAGATAGATAGATTGAGCGTCGTTCAGTATTCCAATATGTGGAATATATTAAACATTATTGGTCGATAGTGTACAATATTAGGCAATTTATATAGAAGCTATGTGTACCTCCTTAGGTCATAGATACCTATAAGAAATCATATGTATTAACCCCTTCTGTACCGGTGACGTCTTTTAAATTTTACTCTGGCTACTATTAGACGATTGTATTCAGTTCAAAAAGGGACTGCAGCAATTAACAAGCTTCGAACTATCCCACTTAACCCTTTTTACTACCATAGATCCGTCTTAAGCTGCACAAAATTGTCTAAATATAGCTAGAATGAGATGAAGAAGACGATCGCCGGTACAGAAGGGGTTGTTGTTGTTCCCCAAGCTGCCTGGCCGAACAGCCCCAAGGCCCCGAGCAAGGCCAAGGCCATAGCCGAGCGCCCCCACAGAACCCTTCCTGCGGACCACAATGAAGCCTGGGTGACCGAAGCCACTCCATGGTGGGGAGCTGAGGAGGGTGCGGAGATGCCCTGGGAAACCAAAGCCCCGCCCAGGGCCCTGTGCCCCTTCAGCAATTATGAAGAGAAAGTTGAGGGGCAAAGGAAAAAATTGACGCTTTGGCTTCCACTCTTGGTAGATTGGAAGGTCAATCCACGGAAAAGACGCCGTCACTTGAGATCTAGAAAATATATAAGTAAAAGGAACAGTCAGAGTAAGCTATGGGTACCGGTATGGCAGAGATCGCTCAGTTCTCACTCTGATAGACCAGCCCATCACCACATGACTACAGTAGAACCCAATCCTCTCAGCAACAGCTAGGAAAGGCCCTAGAAAACCGCCTTTGGCAGGGGGATAGCTCCCCTATTTCAACCCCTTTCGGGGTTGGGCACCCGCCAACAGAAGGGGTTAACTTTACAGACACTATACCTGTATGTACTGAATAATGTTGGCGAAAGTATTGGAGGAGTTCTCAATAAAATGTGTTCTGGTAAGTGTAAAGTGTTGTGTTATGTAACCTTGTGGTGATATTCTCTGGTAAGTGTTGTACGTGTTTGACGCGTGTTTGCTCTCTTGTGTAAAGGGTGGTTACGTGTGCACTCTCCTCTGTGTGTGTGCTCTCTTATGTAAAGGTGGTTACGTGTGCACTCTCCTCTGTGTGTGTGTGTGTTTGCGTGCGTATGTGCTCTTGTGTAAAGGGTAAATTCGTGTAAATTCTTCTATGTGGACGTGTTTGTCTGTGTGTATGCTATCTTCTGTAAAGGGTGGGTATGTGTACACTCTTGTATGTGGACGTGCTTGTGAGTGTAAGTGTAAGTGTTCTGTGTAAATGGTGTATACGTGTATGTGTGCTCTCTTCCGTGTATGTATGTGGGCGTGTTGCGTGTGTTCGCCTGTGTACTGTATGCGGATTAGCGGGCAGTGGCGAGGGCAGGAGGGGAGTCTGAATGAGGACGGGGAGGTAGGAAAGGTGTTATCACACAGGGTGATGTGATGCTACTAGTGCAGTAGCATGTTGGTGTAGTGCTGCTTGCTTGCATGCAATTCTCGCTTTCAGCTGCTGCCGCTGGCTAGCCCTTGTGGTGAAAAGGGGAGCCAAGTGCGTGAGTCTCCCTCTGCCAGTACATAGCCTCTCCATCACTTGTGCTTCCCGGGGCCATACACGGTAACTGGGTGTCTTGCGACCCCAGGCGAAATCAATAGGGGATCTCGGGGCATGCGGTGGCCCCCAGAGGTATGATGTGCATCCTTGTCATCTACCAACAACCGCACACACCCACTGCCTTGTGGTTTAGTCTAGTAAGACAAAGGCTAGGGGAGCACACCCTAAGAGAAAAGCAGACGTTGGGGTCACGTCCTGGCGGTTTCCGACAAACTGGAATCCCGGCAGTCTCCTGCAGTATTGAGCAGGAGCTGGTCGTCTTGGGTCACCCCCTTGCCATCAGCAACCCCTGTTCAGTACCAAGATAGTGAAGTTGGAACTGCGCACCTCCCTCGGCACTCTAAACTCTTCTATGCGCAGGTTTTCTCTTCCTGCTTTGCAGGAAGGGAACGTCTTCATCGGACTACGATGGACTACCATCAGCAAGTAACTGTATGTGCATGGACACAGTTTCACATGGATGTGTGTGTGTGTGTGTGAGAGAGAGAGCGATGCTTCTTTATTATTCAAATTTGTTCTCAATAACCTTAACCTTATTACAAATTTGCTAACAATTATATATATATATATTTTTTTTTTTGTGTGACCCTCCTTGTTAGACTATAAAGGAAAATTAACTCAAATGGTCGATGCTTACAATTTTCATGTAGCCTAGGTATCTGTGTGTGTGTATGGAATGGGGGGGGGGGGTGTAGACGTGTTTATGAGTGATTGTAGATTTGCTTTTATAATTCATCTCGTGTCTATCTGTACAATCCAATTGAAATGACATGGCTGGATAATCTAATGCCAAAGAGAACCCAAAACCATTTCCATCAACGGCAGGAACCACAAATCACCACTATCGAATCGCGTCCATAAGCCACTGGAAGAAAGACAGGAAACAGCCTCCCCTGGACAGCAACAACAGGGTACTACAGTCAGCATACGCGAGGGAGGACATCCACCACAGGTTTTTGGTTTGTGCCCCCGGGCGCCAGGTGAACAATGGCCATCCGCACCTGGGCCAGACCTGGACTATACGGAGGAGGACTTTATGGTAATTAGACACCAACATCCTTCATTATTCTCCAACCACCCTGGCGTTCCAATGTACCACTACCACAGCTAGACGAGGTTGTGTTTGGAATGCCACGGGACAGGAAGATAAGCAGACCATTCCATACAAGCCTCTAAATAGAGAGAGGCCTCCAACCATGTAAATTATTTATCCCATGTACCATTAGACATTAAGCTACTACCTTTTATTATTAATAAATAAAGTGGACGTGCCGTTTTGCCCAAAATCAAAACGGCATACCCAACTCTGCGATGGGTTACCATCATCAATCACAATCAACATAATCACTACTACTGCCATCATCACTACAACTGCCACAATTATCACGAGTACTGTCATCATCACCATTACTATGATCATCATCACTACTACAATTATAATCATCACTACTACTCTCACCATCATCACTGTCCATTGTCACTAGCATCTTAATCACTACTATCATCATTGATACTACAACTATCATTACTAATATCATCACCACCATCTTACAATCATCATTAATACTGTTAACATCATCACTACTACTATAACTATCATCATTACTACTGTCACAAATATGACCATCATTTATTCTACTGTCACCATCATCACTATTACTGCCATCATCACCATTACTATGATCTTCATCACCATAACTATTGTCATCATCACTACAAATTTCACCATCCTCACTACTACTCACCATCATCACTAATACTCACACCATCGTCACTACCATCATCACTACTGTCATTATTATCACTACAACTATCATCATTACTTGTCACCATCATCACTACTATTATGACCATCATTACTACTACTATTACTGTCACCATCATATCTACTACTGTCACCATCATATCTACTACTGTCATCATCATCACTACTGTCATCATCATCAATACAATTACAACCATCATCACTACTATTATCACCATTATCACTACTATCACCATAATTCCAAATACCATCACTTCTAATGCCAACTAAACTAACTTAACCTAGCAAATGCGTAGCGAGATGTTTTCGCTCCAAGAACGCCATCAATGCTGAGGGGGGGGGGGGGGGGGGGACAATATTTTGGACCTAAAATCATAACTATTGCATAAATTAAAAAAAATCTTTTTTGACTGACGTTCGCATTCACGCAACAAATGTTCGTGTGAAATTTGGTGAAAATCCGTCCAACGGTCTAGGAGTTTCGAGACAGACTGACAACGACAACAACGACGACGACAGACTTTTTTGTTGTGTGGTACCCACTATACAGGGGGGGGGGGGATACCAAACTCTGCTTATGCAGAGTTGATTATTACAATCATCACTACTACTCTCACCATCATCACTACTACTCTCACCATTGTCACTACCATCTTAATCACGACTATCATCATTGATACTACACCTATCAGCCATCATTACTACTATCATCACCACCATCTTACAATCATCATTACTACAGTTAACATCATTGCAACTACTATAACCATCATCATTACTACTGTCACAAGTATTACCATCATGTATCCTACTATCACCATCATCACTACTACTGCCATCATCACAACTATTGTCATCATCACTACAACTTTCACCATCATCACTACTCACCATCATCAATAATACTCACACCATCGTCACTACCATCATCACTACTGTCATCATTATAACTACAACTATCATCATTACTTGTCACCATCATCACTACTACTAGTATTGTCACCATCATATCTACTAATGTCACCATCTTATCTACTACTATCATCATCATCAATACAAATACAACCATCATCACTACTATTATCACCATCATCACTACTATCACCATCAATCCCACTATTACTACCATCACTTCTAATGCCAACTAAACTAACTTAACCTAGCAAATGCTGAGCGAGATGTTTTTGCCCCCAGAACGAATGCGTTCTTAGTGTGTGAGCCCCTTCGGGGCTCACACACTAAAAACGCCATCATAGCTGTGGGGGGTAAAACAATATTTTGGACCTAAAATCATAACTATTACATAAATATAAAAAATCTTTTTTGACTGACGTACGCATTCACGCAACAAATTTTCGTGTGAAATTTGGTGAAAATCCGTCCAACGGTAGGAGGAGTTCCGAGACAGACGGACAACGACGACGACGACGACAGACATTTTTTTCGTGTGGTACCCACTATACGGGGGGGGGGGGATACCAAACTCTGCTTACGCAGAGTTGATAAAAAACTATATTTCCCATGCCTCTTATGTTCCGGAAACCGCCGACTTGTCACTCTCCGTAAAATCAAATACTACCTGGCCGAAATCAGGGTTGAGTTAGGCAAGTCGAGGCACTGTGTCCCATGGAGTTTCTGTGGGAGAGTATTCGTGATTAACTCGACCGGATACCACCATCCGAAGGAGGCTAGCCAAAATCCTATAAATCGTGCCCTGCAAACAGAGACTGTGACCAGACGAGAGTGTGTGTGTGGACTCACTGTGGAGGCCGTCCCGGAAGTGACCCGCGTTAGTGCTACCTGTGTGGAGGTACCCCTGGACCTCCCCCCTTGGCAATCAGGCCAAGACGGACCCCGCACTTGGTCGCCCCACGTGTGTCCGATCTCTACAAGGCTAACCTCTGCTATACTCCTACCCGAAATTAAGTGCTTTCTGTTATACTTATTGTGTTTCGTGATTATTGCAAGGTTGTGTAGGATATGTTATGTGTTCCCTTAACGTAAACACCAGAGATCTTTTATTCTCTTCTTAGTCCCTTTTATTACTTGTGTCGTGAGTACAGTACAAACGCTATCCTGGGATTGATCTATATATATACTTCGTAATATATATTCATGTATTACCATTAAGTTTATATATACAGTATATCCGTTCGGCCCAAATACCGGCACACTACACGTAAATACTGTACTGTGAACACCCCTGACAGATCTGACTTTAAGTTATTTAGGATCATTAGGGTACGCGTATCGGTTATAAATGTTCACAGAGAGTGTTAACTACCGTGTCTCTAAGTTAAACCTCCTTTTATTTATGTTTCCTGGCATCACACCCAGTTTAAACATTTAACTTGAATTCATAGTAATTCCAATTTGCCCATATCGTGTTAATATTTCTATGTCGAGGGCTTTGATCATTTCTATAAGATGAATCTTAGTTTGCTCAGTTCCCTGAACTGCAATTATTAAATCTAACTGTATATGTTAGTAGAGAATTAAGACCTCTCTCTTTATTTATAACTCATTAGTTATTTGTCTTTCAACTGATATTTCTATTTTATATATTCGGTCTATTTGAGACGTTGTGACCTCAGTATTTTTACCCTACACCGCGTCACATTTTACCACGCGCTAACTTTGACCTTTAGGATATCAGTTGTGCTTTGAGACTAACCGCTCTGTTAGCATTACTGCGATATTTATATATTCATCACCTGTTACTCAATTGTGATTTATCTATTATCAGTGTTAATTGATTATGCATCATCTGTACTTCAATAATATTATTATTCCTTTTTGAAGCAGGTGAGAGAGTATTTTTCGCAATAAATACCACTCAACCCAGATCAACGTCCTCACCATGAAGCTGGAATCACTCCAAGAGTTTGTAACACTCAACGTTGGAGTACCACAAACTTCAATTGTCACCGCAACTCCAGCAGCCACCAACGCCCCAACGTCAACTGCCAACAATTCAACGCCTACAGTAGCCACTTCAGCTGATGTTTCCGATACTCAAGATACAAATAGTGACTCTCTTCCCCCTCAAGACAACTTTCGTGTCGTGAGGAACAACGTTTGCCCCAAGACCAGGAAACACATACCGATTACCGAGTGTCAATACCGTTTCCAGATACTCGCAGACTCAGATGACGAAGAGGAAATAGAAGAAGTCCGGCTCGTGGGAGACTCGATGATACGTGGTCAGCTCACAGAGTTTTGCGCCAGGGCACCTAAGACCAGGAAGCGTTTTTGTATCCCTGGTGGTGGTGTGGACGACGTAGTTGCAGCAGTTGACGAAGTATCAAAGCTGGCCCCTGTTAATACAATGTACGTCAGCCACGTTGGATCCAACGATGTACAGCAAACCCGGTCGGAAGATTTGCTTTTAAAGTACCAGCAGCTGATCAAGTCGTTTAAGGAGAAGTCATCAAGGATCATCGTCTCAGGAATCGTCCCCCGGCTCGGTGTAG
Organism: Paralithodes platypus; assembly: GCA_032716605.1. Lineage (NCBI taxonomy): Eukaryota > Metazoa > Arthropoda > Malacostraca > Decapoda > Lithodidae > Paralithodes > Paralithodes platypus. Next base: position 17,332,947 of record CM064492.1, on the reverse strand, counting down.
AGAGCCGATTTTACAACATAGCTACCAGCACAAATCGTTGTCTAGCAAACCTCTGCAGGAAGGAGAACGTGGGATTCGTCGACACCTGGGACAATTTCTACTACGATGACTATTTGTTTTCGGACGATGGAGTTCATCTGAACCAGGTGGGAGCAGCACGTTTTGGGCATCTTCTCAACGATGCGGTGAAGGATTTTCGGAGAAAAAATCGACTCGGCACAGGACAACCAGGAAGGAGGACCGAAGACAGCGAGGATGGCAACCTACAAAGGAATTAAATACTAATCCGTCAAGAACCGCGAATTTGGATAAAGCTCCACCAACACGACCCAAATTCAAAACCGCCAGGGATAACGACCGAGGACCGAGGACAGCCATGAATATAAATGTAGATCCGACCAGAACCAAAAATTCGATGAAAGAACGTTCTGCGAGTTCTAAAACCGCAACTTTAAAGGTTTTCTATGCAAACGCTCGTAGCATACGCAATAAATTTTCAGATTTAGAGGAACTAGTGTTTACAGAAAATTATGATGTGATTGGCATAACAGAATCTTGGCTCAATACAGAAGATAGAGACTTTTTAGCAGAGTATTCACTTCCCGGTTATGTAATGTTTGAGAACAGCCGAATAAATAAAAATGGAGGTGGCGTTTTATTTTATATCAAAGAAAGTCTTAACCCGACCCTCGTGTCAAAACCTCAAATTGTGAACGTCGACACATCTTTTGTGCTAATAAAGAATAATAAAGGTACAAAAATAATAGTTGCGTTAATATACAGACCTCCAGCTCAATCAGTGCAAACTGACCGAGAAATTTACGAACAAATTGCAGATGTAAGTAACTCACAAGATACCGTAATTTTTGGCGACTTTAATTTACCTGTGACCAAGTGGGGCGATACTCTTACTTCACACTCCGGACATGACTTGTATACAAACTTGCAAGAGAGTTCGCTTTATCAATTTGTTCGAACGCCGACCCGTGGTAATAACGTTCTTGACATTGTACTTGCAACAAAAGAAGAATTGATAGAGAATTTGAATGTTGGTGATGAATTCAGTAACAGCGACCATCGTACGATAACTTTCACTTTAAAGTTTACTAGTAACGAACCAAATAGTAGCATCGAAAAAGTCCCTAATTTCAAGAAAGCAAACTTCCATAAACTTAGAGCTATGTTTAAAGAAACTGACTGGAGCTTTTTAATTAACAATAACGACATAAATACATCTTGGAAGTTATTCGAAACCACTTACCTAAAAGCAGTGCAAGACTGCATACCATCGAAAATACGGCGTCCAGGTCATAATAATAAGCCCAAATGGTGGAATAAAGATATTTCAAACTGCCTGCTTGCTATAAAATTTGCTAATGATAGATTAAAATCCTCACAAAATGACGAAGAACGGGTGAAATTTGTAGAGCTACGACGCAAAGCCAAAAAGTTAATTAAGCAAAGTAAAAAGACCTTAGAGTTACATATTGCGAATCAAAGTAAAACAAACCTGAAAGAATTCTATAGTTATATCAGAAAGAAAAAAGTAGTTACTTCAACTGTTGGACCGTTAGTCGATGAAAATGGAGAATACACCAAAGACGAAGTACAAATGAGTAATGCCCTCAATACCTTCTTTGCATCAGTTTTTACAACAGAAGACCTCAGTGATATCCCTACACCATCGCCGATTCAGATTGATAATTCAGATGTTCTAGGCAATATCACCGTTACAGAGAGAGAAGTATTGAATTGTTTAGATAAACTCAAGGTAAATAAAACGCCAGGACCTGATACAATCTCGCCTAGAGTTCTAAAGGAAGCTAAGGATGAGCTCTCCAAACCACTGACATTACTATTCAATAAATCCTTGCAGTCTGGAACTATGCCTGATCAGTGGAAGCTAGCCAACGTAACACCGATATTCAAAAAAGGCAGCAAATCCCTACCCAGTAACTATCGTCCAATTAGCTTAACCTCAGTTGTATGTAAAATGCTAGAAACGGTCATACGAGACAGACTCGTAAATCACTTAGAGGAAAATAACATACTTAAAGATACTCAACACGGCTTTCGTAAAAAACGTTCCTGTTTAACAAACCTCTTAGACTTCTTCCACGATATCCTCAACCTCTACGATGAGAGTAAAGCTGTAGATATTGTATACCTTGATTTTCAAAAGGCCTTTGACAAAGTTCCCCACAAACGTTTACTGCTAAAACTAAAAGCGCATGGAATACAAGACGGTGTGTTGAAATAGATAGAAAATTGGCTCAGCAACAGAAAGCAAAGGGTAGTCATAAACGGTAAGGCATCTAAATGGACCAATGTAAGTAGCGGGGTACCCCAGGGATCGGTACTAGGACCAATTCTCTTTCTAATTTACATCAACGACATAGATGAGGGTCTCACCTGTACAATCTCAAAATTTGCTGACGATACAAAAATTGCAAATAGCGTACTCTCAAAAGAACAAGTTGACGATATGCAACACAATCTAGATAAATTGACATGTTTGGCCCAAATTTGGCAAATGAGTTTCAATGCGGATAAATGTAAAGTACTACATGTCGGATACCTAAATGAGAAAGCAAACTATTCGATGAATGGCACTCAGCTTAAGAATGTAAACAGAGAAACCGATCTGGGAGTAACAATATCGAGTAACCTAAAACCGAGTCAACAATGTTCAGAAGTTGTTAAGAAGGCAAACAAAATAATTGGCTTTATAGGCAGGTCATTTGAGCATAAATCCAAAGAAGTTATTCTAACCCTTTACAATTCCTTAGTCCGCCCTCTTCTGGAATACTGCGTTCAATCCTGGTGCCCTTATTACCAAAAAGATATAAACAAGCTAGAACGAGTTCAATGTAGAGTTACCAAAATGATACTTAGCCTAAAGAACAAACCATACGAAGAGCTTCTTAGAGAATTAAATCTATTTCCTTTAACCCAGCGCAGATTAAGAGGTGACTTAATTCAAGTGTTCAAAATCATCAAAGGCATCGACAATATGAACTGTAGTAAGTACTTCACTATCGACCAATCCAATTACACGCAGGGAAACGGTTGCAAAATTATTGGAAAATCTTTTAACTCGCACGAATCTAAGAATTTCTTCTTCAATCGAGTTGTCAACTTGTGGAATGGGCTTCCCCGAAACGTTATAGACTGCATCACCGTTGATTCATTTAAACTCCGCCTAGACAAATATCTCGCATCAAACCCGCGACTCACTGCGTTTGTAAATGAATAACTTTATTTTATCCCCCCCTCAGTTACTAACCCAACTAACTCAACTAACTCTACTAACTTCCTAATCCTGCCACGGACATTAGTTCCAGGGCAGTAATTCCCTTTCCAATGTTCCCTTACCCACTCTAAACCACTGTTTGGACACTTGATCCTCAGTGTTTTGGAGGACAAGCAACCTAGAAGGGTCACTAGGACTGCTGTTGCTTGATTTCTTTTGTACTGCTTTGTACTCCTTTGTACCCATTTATGTTCTATGCCAAGTGCCCTGATCCAAAGTGAAGTAAACACTTGTGCAACCCAGCCGTATATTATGTATCATTGGTAGAGATTGAGGAGATTTATAATTGTATATCTGGAGTCAGCTGTGTTCCTGCTGAGTGTTATAGTTCGTAAAAGATTTCCTAAGGTGGAAAGAGAGAACTAAAGTACACGGGCAAATATTATTGCCCGGCATAACACCAATAATTATATATAATCAATAATATTTATTTAATGGAATGTGTCGTATAGTATTTAGTCACTAAAACATGCATTCCTCATAACGCAGAATTTCTTTAAACATATGATAACAAAATATGACGTTTATTTGATATTTTCTGTAAACCACTGGTAAAACACACACACACACACACACACACACACACACACACACACACTAATGAATAAATAAATAAGAAACATATAAAATAAAATAGATAAATAAGACGTCCAACTTTGCCAACACCGACTTTCAACAGTAAACAGACTCAAGGTTTATTAACGCGCCTTAATTCCGGGAAGCAAGGTTGACCCCCCCCCCCCCCATACAAAAGTTGCGTTGATAAGGGAGTGAGGTTAGAGGTTAGGTTGAGATGTTATGATGTCTTCGGCTGAGTCGATGTTTATGATTATAGGGGAATAGGTGTGTGTGTGTGAGTATTGAATAATTCCACCAACAAAAGTTGTTAAATTGGATGTAAAGTAATAGAAACCATCTCTGATTTAATGTATTATTTATTTTTTTTCATTGTAAATGCACGTGAGATAATTATATTGCTACTTAGTCTCTGTTTAAGTTAAAATGGTAATATTTTATGTGAAGTGCAGATATCTTATTCTGTTTTGTTTATATATTTGAATATAAAATTTAAGAGTTTTATAAATGTGATTATTTCGTATTTGTCAAATATAAATATATACAGTATACTGTATATATATATATATATATATATATATATATATATATATATATATATATAACAAAAAGTTTGGATCGCTATAGCTTGCAAAATAGGATTGACAAATCTATTGACGATTACCGTATATTAAAACTGGGATAATGTAAACTCTCTCTCTCTCTCTCTCTCTCAACAAAAACTACATATAATCATGCTTACAATCTCAAGGTATGGTTCGTGAAGGTCGTACGGGGACAGAGTACACACAAGACTATAATATCACCATCATCCTGACGTTGCCTGCTAAAGAGATAGTAGGGGATGGGGAAAATATTAATATTGACAAGGAAATGGGGCGAAAGGTCTTGAAATCGACAAACTAATGGCGAAAACATCATACAATCTGAAAACTAATGGGGCTAAATATGAGGGAGAAGGGGATCTAGAAAAACGACCCATCTCCCCTTAAATGTTCTTGTAATATACTAAAGACCAAACGCTGGGGACTAAGTTTTCGTCTGACACCCTGGATTTCTGTCCAAGGTTTTTAATTCTGCGTGTTATTTAGGGGCTAATGTAAACAATGGCTAAATCTCAGTATACTAAGGATGTGCAGTAGTAATTAACGTATATGACAGGAACCAAGGACTCGATAATAGCAAGGGACTGGAGTTCTCGAAAAGGGGCTCCAGTCCTGACGCGATTCTTGACTTACAGTACAGTGTGCTGGCTTAATAATCCAGAAGGGTTGATGGCCTGTGAAGTCTTATTTTAACTATCTAACTGACTCAATATCTTTCTCTCTCTCTCTCTCGCCAATTAAGCCCTGACCACCTCGCTTGGATCGTAGGGTCTGTGTGGTGAGTGTATCTATGTAAGTCTATGTAATAAAGCCCGCTGCTATATTATTGCCATTTATACCAGGGTATAAATGGCCCCCTCCTCTCTCTAGGGTGGAGGATATTTTACATCAAGGTTACCAATGCAGAAGTTAATTCGTATAGAGGGGACGGTGGTGTGTGCATGTGGGTGTGTGTGTACTTACTCTAGTTGTACTTACTCTAGTTGTATTGCGGGAGTGAGCATGCTCGTTATTTCCCGCCTCCTATATGTGTAGGTGTTATATGTATCGTTGGAATGGCTGTGGATGTGTGTGTAGTCTGTATTTTTAGCCAATTGGCGACATCGGAAACGAAGGCTTAGGGTGGATCTGTATGGTACCATTCTCACTATAGACGGTACCGTCTCGCCCGAAGGCTTAGGTAGCCATCAGCTTAGGTGAACCATATGATACCCATCTCGCCTTGTACCATTTTTGCCAACCCCAGATGGGACGTCACAACGTCGTCCACTTATTCCAGGTACCTATTTACAGCTAGGTGAACTGAGGCTAACACATGAAAGGAGACAAGCCCAATTTGTGTGTGTGTGCGCGCGTGCGCGCGTGCGTGAGTATGTTTGTGCGTGTGTATGTGGGTGTATGTGGATGTGAGGGTATGTGTGGGTGTATGTGCGTGCGTGTGTGTGTGTGTAATATCTTGAAAGGGTTAAATGTTGCATCAATATGTGGGTGCGGTAGCTTGGATATTGTATGGGTCGTCATAATTAAGATGGGACTGTATTTATAAGACTGGGAAGCAAGGTGATTGAAAGTAAAGGTAGTAGTTTTTACAGTATTTAGGAAGCGGTAAATTGGTATACTGTATATATATATATATATATATATAAAATTATATAATTATATATATATATATATATATACAGTATACCAATTTACCGCTTCCTAATTACTGTAAAAACTACTACCTTTACTTTCAATCACCTTGCTTCCCAGTCTTATAAATACAGTCCCATCTTAATTATGACGACCCATACAATATATATATACACAAACACACACACACATGCACACACACACACACACATATATGTATATATATACTGAGTATATATCACAAATACACGTGAGCCACTAAATGTTTCTAATCTCTCAGACTGCCGTGGTGTAGTTGATTAAAGCGTCGGCTATCGTCCTGACGGTCGGCGGTTCGAACCCCACTGAGAGATTAGAAACATATATATATATATATATATATATATATATATATATATATATATTTCTTTAATACATACGAGGTTGAAAGAAATGGCAATTTCTGCGTTGGAAATTTTATTATTCAAGGTTTCCAGGTCTCTGATGAGTTTTCACTGGGTGGCAGGAAGTAGATGAACGAGTTTAGCAAAATGCATGGTGGTACAGGGTTACATTAATGTTCATGATGATACAGGATATACGACGCGTTTCACTGGACAACCAGCATTATCAAGTAATGATAGAATGATATAAAAAGTAAACAGGAAGGGTATATATAGAGGGAGGCGGTACATAGCTCCAGAAGTGTTTTCAGGGCCTTCTCCGGGATGTCCAGTGTTGGTGTATCAGGGCAATGGTAAATTCGACGTAGAATCATGTCAATGGTCCTATCCACTGGCACGTTGGTGAACAGGCTTTCTACGTCGAGGGAGGCGATTGTATGGTTGTTGTTCCGGGGCCCTGAAAACACTGCTGGAGCTATGTACCAAGGAGGCCCCCTTTCTTTGCCCCCGGGGCAACTTGTACAAGCAGATAGATGGTGTGGCGATGGGCAGCCCCTAGGAGTTCTTTTTGAGAACTTTTTTATGGGTACCATCTAGGAAGAGCTCCTAGCTGTCCAACGACCCGCTTTCTACTGTAGATACGTGGATGACATCTTCGTGCAAATCAAGGACCTCTACGAACTACAGGAACTCCAGCGTCGCTTCATGACCTCCTCCGGACTTAACTTCACCTTTGAAAAATCAAACAATGGACAACTCCCCTTCCTCGACATCCTCGTAGCTCTGAACGACCACGGGTTCAAAACCACCGTCTACACTAAACCAACTAACACAGGACAATGCCTCAACGGCGATAGTGAATGCCCCCGCCGTTATCTTCTATCCTCCATCTCCGCTTATCTAAGGAGAGCCCTCACGCACTGCTCTACCTGGGCCGACACCCACCAGGAACTGGAAAGACTATCTCAAGTTTTATTGAATAACGGATACTCCAACTCCGACATCTCCAGCACCATCAACCACCATCTTGAAAAATGGTAAACTCAAAGCCCTCCCAACATTGACCCCCCTAATGAAATCAAGATCTTCTACCGCAATTGTATGTCCTCTGAACACAAAAATGACGAGGCCGTCATAAATGAAATAATCTCCAAGCATGTCCACCCAACCAACCCGGAAAACAAAATCAAATTAATCATTTATTACAAATCCCCCAAGACCTCCAACCTCGTTCTCCGCAACAAACCAGCTTCCACCAAGATAAAGAGCCCGATGACCGACGATCATGTCATTTACCAACATACCTGTAATTATGAGGACTGTGGACCTCATTCCTATATTGGCATGACGCAGACTCGTCTATCACTGATGACTGGACTGCCTGCTCAAACCTGCCTCTCCACTCGCTCCTCACCATGGCCACTAACAATACCACAACCAGTGGTGTGGTGAAATGGTTTAATAACGAGGCAGGCTACGGATTTATCACTACCACCAGCAACGAGGATGTATTCTGCCACCACACTAACATCAACAACAACAACAGGAGCAGCAGATCCTCGTTGATGAATGGTGAATCCGTGGAGTTTACCATCCAGCCTGGGAGAAAGGGACCTGAAGCCATCAACATCAAAGGCCCTGAAGGAGCCCCAGTCAAGGGCTCCTCATTCTCTCCCAGGATTACTCCACAAATGGCGCTAATAACGAGCAACCAGATCATAATCAATATTGTTGTCCAAACAGCAATGGCGCTTGCTGGGGAGAACAGGAGCAGAATTCCAGTTATTCTTCCTGCCCTTCTTCGAGCCAATGGACGACCAACTATTGTTATCCCTCCAGAAATCGTCGCCATAACACCAACAACCAAGAAGCAGCCTAGAAAGAAGCCTTCTAACAAGACCAGAGAAGATCAAGCTCCACCACAGAAACCGAGGAGTGCTCCCAAACAACAGCTGCTTCTGCCAAGACCTCTTAGTCTAAACAGAAGCAAAGCGGAGCACTCCTCGTCGACGACACCATCAACACCAATCGAACCTGACCATGCTCACCAAAATCCAGCTACGACCTACCACCAGCCGAGACTCTACCATCTATACCTGTTGTCTTCGACGAGCCTCCAGAAAAATCAAGAAAATTCGCCAAACTGCACAAACCAACAGCAACAACAACAACAACAACTACTGCCGTCCCGCCCTCTTCAGCCAGGATACCATCAAAGCCCATGCTCTTCGATGGCTATGACATCATAATCCCTCCAGAAATCCGAAGGGGTCTCGAACTATACCACAAGAAATTAAAGGACTAAGCAAGGTGGTCAGCCCACCATCTTTCATCTCTCCAACTCTTCGACTTTCATCACTTTACCTTGGACTTACAACTCTACTTTCTTCACTAGTGGGGTCTCTACCTCACATCCAGTTTCCAGTTTCCAGTTTATATCATTCTATCATTACTTGATAATGCTGGTTGTCCAGTGAAACGCGTCGTATATCCTCTATCATCATGAACATTAATGTAACCCTGTACCACCACGAATTTTGCTAACCTCATTCATCTACTTCCTGCCACCCAGCGAAAACTCATCAAAGACCTGGAAACCTTGAATAATAAACTTTCCAACGCAGAAATTGCCATTTCTTTCAACCTCGTATGTATTAAAGAAAATTTATTACCTGGCTTTACTAACACATATATATATATATATATATATATATATATATATATATATATATATATATAATAAACGGCATACATGTGTGTATTATAAGTGAATATATTCTTAGAAGATACATTTGAAGGAGGTATTAGATATGTATGCTGTATAGTTGATGTGTATATGGACGAGAATCTAATTTCCAAATATATAGTGTAAGAGGTAAATCACACACACGCGTGCGCGCACGCATACACACTATGAACAATGTGGATTTTAACACTATTCTGTATTAATAACGTGAACAAAGAACTGAATTATTCATTTAAAGGTGTATATATTATCTAAGTACTTGTATATCTAACTTAAGGCCGCGTCTCACACGGTACGTTAGCCGCCGACCACAGCCGATATTTTCAAAATATTTGAATTTTTCCGGGATTGTCTGACATCGTCTGTGATCGTGTAAAAAGATCGCCTCGTATCGTGGTAGGCGAGGGGTGGTCGAGTGGCGCGGAAATGGTCGGCGGTGATCGGCCAAAAAATAGTGGCTGCACTAAATTCTGGCCGATAATCGGCAGAAAAAACGGTTAAAAAACCGTTAAATTTGATCGTGTGACGCCCGTGTATATGTTGTGCAACGAGCGTATGTGAATCCTGGGATATCTTCATTGTCATCCTCTGATCGATGGTTGATTGTGTATGATTTTAGTCTATATATTATATGTGTGTGAGTAGTTTGTGTCTGTGTGTGTGTGTGTGTTTGTGCGTGTGTGTGTGCGTTTCCGTGTTTGGTTGTGTATTATTTAGTTTATATATATTATGTGTGTGTGTGTGCGCGCGTTTCCGTGTTTGGTTGTGTATTATTTAGTTTATATATATATATATATATATTGTGTGTGTGTTTTTGTGCGTGTGTGTGTGTGTGCGTTTCCGTGTTTGGTTGTGTATTATTTAGTTTATATATATATTGTGTGTGTGTGTGTTTGTATTTATGCGTGTGCGTTTGCGTGTTTGGTTCTGTATTATTTAGTTTATATATATATTGTGTGTGTGTGTTTGTGCGTGTGCGTTTGCGTGGTTGGTTGTGTATTATTTAGTTTATATTTATTGTGTGTGTTTATGTGTGTGTGTCCGTGCGTGTGTGTGTGTGCGTTTGCGTGGTGGGTTGTGTATTATTTAGTTTATATATATTGTGTGTGTGTGTGTGCGTTTGCGTGTTTGGTTGTGCCATAGTCTATGGGTTGTGCATTATTTAGTTTATATATAAATTGTGTGTGTGTGTGTGTTGGTTGTGTATTATTTAGTGTATATATATTGTGTGTGTGTGCGTGTGCGTTTGCGTGTTTGGTTGTGCATTATTTAGTGTATATATATATATTGTGTGTGTGTGTGTGTGCGTTTGCGTGGTTGGTTGTGTATTATTTAGTGTTTTATATTGTGTGTGTGTGTGTGCGTTTGCGTGTTTGGTTGTGTATTATTTAGTTTATATATATTGTGTGTGTGCGCGCGCGTTTGCGTGGTTGGTTGTGTATTATTTAGTTTATATATATTGTGTGTGTGTGTATAATTTTAGTCTATATACTGTATTGTATGTCTGCGAGTAGTTCTCTCTCACTCACTCACTCACTCTCACTCTCTCTCTCTGCGTGCGTGTGTGTGTGTGTGTGTGTTTAGCCTATAGTTAACATAAATATCTACAAGTTTACTAAAATACATCCACTTGTAAACTAATGATATACTGCATCAAAGTTAGTGTATACCAGATTGTGTAATGATATAGGTATACATTCACCTATCGACTACTTAACTACAGCGTATTATTATTATACTTTTATTCAAGTATATTGGGGTTTGTAATTGATGATTAATGTTAAGAACGGGGTGTTATTTATATATATATATATATATATATATATATATATATATATATATACAGTATATATATACATAGGGCGGTTCCTTTGCCGTGTCAATATCGTGTGTGGCCTACAACGGTCGTATTTATCGTTCAACGTATGTGCGTCTGTTGTGCTGTAAACGTATGGTTGTCAACCAAAAGCGGCATTATCGTGCTCTTAACTTACTTTAAATGTATGACGAACGTGTGATAGCCGAGTGAGTAGCGTCGCCGGTCAGCGATTTATTCTACAACGGCCGTGTTGCCGGCGTGTATGACGTGTGTGTGTTGAGTGACTGTCGAGGGTTTGTTGTACAGCAATCGTGTGCCTGCGAGGATCGTGCAGTGATCCAGTGATTCGATTACAATCGGCGAAAAAGTGCAAGTCGTCCTCTGTCGGCAGCTGTCGAGCGGTGGCCGTACTGTGTGAGACACGGCCTTTAGCAACACATCCAAATGTAATTGGTGAATATGACAAATATAACTTTATTTGTATGAAGTGCATACAGAGGACGAGGTAAATCTTTACATATGTCGGTAGAAAGTGTCGGCGAGCTATTGCTCACCAGGAATATATCGACATCTAAATTGCACGAAATACAATTAAGGGGAGGTATGTAGTTTTTCTAGAACCCCTTCTCCCTCATGTTTACCTCCATTAGTTTGATATTTTAAGACGTTCGCCCCATTAGTTCGTCAATTTTAAGACTTTCGCCTTATATCTTTGTCAATATTAAAACCTTTCGTACCATTAATTCAGGTGTCGATTTATTTCCTGGCGAGCGATAGCTAGCCTATAATTTTGGACGGGACATATATCTACCGAAAAATGTACAAATTAATGCCGAAGGGTGGATATTGAAGATTAGTTTTTGTTTAAGCTTGATGGAGGCCTACTATGGGTTTCAGAGGCCGTGTTACATCATTTTTCGGGAATAACTTATTAACAAACAGTTGGATCAGTATGATATTTTGACACAGCTTTTCTCACACCGTGCCCTAATTTTCGTCAATATAGTGCATTAACAAAAGTGTAGAAATAAGCCACTTGTCTCTGTGTCATGAGGTTAAAGTCACACATTAATGACGAAGAAACGGACGAGGCTACCGTGGCGCTTACCTGTGAGAACCACCAAACCATTATTGTTCCTCCATCAAACACGGTAGTTATCAGCCACCACCCAACCCTATTATCGGCATTAAATTAAAGTTATCTGTCAATATCAAGTATAAATATACAAAAAGTATGTATTTTTGTATATTTATACTTGATATTGACAGAAAACTTGATTTTGAAGGCGATAATAGGGTTGGGTGGTGGCTGATAACTACCGTGTTTGATGGAGGAGCAATAATGGTTTGGTGGTTCTCACAGGTGAGCCACGGTAGCCTCGTCCGTTTCTTCGTCATTAATGTGTGACTTTAACCTCATGACACAGGGACAAGTGGCTTATTTCTACACTTTTGGTAATGCACTATATTGACGAAAATTAGGGCACGGTGTGAGAAAAGCTGTGTCAAAATATCATACTGATCCAACTGTGTGTTAATAAGTTATTCCCGAAAAACGATGTAGCATGGCCTCTGAAACCCATATTTTGTTTTGTTAGTAGGGTGGTAACTAAAATAATAAGTAAATATATTAACATATAATCAAATATATACCACCTACCTCGCTTAAGGGGAGATGGGTCGTTTATATTTGCTAATTTTTGCATCTTTTATTATTTTATTCGTTTCCTCCCCTCCATCAAGCTTAAAAACACCTGCCCAAGATCCTCCTTCAATATAAATTTTTACAGGCTCGCTATCGCTCGCCAGGAAAAAACCGACACCAAATTGACACAAAGTCTTAATATTTACAAAGAAATGGGGCGAAAGGTCTTGAAATCCCCAAATTAATGGGCCGACTGTCTTATAATCTAAAACACCAATGGGGCTAAACATGAGGAAGAAGGAGGTCCAGAAAAAATGACTATCTACCCCTTAACCCGTTCTGTACAGGTAACGTCTTTTTTTGTTTTATCTTACCTACATTTAGACGATTTTATTAGGCTTAGGAAGGATGTCTCTCAATCAATAGGCTACAGACTATCTCAATTAATCTTTCTAGCTACCACATATCTTTCTTAAGCTTCATAAAATCATATAAATGTAGCTGAAATAAAATACAAAAGACGTCGCTGGTACAGAAGGGGTTAACACAGGTGTATGTTGTGCCCCAGGTGCCGTGATAGGTGGGAGGCGGAGAGGTTGTTGATGAAGACATGACGTGTAATTAATTTGAACAATGTCAATGAAGCCGACACTATAAGCGATGAACGGAATGCCTGGTAATTGTTGTTCAGAAGTTCGGGCGGAGAAGATGATGATGAACGTTTGATGATATTGTGAGTGTATTCTGAAGTTAGGGCTGGTAATTGTATTCAGAAGTTAGGGCAGAAGATATGATTAACGTTTGATTATATTATGAGTTTATTCAGTAGTTAGGGAACGTTTGATGATATGAGTGTATTCTGAAGTTAGGGAATATTTGATGATATGGGTATATTCAGAAGTTAGGGAACGTTTGATGATATTATGAGTGTATTCAGAAGTTAGGAAACGTTTGATGATATTATGGGTATATTCAGAAGTTAGGGAACGTTTGATGATATGAGTGTATTCAGAAGTTAGGAAACGTTTGATGATATTATGAGTGTATTCAGTAGTTAGGAAACGTTTGATGATATTATGAGTGTATTCAGTAGTTGGGGAACGTTTTGAGAATGCGATAAGTATGAGCTAATTATATTTGGGACGAGTTTCTTGTATGTGAATTTAGCTATATGAGTTATAGTATTATTTTTATTATTTTTTTCCAATTGAAATTCTGTCTTCGATGAAATTAATCTTATAAAATACATATTTACTGCAGGTGTTACTTGAATTTAGTGTAGGGCCTTGACTATGGGAGGTCGTTTCTAAACTGTATACAATTGTCACATGTTGGTCATAAAAACTTAGAAATAAGTATTTTTTATCCCAATAATTCAACCTTAACTTTAGAACATATTGAGAAGTAAAAACCTATATTGGAAATTCCTCAGTAGAGTTAAATCGACTAACTGCTGACATTATGTGTCCTCGTTAGTAACTACAGAATTACTGTGTTGGTGGTGTAATGGTTTAGATGCTTATGTTCTGGGTGTGGTGTCCAGAGTTCGAATCCTGGGAGGACCATATGCTTTCATTAATTTATTCAAGTGCATCGAGGTTTGTAATGAAGGATTAATGTTAAGAACGGGGTGTTCCTTAATACCAGTGTGTATACTCTTTCAGTATGTTGTGACGTCAATTATTTAACGAGTGTTATGCATTGATTAGGGTCTGTAAGCATCAGAAAACAAATTGAGATCGTACACTCGGATACCATAGTTTCAAGCCCTCTCATACGAATTTGTGGACCCCCTATGATTTTCTTTATGCAATTATAACTATCTGTATTGATTTTTGGATAGAACTTTGTTTGCAATTAATAGTATATATAGTTTTGTAGTTGAAGCATAGAAAATATATTCATCAATTAATTTTTAGAGATATACTTTCATCATCAGAAATAGGTGAAGTCCACGAATATTTATGAGTGGGCTGGAGACTGTGACATCCGATAGTACAGTTGGCCAAATAAGTCGTGTCGTTACGTTTTGCTCGCTGTATGGTGTATTAATGTCTGTCAGATGTTGAATAGGTTGTGTAAAGATAGGAACATGTTTATATATCTCACTCGAACAATGAAGTAATGTTTAGATAGTGCTGATAACAATTATTGATCGAAATATACTTGGTTCCGCGACATCACTTATTTGGCCGACGGTACTAACTATAATTACTTCCACGTCTAAATGGAAACATACTTCTATTTATTCTGTGCAAAATCCTCTAATGTAAGCCAAAGTAAAATGTATAAATCCGTCATCAATTAAAACAATACGGTTTGTTATATTATTTTGAAGATGGCTACGGACGATAGATTAAGGGGAGATGGGCCGTGTTTTTTTGGGGTCTTTTTATTCAATTATTCCTTGATTTCGTAGTTTCTTCTCTAGACCTCCATCAAGCTTATAAAAACACACCCTAGACCCCCCTTCAAGATAAATTTGTACATTTTTCGGTTGAAAAATGTCGCGGCCGAAGGCCGGTTCCTGGCTTGGTATCGCTCGCCAGGAAAAAATAAACTCCTTAATGGCATGAAAGGTCTTACAATTGACAACGAAATGGGGCGAAAGGTGTTAAAATCGCCAAGCTAATATGCCGAACGTCTTATAATATCAAAACAAATGGGGCTTAGCACAAGGGAGAAAGGGGACCAGAAAAACGACTCATCTCCCCTTAAGCAGATGGGGAAAGTGAAGTCCGCAGGGGAAGGTGCGTGGGTGGTGGTAGTGTTAGGGTCTGCTGAACCATTAAAAAAAGAGAGAGAGAGAGAGAGAGAGAGAGAGAGAGAGAGAGAGAGAGAGAGAGAGAGAGAGAGAGAGATAGAGAGAGAGATAGAGAGAGAGAGAGAGAGGAGATAGAGAGAGAGAGAGAGAGAGAGAGAGAGAGAGAGAGAGAGAGAGAGAGAGAGAGAGAGAGAGAGAGAGAGAGAGAGAGAGAGAGAGAGAGAGAGAGAGAGAGAGAGAGAGAGAGAGAGCACCTTTATCTTTGGTGCTATAATGATCTAACTACGCAGGAATACACAGGAGTACAAACTGCAACAGACATGTTGGTCCTTACGGGGCAATTTGGATATCTAAAATGACTAATCTACTGACTACGAGGTAGAGAAAAGGATAGCAAAGAAGAAGGCTCCTCCCCACCCACCCACCACTCCTTCCAGCTAATACTGGCATGGTAACAATTAGGAAAATACCATTTAGTATGGAAAAACTGACACGGAATTTCGGATAGGACATGGAGAAAGAAAAAAAATTGTAATCTAAGGTAACTCTTAATACAATTCTAAAAGGGAACAGGTGTATGAATATCAATATACATTGCGGTATGCTTTATCACTTCATTACGCATTATTATGAAGGAAACTGTGTTAATTGGGGGTTATTTGCCAAGTGTTTGTCCAGATGATGCTTGAATGTTTCGACAGTATTACAGTTCACAATGTTCTAGGGCAGTCTGTTCCAAATATTCACAACACGGTTGAAGAAGAAATGCTTCGCCTCTTGAGAATGAAAACACTTTCCTATAATAGGAGGAGGAGGAGGAGGAGGAGGAGAAGAGGGATAGGAGGAAGAAAGGTAGGAGGATCAGGAAAGGGAGAGAACGAGAATAAACAGTGATAGACTACAGAAGAATAACTTCATGCGTAAGAAGTAAACAGTGGGAGTTAAGGAGGAGGAAGGAAGGAAGGAAGGAAGGAAGGAAGGAAGGAGGAGAAGGAAGGAGGGGAAAGGAAGGGAGAAGGAGGAAAAAAGAAGGAAATAGGAGAAATGAAGATCGTGAAATGAGAAATTTACATAATATACACTGGCCACACAGATATTACGATCCCAGCGAGGTGTCCAGGACTTAATCCTGGTAGAGATAACAACCTTGAGAGTAAAGGAAAGTGGAAGGAAAAAATAGCGAAGATTAAAGCTCTCTCCCACCTTCTGATCCCTCCGACAATTTGCCGTAGGCCTACATGGTACTGTACCAGTTGAAAGTGAATATCCTTCCCGGTCTTGGTAATCGCCTAAATAAATGTATAGATTAATTTGAAATAGAGAGAAAAAGAGAGAAGGGTGAGAGTGGAAAGTGGGGAATTGGGAGGGCGAGTGGGGGGGGGGGGGAAGTGGGGAGGAACCAAGGAAGATGGGGAGAGGGAAGGATATTACAGTATTATGTCCTCGCGCCAAGTTGCCAGATGCATGATAACCTGAGCTTGCTTAAATACGTATCAATAACATCCACAAACATTCTATTCAGGTACCGTAATAATATTTATGATTCTACCTTAACTCCCCCTTCGTAATCAAGCTGCAGATGAGATATTACCCGTCTATAAAGTACGATTTTAATTAGTTACGGAAGGTTGGGTGTTGAGGCTAATGTGACGCCAAGGACCACATGATGCACTACGGGTCATAACACGTGTTTTAGGTATTTATATTGGTTCCTGTAGGCATGGTGGTCTGGCTTGGAAGTATCACGGCACGATCTTCACATTAACACGGTCATTTACTCTCTTTTAAAATACTAGTTACTGCTTGATTGATGCGCATATTGGCGTTATTAGCGGCGTTTTGTGCATTAGAGGAGATGATTAGTTAAATATGAGTTTGTGGTTTGTGGTGTAAGGACCATATGTGGAAATTAGAAAGAGGGTTGAGTAATAATCTTAGCGTATTATAGACCTTTGGGCTCTTTCCTTTCTCACCGCGGGGGTGGAAGGACGCGATGTGTTTTTATGCTTTGTTTATGCTTTGTGTCCCTGGACTTTGCGTGCGCGAGTGCTTCTACTATCGCTGAAATACGGGCAGACGAACGGACGGACGGAAGAAGCGGCAGTGGCATTTAAGGTTGGTTGCATTAGTGTTATACTGAAGGAGTTTATACATGTGAGCCAGTCCCCGAAATTATCCTCCTGTTACGCCATGACGCATGTGTTTTATCACCACTCACGAGGCGTTTCATTTTTATTGAATTTAATATGACTTGTATAGTGGAATATAAGAGATGTACGGTACTGTTATTGATGTGTACTTTTTATATTTACGGATGTTGCATGGTACATGCATCCACGTGTTATTATTTGTATCGGTATTGTAATTATATATACAGGTATACTGTATATATATACCGGTATATATATATATACTGTATATATATATATATATATATACAACAGTATATAGTCACGTGCATTAACATTTTACTTTATATTTCGCTATTATTGTCATGTTCTTTACCTCCGCCAACTAAGTTGGGGGAGGTTATGCATTTATCTCCGTTTGCTTGTTTATTTGTCTGTAAAGGAGGTATCTCAAAAACTTATGAACCAACTTTCACGAAAGTTGTAGGGAAGATGGGATGTGCGCCAAGCAAAAAGTACCTCAATTTAGGAGGCTATTGGTAGAGCGCATACCTCCGTCAGTGTAGGTGGACGTGCTTTTCTATTACCTTCGCCAAGGAAGTTTGAGATGGTTTTGCCTCCGTTTGTCTGTGTGTTGTCCGATTGTCTGTAAACAAGATATCTCAAAACGTTATGAACCGAAATTTGGTAGTGATGCGCCAAGGGAAAAGTGATTCCATTTTGGAGACGATCAGTATAGCGCATACCTCATCCAGCGTAGGCGGTGGTATATATCTCACGAGATAATGGTACTGAGTGTTAATTAATGAAAGATATCCTGAAATCTCCCAAGTTTTAAAAGCTAACCACATATCTCGTCTTATTTCGTTCATTAACCCTTTCTGTACCGGTGACGTACTTTTAACTGTATTCTGGCTACTATTAGACGATTTTATTCAGTTTAAGAAGGACCTCCATCCATTACCCGGCTTCGAACTATCGCACTTAACCCTTTATACTACCACAGATCCTTCTTAAACTGCACAGAGTCGTCTAAATATAGCTATAATAAAACTACAAAGACGTAGCCGGTAGAGAAGGGGTTAAGGAGTCGAGTTTGACGGTGGGAAGGTTTAAGGGGAGGTGGGCCGTTTTTCTGGTCCCCTTTCTTCCTCATGTAAGCCCCATTGATTTTAAGATTTTATGACGTTTGACCCATTAGTTTGGCGATTTTAAGACCTTTCACCCCATTTCTGTGTCAATATTAAGACTTTTTGTGTAATTTAGGTTTTTATATTTCCTGGCGACCGATAACGAGCCTGTAATTTTTAAGAGAAGTTGGCCTTCGGCCGGGAAATTTTTCTATCGAAAAATGTACAAATCTATGTTGAAGGGGGCTCTAGGGAGTGTTATTTTAAGCTTCATGTGTGTGTATAAGAGAGAGAGAGAGTCCGAGAAAGAGAGAGAGATATATGCATGTGATTGCTTAGGTAGGTGTTTTTATGAATATGCAGTATAATAATATTAGCTGCATATATATTTTGCAGATGAGAGACTCGTAAGTTAAACACGCATACAATTATATAGATTACATTCCTTAGTTACTTGGTTATGTTCCTTCCTAATCTCCTTAGCATTACGTTCCTTTCTAATCTAAGCAGTTCTGTCTAATGAGTGGAATGTAACCTGATTTGATATTCCCCTTTTCAACAGTGAATTACAATAACAGTGAAATGTTGATGCGTATGATGATTCAATATTTTGTTTACAGTAGACTACATATTTACAACCAACAACACGTTTCGCGTCACTGGGACCGTTATTAACCCTTTCTGTAACATCCTTTTAACTCTATTCTGACTACTATTAAACGATTTTATTCAGTTTCACAAGGGCCTCTCGTATTTAACAGCCTTCGAACTATCTTGCTGAACCCTTTTTGCAAGCACAGATCCTTCTCAAACTGCACCATATCATATAAATATAGCCAGCATCTAGTAAAACGGACGTCGCCGGTACAGAAGGAGTTAAAGCTCAAATATATTTATTTCAGATTCGAATATTTGTTGGCATCGTAGACTCAGACTAGGTCACTTTTGGTCTCCTATGCACTCAGCTACAACTATAGTCTGTTCAATGTAAGTATGCGAAAACTAATGACCTCTAACCTCTGTAACTCAAAAATGACTTCATTAATCGAGCTAATATTTCTACCATTTGGGAAGAGTCAGTCAAGGAATAGATGTGGACATTTACAGCCAATTTGCTCTAGCCCATTTTAAATTACAGAGGATAGAGGTTTATTGCCTACTTACAGCGAATAGACTATAGTGCCACTCTAAAATCTATGTAGTAGAATGTGAAGTACAAGACGCGGACTGATACTTCTTAGGGGTGTACAGGTTATTCATTTATATCAATATGAGTCCAACGCGTACTGTACACATGTGAGAATATAGTACGCACGCACATAACTAAAGCGCATTTACCACACACACACACACACACACCTATGGGTTATGTGATTGAGTTTGGTATACATATATATATATATATGTATAATATAATATATATATATATATATATATATATATATATATATATATATATATATATATAGTAGGCTATACTGTATACACACACAGTCTGTACTGTATGTATTTAGTGTAGCCTATGCGTATCCGTGTGTGCGTAAGTGTGCCTAGTACCGGAAAGCTCTCAGATCTCTCTCATTACTCCCGACAGCCTAGGATCCTTCGTGTTTATTACGCTATTTACTTTTCTGCCCTGGGGGTTTGGGGGCATGATTGGTGCAGGGATTTTATCATTGTGGCGTGAAACATGGGGTACAAGTTTGTGGTACAGTGGTACACATGTTGTGTGTGTGTGTGTGATGGGGGGGGGGGGGGAGGGGAGTGTGAAAGGTGGTGTTCGTGTATTTTAAAATGTACTTTATCTGAGTGCTAGAATGTAATCGTAATTTTATATACGGTAACTTCGCAGCGCCTTTATTGGACGAAATATCTTACACAAATACACTAGCTGAGGAAATGGGCCTGCTAAGCCATATATATACTCTCTGAAAACAACACTCATTTTCATAACAATCGTTCGCTGCGAATGGAAATAATTTTTAAAGAATATAATCATTAACCGCCAACCACAAACATATAATAATACCCTCGATAAATTCCCCGAGCTGTGCCTTGTCCAGCCAACGAAGAGCTCTAGGTGTTTGCCCATTATAATATTAGCATAGTTACGACCACTGGACCACAGCAGCCTCCCAGGGTTCATAACCAGGAGGACGCGGGACACATTAAGGGGACAGTGGCTATTTTGGGGGGTCTATGTATGTATACATATTTCCACATAGCGATTTTGATAAGTTATTTTACCTTGTATCGTCCCAGTTTTGGTTTGTTTATTTTGCAAGTTTTACATTTTAATTGTAATTAATATATTTAGATATGTTTTTTAATTTCCTCCCTAGACCTCCATCAAACTTAAAAAAAAACATCCATTAGATCACCCTTCTAGATTAATTTGTACATTTTTCGGTAGAAAAACGTTACGGTCGAAGGCCGGTTCCTCCACAATTACAGGCTTGCTATCGCTCGCCTAGAAAAAATTACACCTAAAGGGCACGAAAGGTCTTCATATTAACAACGCAATGGGGCTAAAAGGTCTTAAAATGGACAAACTAATGGGGCAAACGTCTCAAAATCTCAAAAACTAATGGAGATAAGCATAAGGAAGAAAGGGGACCAAAAAAGTATTCGGTGACACGTTTCTTAGTAATATTCTGGTTATTAGTAAATCATTTTATACAGTTTAGGAATATATTGTGAGAGTTTGTGGATTACCTGGGATAGAGTTTACCTCTTGGATACCTAAAGATCATTCGTAAGCTGAATAAAATCGTATAATGTTAGTCATCATAATCACCCCAAAACGGTGTCACACGTGCAGTTTTTTTTTTTTTTTTTTTTTTTCTTTGCTAGCCTGTTGCCGATTCTGGTTATCACTTTTCTCAACATTTTCCTTGATTATGCCAACTAATCGACCTGTTTGGCTGATTTTCATATTTGTATCAAAGACTAGTACAAACCATAAGGCTATATTAGCTAGTCAAAAACGCCGGAATTAAATCTATCCGTGTTTGGCTACCTTGAGAGACCCTATACAAAGAGAGATCGGTCAACCTAAAGCCGGTATCACACGAGAGCTTTTATAGTCTACATTCTCTGATCAACAATTTTTCTTCTGGCAACATGTCTGGAATAGTTTGCACTGGTATTGGAAACTAGACTGATGATAGGTGAATTTAAGCCAAAGAAATATTTTAAAAGTTGACCTCATAAGCTGCCAGACCAATATTAAGGGGGGTGACCTGCTTTTTGTTATTTCTGTCTTTTTCTCTCTTTCACTGGCTTGTATTCATTCGGCCCCATTCAGCCAACTATTTTAAGACGTTTATCCCCATCTAGGTGTCGATTTCTTCCTGGCGAGCGATAGCGAGCCAGCATTATATGAAGAAATCCGGCTTCGCCGGAGACATTTTTCTATCGAAAAATGTACAAATTTAGCCTGCTGTCAAACAAAAATAAAAAATATGCTGGCTCGCTACCGCTCACCTGTAAAAAATTGACACCTGGATAGGGATAAACATCTTAAAACAGTAGGCTGAATGTGGCCAAATGGACACAAGCCAGAGAAAAATTGAAAAGGACAGAACAAAAACAGGTCACCCCCCCTTAAGGATAAATATTGAGGGAAAAAGCGCTCGTGTGATACCGGCTTAAGACAAGACCTGGTGCGTGGAAATAGCCTGGTGGTTGATGGTGGTGTGGAGCTATACTGGCAGTGTTAAGGGGGCTCACCTCGCTTTTTTTCTCTTTCTCTCACTCTCTTTGGCTTGTATCCAATCGGCCCCATTCACCCTACTGTTTTAAAACGTTTACCCCCATCCAGGTGTCAATATTTTCCTGGCGAGCGATAGCGAGCCAGTATATATATATATATTTTTTTTGACAGCAAGCTAAATTTGTAAATTTTTCGATAGAAAAATGTCTCCGGCGAAGCCGGATTTCACCATACAATGCTGGGTCGCTATCGCTCGCCAGGAAAATATTGACACCGGGATGGGGGTAGACGTAAAATATACTCCTCAACAACAACCACCTCTGCCGTATTGGTGTCGCTGGTGTCATTAACCTTTATTTACACTCAGGTATATCCATAATTATGTATTAGCCTTTATTTACACTCGGGTATATCCATAGTTATTAGCCTTTGTTTACACTTTGGTATATCTATATTTACACTCCGGTATATCTATATTTATTAGCCTTTGTTTACACTCAGGTATATCTATATTTACACTCAGGTATATCTATGTTTATTAACCTTTGTTTACACTCAGTTATATCTATATTTATTAGCCTTTATTTACACTCAGGTATATCTATATTTATTAGCCTTTGTTTACACTCAGGTATATCTATATTTACACTCAGGCATATCTATATTTATTAGCCTTTGTTTACACTCAGGTATATCTATATTTATTAGCCTTTATTTACACTCAGGTATATCTATATTTACACTCAGGTATATCTATATTTATTAGCCTTTATTTACACTCGAGTATATCTATATTTATTAGCCTTTATTTACACTCAGGTATATCTATATTTACACTCAGGTATATCTATATTTATTAGCCTTTATTTACACTCCGGTATATCTATATTTACACTCAGGTATATCTATATTTACACTCAGGTATATCTATATTTATTAGCCTTTATTTACACTCGAGTATATCTATATTCATAATACACATCCGGCTCTACTGGTACAGGTTAAATAGTTTGAGCTAGCGATCAAACTTATACATAATTAACAATAAAACACCACCATGTTCCATGATATGAACTCCTTCTTTACCGGCGACGTATTTTGTATTTGATTAATTTAAACAATTTGATTCAGCTTAAGAAGGATGTCTACCAATTAAGAGTCTAAAAACTATCTGAATTAATCATTTTAGCTACCACATAGCCCCCCTAAAATTGTCTAAATGTAGCTGAAATCAAATGAAAAATACATCGTCGGTATAGAAGGGGTTAATGGGTACCAAGATGGCATCCAAATAAAAAATGGTGGCCAATCTCTCGCAGAACATGATCTCCACTCGTGACAAAAGCTCTTGTGCGGGTCCTGGGAGAAATTAACGCGACTTATGTTTTGCTGTCCGGGAAAATAAATGTATAAGACGAAAAAAAAAATTATACTTGTGTAATTATATATAGCTATGCCTATTCTTTACTGCGTACACAATCAATTTAATAAGTAGACTTGATATGGAATGTATATTTAAAAGTTTCCAAAAATGCATCTCTATTTACATTCAATATTTTCATCCCCTGTTTGTAACATAAAGGGTGGCGCATATATTGGTTACCCAGTCGCCTTTTGTGTGTGTGTGTGTTTTTTTTTTTTTTTTTTTTTTTTTTTTTTTTTTTTTTGGGGGGGGGGGGGGGGGGGGGGCTCCCTAGGCCTCTATAAAGCTTTAAACAAACCCCCCCCCCCCCCCAAGACCCCCCTTCGAGATAAATGTGTACATTTTTCTACCATGTCCCGGCCCATATGTAAACACAATAAGCCACCTGATACATCTCCCTTGGGAAGATGTTGAAAGAACTCAGAAGATTGCAAAGAGATAGGGAAAGTGAAACAGGTATGGGCTCTGAAAGGTAATAAAAACACGTAAAATATAATATGTATATGCTTGTTGGTAAATTCAACGTTTTGAACTATAATGTTATTAATCATAGCAATAGTAGAAAGTTGACTTAAGGGGCTCCTTATGCAACTAAAATTGCTCCATTTACTTTTAGAAGGTTCTATGTCGAAGTGTGATGAGATAATGTGGATGGGATGCGAGAGGTTAGCACCATATTTACAACAAAGTTTATTCACTACATGAGTGCTGCCAACTGAAGGTTGTATATTGTCGAAAAGAAAACAGAACTGTAACAAATGACCAATAGAAAATAATACATTATTGAGGAAGGTACAATATATATTGGTGCCAAAATATGCTAGACTGAATGTAGTTAAATGAATCTGAAATATGAACGATTTTTATCAATTATCGAATCTATTACTTTCAATGTTCCATGTATTGTCCTTTTTCATCATTATCCAAGATCACCACTCATATGACCAATACTGTATTTGATTGACAACATAATTATTATCTAATCATTGTTTTGTATTTAAATTTGATTACCATGTTAACATCAAAACACTGCTGAATGTTACGAATATCCTATAAAATATACTAATATTATTACTTTTAGTTTCCTCATAGTCAATGTCTAGTATACTGTATTGTTCCTAAGTCAGTTTTTATATCTTAGTTAATATGGAGAGGCTGACCCTTACACCCCCAAGACAGCCTGTATAAGAGATTGTGTTTCTGGCATTATACCATCTTATTACAAATGGAAATACTAAGACTCGCTTAAAAAATCAGCTCTCTATGCGCGCGCGCAGAATTTCATTGCACTATTGTAAAATCATCTAGTCACTCAAAATTGTTCAAATTTCCCAAAATTTTTGCATGGCATATCCTACAAGCATCCCCTACAACGTTCCATTTAAATTAACCCCTATTGAATAATAGAAGGTGCTGAAAAAAATATATTATATAATTATTTTTGGGTTACAGCTGATTTGACTCCAAAGTGGTCAAAACTCGGATATTTTCGGCAAAACGGCAATTATTTAAACGGACAGGCGTTCCTATGTACCCCTATGTACTCTATTTAGAAGGGGAATGCATTTGAGCAATACATAAAAATATAGTGGCACTCGTAAGTGCCAAAAAATGATAGCAAACTACTGAAATTCATAGATTTTCATCAGTCAAAATTATTTTTAGGGCAGATAAAATAGTTAGTTCTCCTTAGCTTCCGTTTTCTACCATAGCGCGCACATAGAAGATCGAGTTTAATGACCAACTAAACAAAATTTTCGTCAGGGGCATGCTTCACAGATGTTATGAGAGAATTTCTTACCAAAATCCATGATATTGGGGCCCCCTTGGGGGGGCCCTAGGGATGTCATATGGGTGTTTATGCCCTCATATGATCATTTCTATTGCTTACAGCAGCCCTTTAGACTACAGACACAACAATTTTTTTTGGGTGGCTGAAAGATTTTTTTTTTAGTTTTTCGGGGGTCGAGGTCGAACCCCCGGCCCGAAGGGTTATGGATGCGATATGTTTTTTTGTTCCTTCCTATGCTATTCTCCTATGTTGAAAGAAGCATTATAGAACAAGAACACAAAAATTTGAAATTTTGATCTCTGGGCTCAGCGGAGGGTTCAGCCTCCCCTAGTAAATTAGCAGATTCCTTACCTAATCTATAGCCCCACCATGAGCTAAATACCACACCAAACTTGATCTTGAAGCTAACCGAGAATCCTTCCCACCACGAACAAGATACCCCATTGTATCTTGTAGTTAACCTAAAAGCTTTATTTCTATGAGCTCAGACATTATGAGCCATTTACCATTCCACATCTGATTGTATAGTACTATACATAAACTCCTTTTGTACCGGGCCGTCCTTTTAACTTTATTGTGGCTACTATTAGACGACTTTATTCAGCTTATAAAGGGCCTCCAGCATGAACAAACTTCTTACTATCTCACTTACCCCTTGTTACTATCACAGATCCTTCTTAAACTACACAAAATTGTCTAAATATAGCTCGAATAAAATAGAAAAAACGTCGCCGGTACAGAAGGGGTTAAGCTTACATCACACAGGATTTAAGCATACAAATGATGTGAAATGGTGGAATTAAGAAGGCAGGCAGATGAGAAGGTAGTAAGGCAGGTAGATATGAGTGGGCAGGCAGGTAGATATAAGTGGGCAGACATGTGAGAAGCTAGTAAGCCAGGTAGATATGAGTGGCCTGGCAGGTGAGAAACTAGTAAGGCAAGTAGATATGAGTGGGCAGACAGGTGAGAAGCTAGTAAGGCAGGTAGATATGAGTGGCCAGGCAGGTGAGAAGGTAGTAAGGCAGGTAGAGTTAAGAGGGCAGACAGGTGAGAAGCTAGTAAGGCAGGTAGATATGAGTATGCAGGCAGGTGAGAATGTAGTAAGGCAGATAGGGTAGTAAGGTAGGTAGGTGAGAAGGTAGGTAAGGTAGTAAGGCAGGTAGGGTAATAAGGCAGGTAGGGTAGTAACTAGTAAGGTAGGCAGGCGAGTAGGTAGGTAGGGTAGTAAGACTGGTAGGGTGGTAAGGCAGGTAGGGTAGTAAGGCAGGTAGGGTAGTAAGGTAGGTAGGGTAGTAAGGCAGATAGGGTAGTAAGGTAGGTAGAGTTAAGAGGGTAGGCAGGTGAGCAGGTATTAAGGCAGGTGAGCAGGTATAGCTAATAATGAGTTCCGGGCTAGAACACCAAGGTCAGTACCAAGGCTATGACCTTTGTACCTCACCAGACATTTAATCTTTGTTTACCCTACCTAGATGGGGCATATAGTGCTGATTTCATTACTGCTTCTCATCTGACGGACTCTTTACACTCATGCTAAACGTATTTGATGGCCCTTACTTTCGTACCCCACCAGCCATCGAATCCTTGTTGTATCCTACCGAATTGGGGCGTTTAGTACATCCATAGTCACGAATGGTCAATAATTAGAAGACAAAAATTTATAAATTAACAAAGTTAATGAAAACTGATTGACCGACAAAAACCGACCACCATAGTTCATCAGCCAACTCCCGACGTCTCATATATATTCACGTTTTATTAATTTCACTCGAACACCAAACATCATCCAAAGAAATTAATGAAAGCAAGCATGTGATCCACCATTCGAACCTGGGTTACCACATACAGATTTTAAACACTAACCATTACACCATCAAGGTAGTTGTAAGGAAGTATCAAGGAATTCATGAACGAGACTGCTTCTCATAGGATTGATCCCTCATACGCACATGTATTGTATTATTTATCTTCATTGATGTATTGTACTTTATTAATGAGATGGAAAACATTAGAGTAATTTACTATGATAAGTGAGTTTAGGATACACTAGGTAGAATAATAACACTGTTACCATGTGTACTAAATGCCCCTTTTGGGTTGCATAAAAAGCTCTGGCATTCCACCCACGCTTCCCGGAAGGAGTTAACCTTGCCTAAAGCGCCCACAGCGCCCATACTCTTTGTTGACCTTCTATAAACCCGCCGCCCACGCCCACGTCTTTGTATGGGGCAACTTGTAGAACTTGTAGACTTGATAAGCTATTTTTAATAGGCTTATCATATCTGTTATTGTTCGATTTTATTCAGCATAGGAAGGATTTGTAGGAGCTTAAAAAATAATAAAGATGGTTTGTACCTCTTTGCTTCCTAAAGGTAATTCGGTAAATCGTACGCTAAGTAAAATCGCAGTGTTAACCAAAATAATATTAGAATAACATCATCGTATTGAAGTTGTTAAAAGTGTTAGTATCAATATATACCGGGTATATATATATATATATATATATATATATATATATATATATATATATATATATATATATATACCATTACCGACAGTGACATCGAAAGTAACTTGTTTTCTAGTTTACAGAATAGAAGTGCCATTATTTAAGGGGCTAGTGGCTATTTTTTGGGTTATTTATTTATATATTTTATAGTAACCTCGCTAGACCTCCTTCAAGATTAAAAGAACACACCCCTAGACCCTCCTTCAAGATACATTTTTCGATAGAAAACTGTCCTGGCCGAAGGACGGGTTCTCGTAGAATTACAGGCTCGCTATCGCTCGCCAGGAAAACATTGACACCTAAATGGCACGAAAGGTCTTAATAGTGACAAGGAAAAGGGACGAAAGGTCTCATAATCGCCAAACTAATGGAAAATCTCAAAGCTAATGAGACTAAACATGAGGGAGAAAGAACAGCTACCTCCCCCTTAACGCTTTAATTTACCCTGCTCTCACTTTCGCTTTTATTAATGGGAGATGGGTCGTTTTTCTGGCGCCCCTTCTCCCTCATGTTTAGCCCCATTATTAGTTTGGCGATTTTAAAAGCTTTCGCCCCATTTCTGTCAATTTTTTAGACTTTTCGTGCCATTTAGGTGTCGATTTTTTCCTGGCGAGCGATAGCGAGCCTATAATTTAGGAGGAACCGATCTTCAGCCGGAACATATTGCTACCGAAAAATGTACACATTTATCTCGAAAGGTGGGTCTGAAGGGTATTATTTTAAACTTGATGGAGGTCTAGGGATCAAACTAATAACCTCCCCTTAACCCCTTCTGTACCGTTGACGTATGTTTAACTTTATTCTGGCTACTATTAGACGATATCATTCAGTCTCAAAAGGGCCTCCAACAATTCACGGGCTTCGAACTATCGCACTTAACCCTTTACACTACCACAGATCCTTCTTAAACTGCACAAAATCTTCTAAATATAGGTAGAATACAATTCAAATGACGTCGGCGGTACAGAAGGGGTTAAACTCCCTCGTGTTATCGCCAATCCCATCCTCCTCCACTTCCTGTTCCTGATATATAAGATAACATTAAGGGGGAACCTGTTTTTTGTTCCTCCTTGTCTCTCTCTTTCTCTGGCTTGTATCCATTCGGTCCCATTCAGCCTACTGTTTTAAAACGTTTATCCCCATCCAGGTGTCGATATCGCGAGCCAGGATTGTATTAAGAAATCCGGTGTAGCAGGAAAATTTTCCCCGCTGACTGAAGTTCCCCCCGGGAAAAGTAGCCTAGGCTCAATTTCCCCCCGGGAAAAGTGGCCTGGGCTGTTTTGCCCCGGGGGGGAATTTCAGACCTAGGATATTTTCCCCCCCTCTTGGCCATTTTTCCCCCCTTATATAGGAACCATTAGTTGACATAATGACTTTATTGAAGGACTGTTTAACCTAACCTAACCTAACCTAACCTAACCTAACCTAACCTAACCTAACCACCTAACCTGACCTAACCACCTAACCTAACCTAAGCTAACCTGGCCTAGCCACCTAACCTGACCTAACCAAACCTAACCTAACCTAACCTAACCACCTAACCTAACCTAACCTAACCTAACCTAATGTTATGTTATGTTTTTGTGATGGTCGAGCCATTGTTTGATGTTTCAGTCATGTTAAAGTCATTGATACACTTACCATATAACCGGGTGGGTGGGTGGGGGGGGGGGGGGGGGGGGGGGGGGATTTTGGCCAAGAGGGGGGAATAATATCCTAGGCCAAAATTCCCACTGGGGAAAATCTATCCTGGGCCAGATTTCCCCCAGGGGGAATTTCGGATGGGGGGAAAAGCAGACTGGTACACCGGCTTCTCTGGATACATATTCTATCGAAAAATGTACAAATTTATCCTGCTGTCAAAAACATTTAAAAAAATATACTGGCTCGCTAACGTTCGCCAAGTAAAAATCGACACCTGGATGGGGATAAACGTCTTAAAACAGTAGGCTGAATGGAGCCAAATGGATACAACCCAGAGAGAGAGAGAGAGTATCTTAATGAATAAATGTATCTAACTAAAATAAGTACTAAGGTTAATATAGAACCTACAGTAGGTAACAAGGAAGGTGTTATAGGCAGGCTGTGGTCCGCCATGCATTGAAGCCGTGCTGCGTGATATCATGGTACCGTAGCGGAGATAATACGTCTGCCACAGTGAAAGTAAGAGAGAGAGAGAGAGAGAGTGAGAGTGAGTGAGTGAGTGAGTGAGTGAGTGAGTGAGTGAGTGAGTGAGTGAGTGAGTGAGTGAGTGAGTGAGTGAGTGAGTGAGTGAGTGAGTGAGTGAGTGAGTGAGTGAGTGAGTGAGTGAGTGAGTGGCGATAGTTGTGGTGGTAGTGGAGATAAACGCTACTGTCATAGAGAAAGTAAGAGTGTTTTGCTTCTGTGATGGTGGTGGGGTGAGTGATGGTGATAGTAGTGGTATAAGATATGGTGGTGATGGTACTGTTGGTAAATTCCATTCATTTTATGTAGGTGAGAGATCTTAACTTCTATCCTCTGTAACTTAAAAAGGGCTAGAACAAATGGTAGTCTATCCCTGGCTAGACTCTTCCTAAATGGTACAAATATCAAGTCGATTAATCTAGTAGTTTGTGACTTATGGAAGATATAAGTTAAGATCTCTCGCCTACTTATAATGCATGGACTATAGTCAATCAATCAATCAATCAATCAATTAATTAATATTTATTTCGCAAAATATAAATACGTAGATATTACATAGCAATATAGTGGTGAGGTAAGTAATGGTGATTATGTGGCTGAAGTGGGGGTGGTAGTGGTGTATGTATATATTGGGGGTGGGTATGCTAATTGTGGCCTCAAGGGACTGGAGTTCTTGAAATGGGGCTCCAGTCCTGACGCGATTCTTGACTTACAGTGTGCTGGCTTAATAATCCAGAAGGGTTGATAGCCTCGGAAGTCCTATTTTAACTAACTAATTGTGGCAGTAGAGGTGGTGAAGGTGGTAAGTAGAGGTGGTGCAACGGTGATATGGTGACGGAAAATATGTGACTGTTTAGGTGAAAGTAAGAGAGAGAGAGAGAGTGAGAGTGTTTTTTTGGTGTTAACTCCTTAAAGATTATAACGCATTGTAACAGTTTATTCTAGCTATCATTTAGACGATCTTATGCAGTTTAGAAAGGATCTGTTTGAGTTTGATGGGTACAGACTAGCTCAATTAACCCTCTGACTTCCATATACCCTTCCTACTTTGAATAAATCGTCTAATGATAGCCAGCTAGAATAAGCTGTCAAAATGTGTCATAATCCTCAAGGGGTTAATATTGTCATTGATAGTGGTGGTTGTGTTCTTGTTTTTGTTGTTGGTTGTGGTTGTAAGGGTGGTGTTATTGTTGTTGTTGGTGTTGGTTGTGGTAGTATCGGTGTTGTTGTTGGTTGTGGTTGTAAGGGTGGTGGCGTTGTTGGTTGTGGTAGTATTGGTGTTGTTGTTGGTTGTGGTAGTATTGGTGTTGTTGTTGGTTGTGGTAGTATTGGTGTTGTTGGTTGTGGTAGTATTGGTGTTGTTGTTGGTTGTGGTAGTATTGGTGTTGTTGTTGGTTGTGGTAGTATTGGTGTTGTTGTTGTTGGTTGTGGTTGTAAGGGTGGTGTTATTGTTGTTGTTGGTGTTGGTTGTGGTAGTATCGGTGTTGTTGTTGTTGGTTGTGGTAGTATTGGTGTTGTTGTTGGTTGTGGTAGTATTGGTGTTGTTGTTGGTTGTGGTAGTATCGGTGTTGTTGTTGTTGGTTGTGGTTGTAAGGGTGGTGTTATTGTTGTTGTTGGTGTTGGTTGTGGTAGTATCGGTGTTGTTGTTGTTGGTTGTGGTTGTAAGGGTGGTGGCGTTGTTGGTTGTGGTAGTATCGGTGTTGTTGTTGTTGGTTGTGGTAGTATTGGTGTTTTTGTTGTTGGTTGTGGTTGTAAGGGTTGTGTTATTGTTGTTGTTGGTGTTGGTTGTGGTAGTATCGGTGTTGTTGTTGTTGGTTGTGGTTGTAAGGGTGGTGGTGTTGTTGGTTGTGGTAGTATCGGTGTTGTTGTTGTTGTTGGTTGTGGTAGTATTGGTGTTGTTGTTGTTGGTTGTGGTTGTAAGGGTGGTGGTGTTGTTGTTGGTTGTGGTAGTATTGGTGTTGTTGGTGTTGGTTGTGGTTGTAAGGGTGGTGTTATTGTTGTTGGTGTTGGTTGTGGTAGTATCGGTGTTGTTATTGGTTGTGGTTGTAAGGGTGGTGGTGTTGTTGGTTGTGGTAGTATC
This sequence comes from Paralithodes platypus, assembly GCA_032716605.1. NCBI lineage: Eukaryota > Metazoa > Arthropoda > Malacostraca > Decapoda > Lithodidae > Paralithodes > Paralithodes platypus. The sequence goes on along the minus strand of CM064492.1, from coordinate 17,300,523 downwards.
GGTGTTGTTGTTGTTGGTTGTGGTAGTATTGGTGTTGTTGTTGTTGGTTGTGGTTGTAAGGGTGGTGTTGTTGTTGTTGTTGTTGGTTGTGGTAGTATTGGTGTTGTTGGTGTTGGTTGTGGTTGTAAGGGTGGTGTTATTGTTGGTGTTGGTTGTGGTAGTATCGGTGTTGTTGTTGTTGTTGGTTGTGGTAGTATTGGTGTTGTTGTTGTTGGTTGTGGTAGTATTGGTGTTGTTGTTGTTGGTTGTGGTAGTATTGTTGTTGTTGTTGGTTGTGGTAGTATTGGTGTTGTTGTTGTTGGTTGTGGTAGTATTGTTGTTGTTGGTGTTGGTTGTGGTAGTATTGGTGTTGTTGTTGTTGGTTGTGGTTGTAAGGGTGGTGTTATTGTTGTTGTTGGTGTTGGTTGTGGTAGTATCGGTGTTGTTGTTGTTGTTGGTTGTGGTAGTATTGGTGTTGTTGGTTGTGGTAGTATTGGTGTTGTTGTTGGTTGTGGTAGTATCGGTGTTGTTGTTGTTGGTTGTGGTTGTAAGGGTGGTGTTATTGTTGTTGTTGGTGTTGGTTGTGGTAGTATCGGTGTTGTTGTTGTTGGTTGTGGTTGTAAGGGTGGTGGCGTTGTTGGTTGTGGTAGTATCGGTGTTGTTGTTGTTGGTTGTGGTATTATTGGTGTTTTTGTTGTTGGTTGTGGTTGTAAGGGTTGTGTTATTGTTGTTGTTGGTGGTGGTTGTGGTAGTATCGGTGTTGTTGTTGATGGGTGTGGGTGTAAGGGTGGTGCTGTTGTTGGTTGTGGTAGTATCGGTGTTGTTGTTGTTGTTGGTTGTGGTAGTATTGGTGTTGTTGTTGTTGGTTGTGGTTGTAAGGGTGGTGGTGTTGTTGTTGGTTGTGGTAGTATTGGTGTTGTTGGTGTTGGTTGTGGTTGTAAGGGTGGTGTTATTGTTGTTGGTGTTGGTTGTGGTAGTATCGGTGTTGTTGTTGTTGGTTGTGGTTGTAAGGGTGGTGGTGTTGTTGGTTGTGGTAGTATCGGTGTTGTTGTTGTTGTTGTTGTTGGTTGTGGTAGTATTGGTGTTGTTGTTGTTGGTTGTGGTTGTAAGGGTGGTGGTGTTGTTGTTGTTGTTGGTTGTGGTAGTATTGGTGTTGTTGGTGTTGGTTGTGGTTGTAAGGGTGGTGTTATTGTTGTTGTTGGTGTTGGTTGTGGTAGTATCGGTGTTGTTGTTGTTGTTGGTTGTGGTAGTATTGGTGTTGTTGTTGTTGGTTGTGGTAGTATTGGTGTTGTTGTTGTTGGTTGTGGTAGTATTGTTGTTGTTGTTGTTGGTTGTGGTAGTATTGGTGTTGTTGTTGTTGGTTGTGGTAGTATTGTTGTTGTTGGTGTTGGTTGTGGTAGTATTGGTGTTGTTGTGGTTGTAAGGGTGGTGGTGTTGTTGTTGTTGTTGTTGGTTGTGGTAGTATTGGTGTTGTTGGTGTTGGTTGTGGTTGTAAAGGTGGTGGTGTTGTTGTTGTTGGTGTTGGTTGTGGTAGTATCGGTGTTGTTGTTGTTGTTGGTTGTGGTAGTATTGGTGTTGTTGTTGGTTGTGGTAGTATTGATGTTGTTGTTGGTTGTGGTTGTAAGGGTGGTGTTGTTGTTGTTGGTGTTGGTTGTGGTAGTATAGGTGTTGTTGTTGTTGTTGGTTGTGGTAGTATTGGTGTTGTTGTTGTTGTTGGTTGTGGTAGTATTGGTGTTGTTGTTGGTTGTGGTAGTATTGGTGTTGTTGTTGTTGGTTGTGGTAGTATTGGTGTTGTTGTTGGTTGTGGTAGTATTGGTGTTGTTGTTGGTTGTGGTTGTAAGGGTGGTGTTATTGTTGTTGTTGGTGTTGGTTGTGGTAGTATTGGTGTTGTTGTTGTTGGTTGTGGTAGTATTGGTGTTGTTGTTGGTTGTGGTAGTATTGGTGTTGTTGTTGGTTGTGGTTGTAAGGGTGGTGTTATTGTTGTTGGTGTTGGTTGTGGTAGTATTGGTGTTGTTGTTGTTGGTTGTGGTAGTATTGGTGTTGTTGTTGGTTGTGGTAGTATTGGTGTTGTTGTTGTTGGTTGTGGTTGTAAGGGTGGTGTTATTGTTGTTGTTGGTGTTGGTTGTGGTAGTATTGGTGTTGTTGTTGGTTGTGGTAGTATTGGTGTTGTTGGTTGTGGTTGTAAGGGTGGTGTTATTGTTGTTGTTGTTGTTGGTTGTGGTAGTATTGGTGTTGTTGTTGGTTGTGGTAGTATTGGTGTTGTTGTTGGTTGTGGTTGTAAGGGTGGCGTTATTGTTGTTGTTGGTGTTGGTTGTGGTAGTATCGGTGTTGTTGTTGTTGGTTGTGGTAGTATTGGTGTTGTTGTTGGTTGTGGTAGTATTGGTGTTGTTGTTGGTTGTGGTAGTATTGGTGTTGTTGTTGGTTGTGGTAGTATTGGTGTTGTTGTTGGTTGTGGTAGTATTGGTGTTTTGGTGTGGTTGTAAGGGTGGTGTTATTGTTGTTGTTGTTGTTGGTTGTGGTAGTATTGGTGTTGTTGTTGGTTGTGGTAGTATTGGTGTTGTTGTTGGTTGTGGTTGTAAGGGTGGCGTTATTGTTGTTGTTGTTGGTGTTGGTTGTGGTAGTATCGGTGTTGTTGTTGTTGGTTGTGGTAGTATTGGTGTTGTTGTTGGTTGTGGTAGTATTGGTGTTGTTGGTTGTGGTAGTATTGGTGTTGTTGTTGGTTGTGGTAGTATTGGTGTTGTTGTTGGTTGTGGTAGTATTGGTGTTGTTGGTTGTGGTAGTATTGGTGTTGTTGTTGGTTGTGGTTGTAAGGGTGGTGGTGTTGTTGGTGTTGGTTGTGGTTGTGGTTGTAAGGGTGGTGTTATTGTTGTTGTTGTTTGTGGTAGTTACTAAGGGTGGTGTTATTGTTGTTGTTGTTTGTGGTAGTTACTAAGGGTGGTGTTATTGTTGTTGTTGTTTGTGGTAGTTACTAAGGGTGGTGTTATTGTTGTTGTTGTTTGTGGTAGTTACTAAGGGTGGTGTTATTGTTGTTGTTGTTTGTGGTAGTTACTAAGGGTGGTGTTATTGTTGTTGTTGTTTGTGGTAGTTACTAAGGGTGGTGTTATTGTTGTTGTTGTTTGTGGTAGTTACTAAGGGTGGTGTTATTGTTGGTAATTGTGACAAGGAAGAGACTGTCACCAAATATATAGCCTAGTATGTTAACTTAATTGTACCATCTGTCGTTATTTTTGCGTGTACAATACTTCCTTCTTGGGTAATTACTCACACACACACACACATACATGCATACATACATACATACATACATACATACATACATACATACATACATACATATACACACACACACTCACACATGCATACGCACACACACTAAACACATACACGACACTATATGCACACACACTACATACGCACACAGATACAACTACATAGCCTACGCAAATTGATACTGACTACATAAATGCATAACACCCACACACAAACACAAACACACACACTAAACACCCCCCCCCCCCCCACTCACTCACTATCATGAAGAGACAGGCTGCTCACGCCCCCCCCCCCCCCCCCTTCCCTCCCCCAACTCTCGTGCACTATGTAGGGGGGCGTCACGGTGGGTACCCCCAAGTGAAAGTGCCCCCCCTCCCCCTCCATGCACTGTAGGGGGGAACGAGGGAAATCTAAATGAGGACCCGTTAGAAGTTGATTGGCGAGGGGGGAGGGGTGGTTTGGTAAGCTCAGAGCTCTATGTTGACTAGTTATGCAGGTTTGATAGGGTTCACTCTCTCTCTCTCTCTCTCTCTCTCTCTCTCACTCACTCACTCACTCACTCACTCACTCACTCTCTCTCTTTCTGGACACTTGATCCTCAGTGTTTTGGAGGACAAGCAGCCTAGAAGGGTCACTAGACCTGTTGTTGCTTGATTTCCTTTGTACTCCTTTGTACTCCTTTGTACTCACTCACTCACTCACTCTCTTTCTCTCTCTCTCTCTCTAACGCACACAGACACACATACACATTTATCTATCTATCTATCCACCTATCTAAATGAGAGTCCATTATAAGTTGATGGGAGGTTGACGCGGTTCGGTTAGCTAACCACCAATGTTATATATTTACTGGTAGTGCTGGGTTGGTAGGGGAATTGTGTCACTACAACACACACTCACTCTGACATACGCTCCCCCCCCCCCCCTCTCACTCTCTCTCTATCAATATATATCTGTATGTTTAAATGGGTGCCCGTTAAAAGTCGATGGGAAGGTCGACACTGATCGGTAAGGTAACCACCTGTTATGTGTAGATTAGTTATGCAGGTTTTTGTAGGGGATTATTTTTTTTTCTCACTCTCACGAATACGCACACTAAATCTATATGTCTCACTCACATATTTGTGTTCTCTCTCTCTCTCTATCTATCTATCTATCTACCTACCTCTCTCTCTCTCTCTCTCTCTCTCTCTCTCTCTCTCTCTCTCTCTCTCTCTCTCTCTCTCTCTCTCTCTCTCTCTCTCTCTCTCTCTCTCTCTCTCTCTCTCTCACATTCACTATCCATTTCTCGATGTTTGCTTTTGTATTTGTTTTCAATATTGTAAAACTGAAATTATAGCAGTATGTTTAGTACCGTATAGTTCTCGTTTAGTGAAGGATCAGTGACATGATACTTGACCCCCCAAAAACATGCCCATAGGTTTCCCCTAAGTATAATCAAATATTCTAATTATAGCATTAATTAAGTATACAAATCTTTGTCGGATTTGAGGGTTAAATAAGTACCAATAAACTTTATACCATCCATTTCCCCTACTTAATATAACTGTCAAAGTATGTTAGCAGTAGTTACTTTCTTCATTATCTAGAAGTCCTTAGTTAACCACCTACAAGATTATGACGCGTTTTGACACTTTATTCTGGCTGTTACTTGACGATTTTATTCAGATTGAAAGGGTATATGGGAGTCAGGGGGTGAATTGAGAGAGTCTTTACCCTTTTAATCCCCCAGATCGTTCCTGAGCTGTATAAAAAATCGTCTAATAAACTGTCAAAACGCGTCATTATCCTCAAGGGGATAACTTATTAAATAAGATATAATACTTATATATAGCCACAATTAAAACTTCTCTTCCATCTAGTAATCTCCCACACAACTGTCCTTTAACCCTTTGAGTACCAGCGACGTGTGTTACTGCTATATTGAGACGATTTTATGCAGTTTAAGAAGGATCTGTGGTAGTACAAAGAGTTAGGTGAAGATAGTTTGAAGCCTGTTAATGGTGGAGGCCCTTTTTTAGCTGAACAAAATCGTCTAATAGTAACCAAAATAAAGCTCAAAGGACGGGTCGGTAGAGAAGGGGTTAATCCTTAGAAGATACGATGACGCAATTCGTTTCTGTTTTCTGGCTGTAATTAGACGATTTTATCTGATTAGGAAGGGTATATGGGAATCCGAGGGTTAACTGCGATAGTATTTACCCTTATAATTCCCACAGATCCTTCCTAAGCTGTATGAAATCCTCTAATGATAGCCAGAATAATCGGTCAAAATGCGTCATAATCTTCTAAAGGTTAATTACATCGGATCTCACTTTCATCAGAACCATTATTGTATTTGTCCTGACTTTCCCCAGGCCATTTCAATCCTAATATATTCGACAAAGATATGTGGATTAAATTATGAAGGGCAAATACTCTCTCCGGATCAAGGGAAGACTGTATTATTTCCTCATTTCCATCTGACATTGCGAACCATATAACTCATTTTGTTGTATTTGATATTGGAAATGGTTAATCTATGAAGCTTATAATACATCTTTATAATTTGAACCTTTTCAGTATTATGATGTCGATTATATTTATATATGGTATATGTTTATTTTGTATTTTATTTTATTTTATTATTACCGGTATTTTTATTTTTATGTTTTTATTTTTATTATTAAGTATTTGTATTATTATTATTTTTTTCTTAAGGATTGCACATATCCAGTGGCTTACAAACCATCACTCTTCCAATACGTGGATTTTTTGTTTTTTCTTTATTTTTCTTCTGTCTAACAAACCTGGCTAAAGTAAATGTGGATGATTTAGAAGCCTTGGTGTACCAGGTTAGTTAATATCTGACTCACCACAGGTCATAAAATACTAAGTCACGGAGGTGAACACCTAGGAAAATACCAGTACACTGAAGCATATGCCCGACGCAGAAGTGGAAGAAACGATAGGAGAATTAAAGGGGGGATTATCTGGACCTCCTTCTCCATCATGTTTAGCCCTATTAGTTTTCATATTTCAAGATATTCGCCCCATCAGTTTTGCGATTCTAAGAACTTTAGTGCCATTAAGGGGCTTTCACACATTCAAGAGTCAGGCGGCGAACCTCCCGGAATGTGGCCTGTGTACGTCGAGACATTCGCCAACATGCTTACTGAGGTCATAATAGGTTGGCAGTGGCATGGGGCATGTAGTGGCAGTCGGCGAGTGGCCCCAAATTTTCGGTCATGTTAAAAATTTGGCCCCGACTGAATGACACTCGTAATAAGTGTCGGTAACTTGTCGGTGTAATACGAATGCATGTGTACTGCATTATTCATTATGTGGCATCATGAAGTAACACTCGGTGGGACTGAAGACTATTCCAGACTATGCCGCATATCACCGCATATTGCAGACTGCCTCCAACTTAATCGTGTTCACTCTGGCTCATTTACATAAATAAATACAACTGCAAGCGAATGCGCCCGAACTTAGCAGAGTTACGTACATGAGTATTCCCGCATCAGCCACACCAAGTTGTCCAGAATATGTCGTGGATAACGATGAGCATGGCTGACCAAGTGACCATGCTGCATGGAACCACATATCAACAGAGTGTTGCAGAGTGATGGCTGAATAATAAATAATGTCAATCGAAAATAACCGCATAGTAACCGAGTAATGCCGAGTTTGGAATGGTACATAACAAATTTACTTTGCTAATAATTAGTGCAATATATAACTATAAATTAAAATAAATTAATCATAATTATATCTTATATATTCATTGGAATGGTTTATGACCATCATTAACTTCACCAATGCAATGCCTCACACGCGTTTCATTGATTGAGTGGCAAAAAACACCTGCAAGTGCCAGAGGTTGGTGTCGGAAAGATCCATGGCACGAGATGAGCACGTGGTATATGTGTTTGACATGCAGATACAGTACATAAAGGTGTGTTGGGGCAAGCTCCAAATGGCGTCGTATATATACCCCACTGTAAAAATGGGATCATGAATCGCCAACACTCGGGGTCACTAGTCGGCATACAGTCTACGTCTATTCGTGATTATTCTGTTGTACTCTTTTATCACTCGACAATAGTTTTCGTTATGCGTTGTTATTTGTGATCCGAAAAATACGGTAAACATTCAAATTCCATTGCATTCGTGACGGATGCAGCGTGTAACCGATAAACTCGTACCATTTGCGTATATACTAAGTTTGATTATGTTTTCGGTTGTGTTAGACGCAAGCAAAATAGAACAAATATTTTGCTTTTCATCATCCTACCATTCAAAGTGACTGCACTTGTATTTTTTAATTAAGCGTTCATTTGCTAAATACTCATTGCTATAATATCCTGTCTTTAAATGTAGAGTAGGTAAACGTCTGCTTTATAATCGGATGATATATATATATATATATATATATATATATATATATATATATATATATGTTTCTAATCTCTCAGTGGGGTTAGAACCGCCGACCGTCAGGACGATAGCCGACGCTTTAATCAACTACACGGCAGTCTTATATATATATATATATATATATATATATATATATATATATATATATATATATACACTGTATATATTGATATATATATATATGTGTGTGTGTGTGTGAGATAATTTTACCTGTATCCTAGGATGAATTAACACATACATTATATATTTGCTTATGCATGTGTAGTATAGTAATTTAAATTGTTTTGATCTAAATCGCCTCAAGTGCTCTCATTACACTATTCCCCATCTATGTCACTGGATACGATAATGATACGAAACCCAAAAGCTTTAGGGAGTATATATATGACGGATGGACATATTTCCCTGTGGGGCTATATTCTTTGTCTCTCTTCCCGTCTTGTGTTGGAAGCTCACTAAGTGATTACTTATAGTATGCGGACAGCTCGGTTTTCCAATGTTCCCTAATATATCTTTCAAATGTTTTTGGTTTTGTATCATAATTATAATTTACTTACTGATAGTGTTATGTAACTTATTATTTTAGTATAATATTGGTTATACCAATAGTCGCTAATATGGCTAGTTCTATATTATTTGATATTTCTAAAGGAAGCTCAGTCAAGTGATTATTATTGCGCTCTCGAAAACATATATTACATATAATAAATGTCATGGCTCTTCACTCGTAAAACTACTTGACACTGTATCATTTGATATTACTAACTGATAAGTGTATATACAGTACCTCATGTTACCTATGTTCTATAATATATTATATTACAATATAATATATTATGACAATTTACCCGTAATATGATGGTTCTTTATCATTTGACATTACTAGCAAATAACTATGCTCATATTATTGATTTACCATAATATGTTGTGTATAATGATAATTCTCTCGTATTATGACCACCTTTTTACCATTTTGATATTACTTGTGGATCGAAGTATACACAATGATCGTGAAGTGTGTAGAATGATTGTAAAGTATATAGAATAATTGTAAAAGTATACGGAATGGTCGCAAGCCGTTCTTAAGGGGGGTGACCTGCTTTTTTCTCTCTCTCTGGGTTGTATCCTTTCGGCCTCATTCAGCCTACTGTTTTAAGATTTTTATCCCCCTCCAGGTGTTGATTTATACCTGGCGAGCGATAGCGAGCCGCCATATTTTGAATACAATTAGTTAGACAGCTAGCTAAAATTTGTACATTTTTCGATAGAAAAATGTTTCAGGCGAAATCGGATTTCTCCATAAAATGCTGGCTCGTATTCGCTCGCCAGGAAAATATCGATACATGGATGGTGATAAATGTCTTAAAACAGTAGGCTGAATGGGGCCGAATGGATACAACCAAGAGAGTGCAAACAGCAGGTGACCCCCCTTACAATTGTGTTGGGTGAATCTTGAGAAATATCCAATACTGGCTGTCACAGTTTGTGCTACTCTCACAACTTGCAAACTCCGGGATAGAGCGAGTGGTAAATGTTGAAGGGCTGAGAAATGTGGATAGCCTATCTTGTAATAAAACAGATCGGTCTTTTCTGTGGTGCTATTTGGTGGGTTGTATCCATTCGGCCCCATTCGGCCCACTGTTTTAAGACGTTTACCCCCATACAGGTGTAAAAAAAATCCTGGCGAGCGGTAGCGAGTCAGCATATATTATTTGTATTTTTTGACAGCAAGCTAAATTTGTACACTTTTTGATAGAAAACAAGGGGGTGAGAGTACACTCGGATGCCGTAGTCTCTAACCCCCTCATAAGAATTTGAGACCCCCCTGTGTTGCAATTTTAACTATCTGGATTGATTTTTTTTGGATAGAACTTAATTTTCAATAAACGGTATATATAGTTCCGTGGTTGACGCATAGCAAGAATATATACAGTAGTAGTTCCGTGGTTGACGCATAGCAAGAATATATAGTAGTTCCGTGGTTGACGCATAGCAAGAATATATAGTAGTTCCGTGGTTGACGCATAGCAAGAATATATAGTAGTTCCGTGGTTGACGCATAGCAAGAATATATAGTAGTTCCGTGGTTGACGCATAGCAAGAATATATTATAGTTCCGTGGTTGACGCATAGCAAGAATATATAGTAGTTCCGTGGTTGAGCATAGCAAGAATATATAGTAGTTCCGTGGTTGACGCATAGCAAGAATATATAGTAGTTCCGTGGTTGACGCATAGCAAGAATATAGTTAGTTCCGTGGTTGACGCATAGCAATAATATATAGTAGTTCCGTGGTTGACGCATAGCAAGAATATATAGTAGTTCCGTGGTTGACGCATAGCAAGATATATAGTAGTTCCGTGGTTGACGCATAGCAAGAATATATCGTAGTTCCGTGGTTGCCGCATAGCAAGAATATATAGTAGTTCCGTGGTTGACGCATAGCAAGAATATATAGTAGTTCCGTGGTTGACGCATAGCAAGAATATATAGTAGTTCCGTGGTTGACGCATAGCAAGAATATATAGTAGTTCCGTGGTTTGACGCATAGCAAGAAGATATAGTAGTTCCGTGGTTGACGCATAGCAAGAATATATAGTAGTTCCGTGGTTGACGCATAGCAAGAATATATAGTAGTTCCGTGGTTGACGCATAGCAAGAATATATAGTAGTTCCGTGGTTGACGCATAGCAAGAATATATAGTAGTTCCGTGGTTGACGCATAGCAAGAATATATAGTAGTTCCGTGGTTGACGCATAGCAAGAATATATAGTAGTTCCGTGGTTGACGCATAGCAAGAATATATAGTAGTTCCGTGGTTGACGCATAGCAAGAATATATAGTAGTTCCGTGGTTGACGCATAGCAAATTATATTCTTGATTGATTTCCAGAGATATACTTCCATAATTAGAAATAGGTCAAGTCCACGAATATTTTGTGAGTGAATCCAAGGAAAGCCGAGTCCTTTCTTTGTGGTCGTTCTTATTGTGCAGGTTACTATAAATATGTGGTTTAAGGGGAGGCAGTTGGTTTTTCGAGTCCTCCTCCTCCCTCATGTTTAGCCCTATTAGTTATGAAATTTCAAGACATTCGCCCCATTAGTTTGGCGATATTCAGACGTTTTGCCTCATTTCTTTGCCAATATTAAGACCTTTCGTGCCATTTAGGGGTAAACAAAAATCCTGACGAGCGATAGCGAGCCTGTGTTTGAAGTGGAATCGGCCTTCGGCCAGGACCTTTTTCTTCCGAACAATGTACACATTTATATCGAAGGGGGTCTTGTGTTTTTTTATAAATTTGATGGAGGTTTAGAGAGCAAACTAAAGCCCCTCCTTAAACCTTTGAGCCTAACCAGTAAATTATGTTGAACAATACCGTCTGAGCTTCCTTAATAGTTCAAATGATATCTTTGGAAGTGAGAAAATGGCCAAAACAATACTAGTTCATATAAATGTTCTTGTCCTTGATTTTGGCCCTGTCACTCTTTCAACTATGGGGGAGGCACTCGCTATAGACAGTTATGCCTTTTGCCTCCCTCAATTATTATGTTCCTTCCAACAACCAACCATACTCCTAAAATCGATTAATGAAATTTACAAACTCACATAGAAAAAAAAAAAAAATCCTTCTCATACTCATTCAAGTCTTCAAACAACATTGCTCTTTTTTAACACCCTGTATGATCCGAGTGCACATCATTGTTCACGTAGAATTCTAATGCAAAGACCAAACTATATATTATCCTGTACCAGTATTGTCAAATGTTTGTTATGGGTGTGGACATATTGAGGTTAGTGAAAGGCACCAATTTATATATATACACATATATACTGTATATATATAATATATATATATATATATATATATATATATATATATATATATTATATATATATATATATAGATATATATATAGTATATATATAAATATATATATATATATATATATAATATGTATATATATATATATATTTTTTTAATATTATTATTATTATTATGATTAAAATAACATGTATATTTTGTCCCCTTAACATGTGAATACTAATAGTTGAATGGCAGTTTTGGTGTCGTAGTGTTGGTATTATCCATGTGACGCGTATTACTTAGAACTTGACGTACATTGAAGTCTTTCATATTTTATGTATGTTTTATGCGGATTAATAAGAGTTTGACGAAAATGGAATTCTTTGTTCTTTTACCGGTACTTATTTTCCCAACCTATGTCAGAGTTTCATTAAGACGGGATGGGCTTATTTATTTGCTCTTTTATGTACATTTTTATTATATTTTTCTGTTTCCTCCCTAGACCTCTATCAAACTTAAAAACAAAAAACATCCATTAGATCCCCCTTCTAGATAAATGTGTACATTTTTTCGGTAGAAAATGCTATTAAAAGGGGCAAACATCTTAAAATCTGAAAACTAATGGGGCTAAACAAGAGGGAGAAGGGGATCTACAAAAACAACCCATCTCCCCTTAACAACAGTTGTGATAGTGTATTATTATTATTATTTTTTGTTTTGTTTTTGTTTTTTTGTGTAGATCATCCCAGTGCCGGGTATTGATTAAAGTGTAACGTCCATTGAATTCCTTGATCTGTTGTTCTCTATTTTGTGCAACCTGCGTCAGAGTTTGATTAGCTGGATGGCTTTCATAGTCTTAAACCTCTACCATGGTTCATTTTTTGTCGATTTGTTTTCATTAAATTTTAGCCTACATATTATTTTTCTAGTTTCCTCCCTAGACCTCCATAACACTTTTAAAAACAACCCCAGGATCCCCTTTCAAGATATATTTGTACATTTTTCGGTAGAAAAATGTCTCGGCCGAAGGCCGGATCCTCCTAAATTACAGGCTCGCTTTCGCTCGCCAGGAAAAAAACGACACCTAAATGACACGAAAAGTCTTAATACTAACATAGAAAAGGGGCGAACGTCTAAAAATCGCCAAACTAATGGGGCTAAGTATGAGGGAGAAGGATGTCCAGAAAACCCGACCATCTCCCCTTAATCCCCTACTGTCATTCTTCTTTGGTAACCTCTTCTATTAATCCCCTACTGTCATTCTTCTTTGGTAACCTCTTCCATTAATTACCTACTGTCATTCTTCTTTGGTAACCTCTTCCATTAATTCCCTACTGTCATTCTTCTTTGGTAACCTCTTCCATTAATCCCCTACTGTCACTCTTATTTACAAATCTCTTCCATTAATCCCCTACTGTCATTCTTATTTACAAACCTCTTCCATTAATCCCCTACTGTCATTCTTCTTTGGTAACCTCTTCCATTAATCCCCTACTGTCATTCTTCTTTGCTAACCTCTGCCATTAATTCCGTACTGTAATTTTTCTTGGCACTTTTCCCTCTTACATAGTCCTGTCTATTGATGACGGTGGTCAGATAGCTCAACCATTAGACCATTTCAACCAGGAGCTCTTAAACTATAGTCAGTATTATTCCATTGTCAATATTAAGACCTTTTGTGCAATTTAGGTGATTTTATTTTGCTGGCGAGCGATATCGAGCATAATAAGAGAGAGAGAGAGAGAGAGAGAGAGAGAGAGAGAGAGAGAGAGAGAGAGAGATAGATAGATAGATAGATAGAGAGAGAACAAAAAATGAATGGATAAACAATTAAATACCCCCCCCCCCTTTAACTCCTGATAGCACCGTGGACTTGATTCTGCTCACCCCCTCCCTTATCTTCTCCTCAGCCCATTAAGCAGCTTCCATCTAAATCCCATTAGTACACCCTATACCTAACCGACCTCACCCTTCTCTCCCCCCCTCTTCCCCATTCACCAGGCCAGACGCACTAGTCAATGTCACAATGGTAGTTCTCATTTGTGTTTCGTGATCTCTCTCCCTCTACCCCTCTCGCTCTCGTTCTCACACACTCTCTCTCTCTCTCTCTCTCTTATAAACACACACACACGCACACACACACACACATACACATACACTTATCCGTAACCAAGAAAACGCGCCTCACTTTACCACGGTCATTATTTGGGTCTGATCCTCTTTACCTTGTTCCCCGTAACCCCTTGAGGATTATGTAGCGTTTTGGCAGTTTACTTTTAGCTATCTTTAGGGGGGAAAAATCAGACATGAGGAAGAGGAAGCTGTTAGGGAGTCATAGGCGTAATTGAAAGGTAATGAGTCCACTACTAACTAACTACATAACTACACACACACACACACACACATATACTGTATATATATATATATATATATATATATATGTATATATAAATAAATAGGAGAGAGAGAGAGAGAGAGATAGATAATACAGTATTCCCAAATAGCCTAAGAACTCCACCTGTCCACCCGATTAGAACCAGGTGATGAAGAGATTGTTTTTTGTTGGACCTCATTTGTATGTCTGGGATGCTGTACTAATTTACCC
>CM064492.1:17280001-17286338 GCA_032716605.1 Paralithodes platypus | reverse complement strand
GAGAGAGAGAGCTAATTAGAGTACATAGATACACAGACCACACAGACCTCAAGGTCCTTACTAGGCAGTCTGGCCTTACAAACTATATAGGCATATATGCATATATACACATACACACATACACACACATTCATATACATATATATAGTATACACAAATATACACACATACATATACACATACATTAACATACTACACACATATATACAGTATATATATACCATTACTGTACAGTGCAAAAACGACCTATACATACATTTTTTTTTTTTCCATTCATATCACCCCAGCCCTCTGCAGATAGAGGTCAAAGGCCTTCCCTTGAAGGCGTTTATTGTGTCGCTCTCAACCACTCTCGCTGGTAGTTTATTCCACTCTGTCGCCACACTGTCAGGTTGAAGAAAAAAAAAACTCCATTTTTTTTGTTGGGGGACATCTAGGTTTGCTCTTTTTGGTTTTTATAATTTTCATTCCATTTCAGCGAGTTTGATTAGTATTGTTTTAATGGTGAATAGTGCATTTACCATCGACCTTTGTCGAAAACGCTTTTAGTATCTTTAATAGACACTCAATAAGCTGACCCCTCAACCTCCTCTTTTTTAATGAGAACAGGTTCAATCGTTTAAGTCTTTCTTCATTATGGTTTAAGTTTCTTACTGAGGGTATCATCTTCGTCGCTCTACGCTTGTACCTGACTCGAGTCTTACAATGTCGCTTGCATCAGATAAGGTGACCAAGAACTGCACACATACTCAAGGTGGGGCATCACCATACTTTTGAACAGTGGCACTATTACGTTTTCATGTTTATATGTAAAATTCGTTTAATAAAGCCCCAATGCTATGTTTGCCTTATTTGCAGCTGCTATTACATTGGTCGGAAGTTTTTAGGTTTTTCAGATATTAGTACACCTAGGTCTTTTACTAACCGTTGCAGGTTTTTATTTGTTTGCATTTTCATTTCGTATTTGTATTTAATATTTCTGCTACCAACCTGCCATAGCACCTGACATTTATCGACATTGAAGGGCATCTGCCATTTTTTTCGACCACTCTGATATCTTGTTTAAATCAGATTGCAAAACAGCATTTCTAGCATCTTCGTTTCAGGACTGTATTTCATATTTTTGTATCGTCGGCGAAAATTGGAAATGGTGTTGTTGAACCCTACAACGATAATACGTTAATGTAAATGAGAAACAGGACCGGTCCCAAGGACTGAACCCTGTGGAACTCCACTAGTGGACAGGCTCCCACTCCGATTCCACTCCATTTATCACCACTCTCTGTCTTCTGTCCGTAAGCCAATTTTTTTATTCAAGAATGAATTTCACCTTTGATAACCTATCCTCTCCAGTTTAGCCAATAGGTTTCGGTGAGGCACCTTGTCGAAAAGCTTTTGAAAGTCCAAGAAAATTACGTCTAGTGATTGAGACATGTCATTGTATGTGATTACACTGATTAGTATGTTATATAATTCAATCAAATATGTTGGGCAAGACTAATTTGATCTATAGCCATGTTGACTATTTTTGATCTAGGTTGTTTGATTCGAGGGGTAATCTACAATCTTATCTCTAATGATTTTTTCCATGGATTTTTTCCTACAATTGAAGGTATAGGGCTAATTTGGGCTGTAATTACTCGGCTTTGGCCTTGCTACCCTTCTTGTATATCGGCCCCCGTAATGTTCGCATCTTTCCAATCACTCGGCTACAATCCCCTGTAGTAGTGATAATGAGAGACGAGAGAGAGAGAGAGAGAGCAGAGAGTGAGAGAGAGAGAGAGAGAGCTACATAGAGCTAGGCTACATAGATACACAGACCACACAGTCCTCAAGGTCCTTACTAGGCAGTCTGGCCTTACAAACTATACATGTATATATGCATATATACACATATATATACATACATATACATATATACACCGGTACAAAACATATACATACACACATACACATTACATACATACATATATAAACAGTATATATACCCATACTGTACAGTGCACACACATACACAATACATTTTTTTTTTTGTTTTCATATCACCCCAGCCCTCTGTAGATACAGGTCAAGCCTTCCCTTGAAAGCGTTTATTATTGTCGCTCTCCACCACTCTCGCTGGTAGTTTATTCCACTCTGTCGCCACACTGTAGGTGAAGAAACTCTTCGTGACATCTAGGTTTGCCTTTTAGGTTTTTAATTTCATTACATTTCCGCGAGTTGATTAGTATTGTTTAATGTGAATAGTGCATTTACATCGACTTTGTCGAAACCTTTTAGTATCTTAAAGCACTCAATAAGCTGACCCTCAACATCCTCTTTTTAATGAGAACAGGTTCAATCGTTTAAGTTCTTCTTCATATGGTTTATTTCTTAATGAGGGTATCATCTTCGTCGCTCTACGCTGTACTGACTCGAGTCTTACAATGTCCTTGATCAGATCAGGTGACCAGAACTGCACACCATATTCAAGGTGGGGCCTCACCATACTTTTGAACAGTGGCACTATTACGTTCTCATGTTTATGTAAATTTTCGTTTAATAAAGCCCAATGCTAGGTTTGCCTTATTGCCAGCTGCTATACATTGGTCGGAAGTTTTTAGGTTTTCAGATATTAGTACCCCTAGGTCTTTTACTACCGTTGCGGTTTTTATTTGTTTGCCATTCATTTCGTATTTGTATTTCATATTTCTGCTACCAACCTGCAGCACCTGACATTTATCGACATTGAAGGGCATCTGCCATTTTTTCGACCACTCTGATATCTTGTTTAAATCAGATTGCAACGCATTTCTATCATCTTCGTTCAGGACTGTATTTCCTATTTTTGTATCGTCGGCGAAACTTGGAAATGGTGTTGTTTACCCCTACATCGATATCGTTAATGTAAATGAGAAACAGGGGACCGGTCCAAGGACTGAACCCTGTGAAACTCCACTAGTGACAGGCTCCCACTCCGATTCCACTCCATTTATCACCACTCTCTGTCTTCTGTCCGTAAGCCAATTTTTTATCCAAGAATGAATTTCACCTTTGATACCTATCCTCTCCAGTTTAGCCAATAGTTTTCGGTGAGGCACCTTGTCGAAAGCTTTTTGAAAGTCCAAGAAGATTATATCTAGTGATTTCGTCATGTCGTTATATGTGAATAGTTTGTTATAAAATTCAATCAAATTTGTTAGGCATGACTTATTTGATCTAAAGCCGTGTTGACTATTTTTGATTAGGTTGTTTGATTCGAGGTAATCTACAATCTTATCTCTAATGATTTTTTCCATGATTTTTCCTACAATTGAAGTTAGGCTAATTGGTCTGTAATTACTCGCTTTGGCCTTGCTACCCTTCTTGTATATCGGCGTAATGTTCGCATCTTTCCAATCACTCGGTACAATCCCCTGTAGTAGTGATAAGAGAGAGAGAGAGAGAGAGAGAGAGAGAGAGAGAGAGAGAGAGAGAGAGAGAGAGCTACATAGAGCTACATAGAGCTACATAGATACACAGACCACACAGACCTCAAGGTCCTTACTAGGCAGTCTGGCCTTACAAACTATACATGTATATATGCATATATACACATATATATACATACATATACATATATACACCGGTACACACATATACACACATACACATACATACATACATATATATACAGTATATATACACATACTGTACAGTGCACACACATACACTTACATACATTTTTTTTTTTTTTTTCATATCACCCCAGCCCTCTGCAGATAGAGGTCAAGCCTTCCCTTGAAAGCGTTTATTATTGTCGCTCTCCACCACTCTCGCTGGTAGTTTATTCCACTCTGTCGCCACACTGTAGGTGAAGAAACTCTTTGTGACATCTAGGTTTGCCTTTTTGGTTTTTAATTTCATTCCATTTCCGCGAGTTTGATTAGTATTGTTTAATGTGAATAGTGCATTTACATCGACTTGTCGAAACCTTTTAGTATCTTAAAGCACTCAATAAGCTGACCCCTCAACCTACTCTTTTTTAATGAGAACAGGTTCAATCGTTTAAGTCTTTCGTCATATGGTTTATTTCTAATGAGGGTATCATCTTCGTCGCTCTACGCTGTACTGACTCGAGTCTTACAATGTCCTTGATCAGATAAGGTGACCAGAACTGCACACCATATTCAAGGTGGGGCCTCACCATACTTTTGAACAGTGGCACTATTACGTTTTCATGTTTATATGTAAATTTTCGTTTAATAAAGCCCAATGCTAGGTTTGCCTTATTTGCAGCTGCTATACATTGGTCGGAAGTTTTTAGGTTTTCAGATATTAGTACCCCTAGGTCTTTTACTACCGTTGCGGTTTTTATTTGTTTGCCATTCATTTCGTACCGGGTATTTGTATTTCATATTTCTGCTACCAACCTGCAGCACCTGACATTTATCGACATTGAAGGGCATCTGCCATTTTTTCGACCACTCTGATATTTTGTTTAAATCAGATTGCAACGCATTTCTATCATCTTCGTTCAGGACTGTATTTCCTATTTTTGTATCGTCGGCAAATTTGGAAATGGTGTTGTTTACCCCTACATCAATATCGTTAATGTAAGTGAGAAACAGGACCGGTCCAAGGACTGAACCCTGTGGAACTCCACTAGTGACAGGCTCCCACTCCGATTCCACTCCATTTATCACCTCTCTGTCTTCTGCCTGTAAGCCAATTTTTTATCCAAGAATGAATTTCACCTTTGATACCTATCCTCTCCAGTTTAGCCAATAGTTTTCGGTGAGGCACCTTGTCGAAAGCTTTTTGAAAGTCCAAGAAGATTATATCTAGTGATTTCGTCATGTCGTTATATGTGAATAGTTTGTTATAAAATTCAATCAAATTTGTTAGGCATGACTTATTTGATCTAAAGCCGTGTTGACTATTTTTGATTAGGTTGTTTGATTCGAGGTAATCTACTATCTTATCTCTAAGGATTTTTTCCATGATTTTTCCTACAATTGAAGTTAGACTAATTGGTCTGTAATTACTCGCTTTGGAGAGAGAGAGAGAGAGAGAGAGAGAGAGAGAGAGAGAGAGAGAGAGAGAGAGAGAGAGAGAGAGAATAATATATGAATGAAAGGAAAAGAAGAAAAAAAAGGAAAAGTGGGGATTGGGCCTGAGTATATACATACCGTACATACATACGTGTGTGTGTGTGTGTGTGTGTGTGTGTGTGTGTGTGTGTGTGTGTGTGTACGAGAAGTTTCAAGGGATAGATAGAATGTCAAAGATCATGTCATCCATTCCATTTATATACTATTGTTAAAAGAGAGTGATGTGTGCCCTGCAGTATATTCCTTGCAAATTCTACTAAATGTTTTCAGCTCTGTATTTAAAGGGGGTCTCCGTTTTTTTGTTATCTTTCTCTCCTTTTCTCTCTTTCCCTGGCTTGTATCCATTCGGCCCCATTCAGCCAACTGTTTTAAGACGTTTATCCCCATCTTCCTGGCGAGCGACAGCGAACCAGCATTGTATGGAGAAATCCTGCTTCGCCGGAAACATTTTTCTATCGAAAATTGTACAAATTTAGCTTGCTTTTAAAACAAAAATATACATATGCTGGCTCGCTACCGCTTGCCAGGAAAGTATTGACACCTGGATGGGGGTAAACATATTAAAACAGTAGGCTGAATGGGGCCGAATGGATACAAACCGAAGAGAGAGGGAGAAACAAAAAGAAAGCGAAGTGGGCTCCCTTAAACTGGCCCACAGAAGAACTATTTACAAGCTGCAAGGGAAGTTTATTTTAGGTCAAGAGATCTACTATGTAACGCAGTTTCCACATACATACTATCGTAAGTCTGTTCACATATAACTTGTATTGATGGTTGCGTATTCATAATAAGCGTAAACAGATTTATATTTTACTTCAGAGATAGATAGAATACATAGGTACTTAACATACAGTATTATGTGGAATAAAGAGTGAAACAAAAAATGTATAATTTATACTGTATATACTGTATATATATATACAGTATATACAGTATATTTTTATATGTATATTTATTATATGTATATTTTTATATGTATATATATATATATATATATAGATATATATATATATAATATATATATATATATCACAACAACATGGGAGCATAATATTAATGTGGAGAAGTTGCAATATAGAATACAGTATAATGGTTTTGGATGTAGAGCAAGTAATAACATGTACCGATGATGAAATATGCCAAGTGGATGGAGAGGAAGATTATTATTGCAAAAGAGAGGAGGGAGGACAATCTGATAGGAAGGAGAGGCAAGAGAAATGAAATGAAGTTAGACAAGGAATAAGAGGAGTATCGTGTTTATATAT
>CM064492.1:17220001-17277501 GCA_032716605.1 Paralithodes platypus | reverse complement strand
GCGAGGGGAGGATGTCTCGTGCAAATAGTTCCACCAAGTGAGTGTATCCTTATATAGCGAGGGGAGGATGTCTCGTGCAAATAGTTCCACCAAGTGAGTGTATCCTTATAGCGAGGGGAGGATGTCTCGTTGCAAATAGTTCCACCAAGTGAGTGTATCCTTATATAGAGGGGAGCGAGGATGTCTCGTGCAAATAGTTCCACCAAGTGAGTGTATCCTTATATAGCGAGGGGAGGATGTCTCGTGCAAATAGTTCCACCAAGTGAGTGTATCCTTATATAGCGAGGGGAGGATGTCTCGTGCAAATAGTTCCACCAAGTGAGTGTATCCTTATATAGCGAGGGGAGGATGTCTCGTGCAAATAGTTCCACCAAGTGAGTGTATCCTTATATAGCGAGGGGAGGATGTCTCGTGCAAAATAGTTCCACCAAGTGAGTGTATCCTTATATAGCGAGGGGAGGATGTCTCGTGCAAATAGTTCCACCAAGTGAGTGTATCCTTATATAGCGAGGGGAGGATGTCTCGTGCAAATAGTTCCACCAAGTGAGTGTATCCTTATATAGCGAGGGGAGGATGTCTCGTGCAAATCACACTTGTTGGTTTACTGAAGGTTGAAGGAGAACTCAAGGTTGGTAAGGGAGGGAGGAAGGAAAGACGGATTGAAGGCGAATTGAACTGAATGAATAAATGAAATGTAGGCTAAATTATATTATAAATAAATGAATAAATGAAATGTAGGCTAAATTATATTATAAAAATGCAAATGAAAACATAATTATAATACAAGTGATACTGGTAGTAATTGGAATGATTCGTATTCCTTTTCGTCATCATCATCATTAGTAGTTGTTTTATTATTATTATTACTATAAATATATTATTAATATATTATTATTATTATTATTATTGAATAAATATTGTTCAAAGTGTTGCCTTGAAACGAAGATAAAATATAGGTTTACATTATAAATAAAGTAGGGTACACTTACCGTATAATAAAGTAGGGTCCACTTACCGTATAATAAAGTAGGGTACACTTACCGTATAATAAAGTAGGGTCCACTTACCGTATAATAAAGTAGGGTACACTTACCGTATAATAAAGTAGGGTCCACTTACCGTATAATAAAGTAGGGTCCACTTACCGTATAATAAAGTAGGGTCCACTTACCGTATAATAAAGTAGGGTACACTTACCGTATAATAAAGTAGGGTCCACTTACCGTATAATAAAGTAGGGTCCACTTACCGTATAATAAAGTAGGGTCCACTTACCGTATAATAAAGTAGGGTACACTTACGTATAATAAAGTAGGGTACACTTACCGTATAATAAAGTAGGGTCCACTTACCGTATAATAAAGTAGGGTCCACATACCGTATAATAAAGTAGGGTACACTTACGTATAATAAAGTAGGGTACACTTACCGTATAATGTAGTCTCCAGGCACCATTTATCTCCCATACGTTACATTTTATCAACCCTTTTTCCCGTAATTAATGTAATTAATGTTTAGGTTAATATTAGGGAAGTATGTAATGTTTCTTGCGGTGATTTCATAAGGTTACTTTTTAGGCAGCTGGCAACATATCTGCGTTGGCGACATTATTGAGGCTAACGTTAGGTATTGTACATTTACCTCCGTGAATTCGTACCCACTCCAATGTTTACTGTATTCGAATTAAATTTAGTTTGACTAATGTACAAGAATAATTCGGTATACAAACGAGAATTTATCATATCAATTATCTACTGCATTAACATTCGAACTTCCAACTCAATCATATTATTTTTCTTCCGTACATAATTATAATCACGGAGTTGATACGAATTTATTTGAGCAACTGTACTAGAGATTGGACGAAGGTCAAAGAACACGGTGCTAATTTACGAAAGAACTTTATATTAATTTAAATTTCAAAATATATTTGTATAGTTTCTCTCGATTCACTGATATTTTCATGCATCTCTCTCTCTCACTCACACACTCTCTCTCTCTCTCTCTGTATATATATATACAGTATATATATATATATATATATATATATATATATATATATATATATATATATATATTGTATAACTCTCCAACCCAAGAGTGAAACGTTACTCTCAGTCTTTCCTCTATTCAACAGCTGAACTCTGGAACTCTCTCCCAGAATCAGTCTTTCCCTCCTCCTATGACTGAAATTGCTTCAAACTAGGTGTGTCCAGGCATTTTGGATCGAACGTCCCTTGATTTTGGCCCTGTCACTCTTTCAACTATGGGGGAGGCACTCGCTACAGGCAGTTCTGCCTTTTGTCTCCTTCACTCAACAAAAATAAAATCATAATATAGGCTACAGTATACTGTATATTGTAGGCTAGGCAGTTTCAGTTTAAGATAAATTGCACCACATCACAAGAACAAATTCATTATGTTTCCTTCTGAAGCTACATGAAATCGGATTTGTTGGTCGCTCCAGAGACGTAAGATATAGTTTAAGAATTTCACTCGATCGCAAGTACAGGTTCCATATTTTTTGTTTCCATAGCGGCGGTGAGGGCGGGCCTTGGTATTTATCCGTGGGACCTTGGTGGGACAGGTAGAACAGAGAGAGAGAGAGAGAGAGAGTGAGAGTGAGTGAGTGAGAGTGTTTGGGAATGAGAGAGAGAAGAAAGTGTGTATGAGAGTGATTGAGAATGAGAGAAATGCGAGAGTGAGAGTGATAGTGAGTGAGTGAGTGTGTGTGAGAGTGATTGAAAAAGAGATAGAGAAAGAGAGAGAGTGAGCACATACATGCGATGCCTTTTCACTCACATAGCCAATAAGCCAATAACTAGTGTAAGAGAGAGAGAGAGAGAGAGAGAGAGAGAGAGAGAGAGAGCCATGATATTTACCCATGGGACCTTGACGAGACGGCTAGAACAAACGTGGAAGCAAAATCTCTCGTTGAGAGAGAGAGAGAGAGAGAGAGAGAGAGAGAGAGAGAGAAAGAACGAAATAAAGTAAAAAGAAAGTGAGTCATAAACTCGCCAATAAATAAATAAATATATAAAATATACAAACAAATCAAACAAAAAGAGAAAAAAAGAAGCATTTGTAAAATCCACATACTCAACCACTCGCCTAAAAAAAAATATAAATATGAATATTGTGATTTTTTTTGTTATCCAAATATGTATAGGGCCTACACCTTCCTGTAATTAACTGTACTCTTGTTGACTTAAAACGTTATCAATGTTCATGAATCGCTTACACAATGTTTCTAACCTTTATTTCAGACTAAGGGATTTGCTAGTCATTGCTCAATTTAACATATGAGGATTGCCGATATTTCCGCTACAAGTTTACCGCTATGAATATGTGAAGATTGTGATAGTGAAATATATAAGAATAAAAACAAAAATCTTTAACATTAGCCTACAACTATAAGGAACGATTAACGAAAACGGCTTCATTAATAAATTACCCGAACCGGATTAAGTTTTGTCTGTAGGCCTAAATAGCTGTTTTAAATAATGCTTAATGAGGAATACTTTCTTCCGTATATTTATTTACAGCAGTGGCAGTCAATTTATAGGTATATATATATATTGTAAATATGTGTAGCATGAACTTCTCGAAATATTTAATAATAAGTAACACCCCGTTCTTAACATTAAACATCCATTACAAACCCCAATGCACTTGAATAAACTAATGAAAGCATATGGTCCTCCCGGGATTCAAACTCGGGACACGACACCCAGAACATAAGCATCTAAACCATTACACCACCAACACAGTTATATAATAATATTATGTTGTCGAACTGAGCTTGAAAGCCTAAATACATGTATATGATTTCAGCATTTCTTAAGGGGGTAGCACTCGCTTTTTCTGGACCCCCTTCTCCCTCATGTTTAGCATATCAGTTTTGAGATTTTCAGACGTTCTTTCTGTTAGCTTGTCGATTTTAAGACCTTTCACCCCATTTATTTGTCAATATTAAGACCTTTCGTGTCATTTAGGTGTCGATTTTTTCCTGGCGAGCGATAGCAAGCATGTAATTTTAGAATGAACCGGCCGCCGGGAAATGTTTCTACCGAAAACAAAAAAAATACAAATTTATCTTGAAAGAGGGTCTAGGGGGGGGGGGGTGTTTTTTTAAGCTTGATGGAGGTATAGCGAGAAAACTCAAAAATATAGTTGATAATAAATATATATACCAAACACCAAGCACTACCCCTTTAATCGTTATTACCGCATTATGTCAGACTATTGCTGCATAAAAGGTGAAGGTTGTGATGTAAGGGCGCTTCCTCCAGTGTGGGAACTATTACCTCAACAAGAAGAATTATTATTATTATCTGTGAACGGTTCAGAATCTTACTATAATACAATTGCAAGCCATATTGTTGAGTACAGGGTAAGTCTTTTTGCAAGGGATAAAACAAAAAGCAGTTAAGGGGAGAAGGGTCGTTTATATTGGCTCATTTATGTATCTTTTTATAATTTTATTAGTTTCCTCCCTAGACCTCCATCAAGCTTAAAAAACACCTGCCCAAAATAAATTTGTACATTTATCGGTAGAAAATTTCCCGGCCGAAGGCCGGTTTATTTCAAAATTACAGGCTCGCTATCGCTCTCCAGGAAAAAATCGACACCTAAATGGAACGAAAGGTCTTAAAATTGACAACGAAATTGGGCGAAAGGTGTTAAAATTGCCAATCTAATGGGCCAAACTTCGTAAAGCCTGAAAAATAATGAGGCTAAACACGAGGGAGAAAGGAGTCTAGAAAAACGACCCATCTCCCTTTAACATCATTATGTTGGATGGATAAAGCCGGCGTCACACGAGCGGTTTTTCCGGCAATTTCTGATGTGCAAGTTATTTTTCTCATATTTTGAGGCTTTTTTCAAACTGGAAGCGAAAACTAGACTAAAGGTAGATTATGCTAGGTGGCTGAATTATGATAAAGTTAAATATTTGAAGTTGCCAGACCACAAATACATTAAGGGGGTGACGTGCTTTTTTTCTCTCCTTTTCCCTCTTTCTCTGGCTCGTATCCACTCGGCCCAATTCAGTCTACTGTTTTAAGACGTTTATCCCCATCCAGGTGTCTATTTCTTCCTGACGAGCGATAGCGAGTCAGCATTGTATGAGGAAATCCGGCTTCGCCGGAGACATTTTTCTATCGAAAAATTTACAAATTTAACCTGCTGTAATTTTTTATTTTTGTTTTAAATACGCTGGCTCGCTACCGTTTGCCAGGACAAAAATCGACACCTGGATGGGGATGAACGTTTTAAAACAATAGGCTGCATGGGGCCGAATGGATACAAGCCAGAGAGAGAATAAAAATATCAAGGTGGGCCCCCTTAAAAAGTGCTCGGAATTACATTTGTGTGACACCACCATAATGACGTTGGTGCAGTATCACCAACACTAAATTAATGTTGACTGCAGCAGTACGGTTTATTTAGTTTACCCTTTCAGTATACCTTGGCACATTTGTATTTGTTTATGGCTATTACTAGACAATTTTATTAAATTTAAAAGGATATGTGCCAGACAACGGAATTATTGAAACCGATTTTACCGTTTTGAATGCTGAGTAAAATAATCGATTGAAATTGAGGAACACCCCGTTCTTATCAATAATCCTCCATTACAAACCCTAATGCACTTGAATATATTAATGAAAGCATATGATCCTCCCGGCATTCGAACTCGGAACACCACACCCAGAACATTATCATCTAAGTTTTAAACCATTATACCACCAACACAGTTATGGCAAAATTATAATGAAAAAACGCATCATGATCCTGAAAGCATAAAACCTTGAAACTCTAATTATCGACGTAGCAGCTGTAGTTTATCTGGTTATACGCGGTTATAATAATTAAAACATAATTATACATTGCGTGTTTTTCTATTATTCGTACCCTGCCAAACCTACCGCCATTTAATCAAGGTTGAATGCTAACTATAGGTAACGCCAGCGAACTTGACAATAATCTTGACCCCTTAACTTCTTATAACTCGAAATGAATTAAAGCAATCGAGCTGACGTTTCTATCAGTTGGGAAGAGTCCACCAGGAAATGGGTGTGGATATTTACAGACAGTTTGCTATAAGCCTTTCTGAGTTACAAAGAGGTCAGGATTGTCTAGTTGTTGGCGATCATTAACTTACTTTACGCAAACTTTGGTACTTGCTACCATTCTGCTTATCTATCTACCTACCTACCTACCTATTTATCTACCTTACCATTTACCCCCCTACATACGTAACTACCTATTTATCTACCTTACCACCTCCCTACCTACCTGCCTATTTATCTACCTCACCACCTACCTACCTACCTATCTACATTACCACCTACCTACCTATTTATCTACCTCACCACCTACCTACCTACCTATCTACATTACCACCTACCTGCCTATTTATCTACCTCACCACCTACCTACCTACCTATCTACCTTACCACCTACCTACCTACCTGCCTATTTATCTACCTCACCACCTACCTACCTACCTATCTACCTTACCACCTACCTACCTACCTGCCTATTTATCTACCTCACCACCTACCTACCTACCTGCCTATTTATCTACCTCACCACCTACCTACCTACCTTACCACCTACCTACCTACCTGCCTATTTATCTACCTCACCACCTACCTACCTACCTATCTACATTACCACCTACCTGCCTATTTATCTACCTCACCACCTACCTACCTACCTATCTACATTACCACCTACCTACCTATTGATCTACCTTACTACCTATCTACCTTACCACCTACCTACATACCTGCCTATTGATCTACCTTACCACCTACCTACCTACATTACCACCTACCTACTTACCTATCTACCTTATCACCTACTTACCTGCCTTCCTACCTCACCACCTACCTACCTACCTACCTATCTACCTTACCACCTACTTACCTGCCTGCCTATTTATCTACCTTACCACCTACCTACTTACCTACCTATCTATCTACCTATGTATCTACGGTGTCACATACTTTACTCAAACATTAGTACTCGCTATTATTCTACCTACCTACCTACCAACTTACCGACGTACACTCTGAGACAAAAATCGTGTCCCAATATTAAGGGAGGATGATTCACTTTTTGGTCTATTTTTTCATTTACTAATTATTTTTCTAGTTTCCTCCCTAGATCTCCATCAAACTTAAAACAAACACATCCATTAGATATCCCTTCTAGACTAATTTGTATATTTTAAAATGTTCCGGCCGAAGGCCGGTTCTTTAAAAAATTAAAGGCTCATTATCGTTCGCCAGGATAAAAATCGACACCTAAATAGCACGAAAGGTCTTGATATTGACAAGGAAATGGGGCGGAAGATCTTAAAATCGACAAACTAATGGGTCAAACATCTTAAAATCTGAACACTAATGGGGCTAAACATAAGGGAGAAGGGGATCAACAAAAACGACCCACCCCCCCCTAAGAATGGCGTCATCTTATACTAAGCGTTAACTAGGCTATACCAGTACGGTAACTATTTTGTTCACAGCAGGCACTTCTGAGAGATATTTGCTATGCTGATTTTTACTGTGGAACAACAATGGATAATTTACTACAAATATTTGTTTTTCTTCACAGCAGGCACATCAAAGAGTTATTTCCTATGCTGGTTTTTACTGTGGAACAACAATGGATATTTTACTACAAATATTTGTTTTTCTTCACAGCAGGCACATCAAAGAGTTATTTCCTATGCTGGTTTTTACTGTGGAACGACAATGGGTATTTTACTACAAATATTTTTTGTTCACATCAGGCACATCAGAGAGCTATTTGCTATGCTGTTTTTTACTGTGGAACAACAATTGATATTTTGTTACTAATATTTGTCTTTTCTTTCAACAGGGACACTTGACCAGAAGAGGGCCAGTTGATTCAAGGTAAGATTTTAGATGGTTTTGATTATCACTCATCCTTTTTCCTGATCACATATTTCACGATTTGTATTTCGTGTTATCTCTGACATTCACTTTCAGATGACCTTTACGCGTATGACATGTTTGTGAATATATATTTTACCTAACAGTTTATTTTATCGGTATGATTGACGTAACTCGGGGTTTAAAGCCGGTATCACACGACCAATGTTTCCCTCAACATTTATCCACAACACTGGTCTGGCAGATTATGAGGTCAACATTTAAAACATTTATGGCCCCCTAATTCATCTACCATCACTCTAGTTTCCGATACCAGGGCAAAATATTCCAGGAAATGTTGCGAGAATTTGTTTAACCATCGAATGTTGACTATAAAAGCTCTCGTGTGATACCGGCTTTAGAAGGATTAATCCATTCAATCTGACGGCAATGCTTTTACTTTTTAATGCTACAATCCGAGGATTTTACTCAGCTTAGGAAACACCTTTCAGAATTAAATGGTTAAAGAAGACCTACATCAACTATCTAACTTTCACGGGTCCTTCCTAAAAATGAATTATATCGTTTGGAGATAATCAGAATTAAATATATATTATCGTTATCTGAATATAAGTGTTAAGGGAGGCCACCTGCTTTGTTTATCTTTCTCTCTATTTCTCTCTTTCTATGGCTTGAGAGAGAGGGAGCCAGAGGGAAAAAAAACAAGGTGGGCCCCCTTAACCCCTTTAGGATTATGGCGCGATTTGGCAGTTTATTCCGGTTATCACTAGACAATTTTATTCAGCTTAGTAAGGATCTGTAGGATTCAGAGGCATAATTGAGTTGGTTTTGACCCTTGGCTTCCTAATGGTCCTTCCTAAACTGCATACAATCGTCTAATGATAGCCAAACTAAACTGCATACAATCGTCTAATGATAGCCAAACTAAACTGCATACAATCGTCTAATGATAGCCAAACTAACTGCTAAAGCGCGTTATAATCCTCAAAGGGTTAAAGGGGCCCACCTTGTTGTTTTTTCTCTCTCTCTCCTCTCTTTAGCTTGTATCCATTCGACCCCATTCAACCTACTATTTTAAGATGTTTACGCTCATCCAGATGTCAATATTTTCCTGGAGAACGGTAGCGAGCCAGCATATACTGTATATATATTATATATTTTTTTTTGACAGCAAGCTAAATTTGTAAATTTTTCGATAGAAAAATGTCTCCGGCGAAACCGGATTTCTCCATACAATGATGGCTCGCTATCGCTCGCCAGGAAGAAAGCGACACTTGGATGAGGATAAACGTCTTATAACAGTTGCCTGAATGGGTCCGAATGGATACAAGCCAGAGAAAGGGAGAAAAGGAGAAAAAAAGGCAGGTAAGATAGTACAGTCGCTTATAACAAATCATGGACCCCCTTTTGTTTGTCTTTATGCAATTGTGACTCTCTGGGCTGATTTGTAGATGGGACTTTCTTTTTATGAACCGTCCTGGTGGTGTAATGGTTAGTGTTTAAAGATCTGTGTGTGATAACCCAGGTTCGAATCCCAGTGGATCACATATATGCTTTCATTAATTCTAATGGAGGTGTTTGCTGTTGTGGTGAAATTGATAACACATATAGAATATATAGCTTTGTATTTGATGCATAGAAAATTACATTCACAAATTCCCTTTTCAGAGATATATGCTTCCATAATTAAAAGGAGGTGAGGTCCACGAACTTTTATGAGTGACTGTACGGTACTATTATATTATATTATATATACTCAGGCCCAATCCCCACTTTTCCTTTTTTTTTCTCTTTTCCTGTGTGTTTTTTTTTTTTTTTTTTTTTGGGGGGGGGGGGGGGCTCAAGACAGAGCCAGAATAGGGACAACACAGCAGAAAACAATGAACACACAAACACAAAATAGAAATTCACACACATCGGTACTATACTACTATAATATACATATACTATAAATACATACATATACATACATACATACATATACATATACTATACATACATACATACATACATACATATACATACATACATATACAATTATACATATACAATTATACATATACTATACATACATATACTATATTATACATACATAATACATATATACATACATATACATACATACATATACTATACATACATATACTATACATACATATACTATACATATACTATACTATCGGTACGGTACTACATATCGGCTATTGCCCTGAGTCTATTTGGGCTCACCGGAGTGGATTACCTCGGTGGACTAAAACCAGTGTCACACGAGTCCTTCTTCCGGCAACTTTCGACGAGCAAGTTATTTCTCGTACTATTATAAGGTTCTTTTGCATTGGAATCGGAAACTATATCGAAGGTAGATTGTGTTGGGTAGTTTAGTTCTTATGGAGCCTATATTTTGAAACAGACACACAACAATTGTTCGTAAAATTTGACGGAAAAATAGCTCGTGTGACATCGCCTTAAGGGGGTAGTGCTTGTTTTTTGGTCTATATATCTATATATAAATATATTTGTGAGTGTCCTCGCTAGACCTCCATCAAGCTTAGAAAAACACCCCCTACACCCCCTTTCAAGATAAATTTGTATATTTTTCGGAAGAAAAATTTCCCGGCCGAAGGCCGATTCCTTCTAAAACTAGAGGATCGCTATCGCTCGCCAGGAAACCAATCGACCCTAAAGGGCACGAAGGGTCTTAATATTGATATAAAAATGAGGCGAACGTTCTCAAAATGGCCAAACTAACGGAACGAACGTCTTAAAACATCAAAGCTAACATACTAAACATGAGGGAGAAGGGGTCCAGAAAAAAGTGAGTACTACCTCCTTAACTGGTAGAGGGGGAAAACAATGTTCGCCTTGGTATGGAGGTGTTAGCCTTGGTCCATTTGGTTGTTTTGTTTACAATTTGGTGGAAGTTCATACCTTGGTTGAAGTAGTATGCCAGTTTAGAGCATATGGACATACCGGTAGTCTTAAGGGGGGATGGTTAACTTTTTGGTCGATTTATTATTTATTCATTATTTGTCCAGTTTCCTCCCTAAGCCTCCATCAAACATAAAACAAACATCCATTAGATTAATTTGTACATTTTCGGTAGAAAAATGTTCCGGCCGAAGGCATTCTCTTTCAAATTTTCAGGCTCTCTATCGTTTGCCAGGAAAGAAATCGACAGCTAAATAACACGAAAGGTCTTAATATTGTCAAGGAAATGGGGCGAAAGCTTTTAAAATTGACAAACTAATGGGGCAAACATCTTAAAATCTGAAAACTAATGGGGCTAAACATGAGGGAGAAGGGGGTCTAGAAAAACGACCCATCTCCCGTTAAGCACTCCAATAATAATAATAATAATATCCCACTCCTAGGAATACAAAGTCGTCTTAACCCCTTCAGCACCATGACGCCTTTTTACCTTTGATTCTGGCTAACATTAGATGATTTTTATAGAGTTTAAGGGGAGATGGGCCGGTTTTCTAGACCACTTTCTCCCTCATGT
Source organism: Paralithodes platypus (assembly GCA_032716605.1). Classification (NCBI taxonomy): domain Eukaryota; kingdom Metazoa; phylum Arthropoda; class Malacostraca; order Decapoda; family Lithodidae; genus Paralithodes; species Paralithodes platypus. Next base: position 17,266,071 of record CM064492.1, on the reverse strand, counting down.
TTAGCCCCATTAGTTTTCAGATGTTAAGATGTTTGCCACATTAGTTAGTCAATTTTAAGATCTTTCGACCCATTTCTTCGTCAATATTTAGACCTTTCGTGCTATTTAGGTGTCGATTTTTTCCCTGGCGAACGATAGTGAGCCTGTAATGTTGGAAGAACCGGCCATCGGCCGGGAAATTGTTCGACCGAAAAATTTACAGATTAATCTAGAAGGCGGATCTAATTGATGTTTTGTTTTTTAATTTGATGGAGGTCTAGGAAGGAAACTAGACAAATAATGAATACATGCAAAAATCGGCCACAAAGTGAACCATCATCCCCCTTAAGAAGGACCTATGTTACTAAGAGGGTTTATTGAGATCGTATTTACCAATTTGAGTCTCATAGGTAGATTATATACTCAAAATCATCTAATGGAAACCAGAATATGATAACAAATACGTCATGGTGGTGAAGAGGAACAAACTAGAAATAAATTGTGCATTTTGTTAAACTTGGTCATATCAAAATTTGATATCACCCAGTTTAACAAATATTTGCATTATTATCATTCATAAATTAAGTCACCTCCTTAGGTTTATTAAGGAATTGGTGCCATATTTTTTTTTTTTAGAATTACAGCTGACAGTCCTTCAATGAATAATGTATAATATGCCGGTATTTGGTTATATATATATATATATATATATATATATATATATATATATATATATATATATATATAATTTTTTTTTTTTTTTTTTTTTTTTTATATATTGATGGAAATATACCCATGTTTCTTATGGAGTATATGTGTTTAAGTGCTTGGGTGCTGAGTTTACACGTCTATCTGTGAGTGCGCCACTGTTTGCTTGCGTGTGTGCGTGTGTTGGCAGGAAACACGAGCAGTGCTGACAGGACAGGGAGAGTATAGGCTGGGTGAAGGACAGGAAGTGAAGGAGAGGGTGGAGGGAGAGTTTCTTGAAGGTGTTAAGATATGTGCAAGTTTGGGGTTTGATTTTAATTTTCTTTCTATTTATTTGTGTGTGTGTGGTTTTGTGTGTGTGTGGTTTTGTGTGTGTGTGTGTGTTTGCCTGTGTGTTTACGTGTGTGTGAAAGGTAGGAGAGGCTAAAATGAGATGGTCTTTGTACTGTATCTTCCAAAATGTGTGTGTGTGTGTTTATTTCAAATATGTCTGTTTAGTATTTGTGTATCTAGATGTATGTATTATAAGCCTGTGTTTGTGTATTTTATGTATTTTTGCTTGTGTGTTTATATGTGTTCTGTGTGTCTTAGGTTTGTATGATTAGTGTATACTGGATTGTGTTTAATATGTGTGTGTGTGTGTGTGTGTGTGTGTGTGTGTGTGTGTGAGAGAGAGAGAGAGGTGAATTTCTGGCATCGTGTCCTTTCACTATATTTCTTCTTAATATTCGTTTTTTATTCCCCCTTCCTTATCCAACTCATCCTCCTCAACTTCTCTTCTTCTGTGATATATTTTCATTCTAAATCTTCCTCCTCCTCCTCCTCATCATCATCATCATCATCACGATCATCATCATCATAATCCTCCTCCTCATCATCATACCCAACTTCATCACGATCATCTTCAGCATCATCATCATCGTATCCAACTTCATCACGATCATCATCATACCCAACTTCACGATCATCATCATCATACCCAACTTCATCATCGTCATCATACCCAACTTCATCATCGTCATCATACCCAACTTCACGATCATCATCATCATACCCAACTTCATCATCGTCATCATACCCAACTTCACGATCATCATCATCATACCCAACTTCACGATCATCATCATCATACCCAACTTCATCATCGTCATCATACCCAACTTCATCATCGTCATCATACCCAACTTCACGATCATCATCATCATACCCAACTTCATCATCGTCATCATACCCAACTTCACGATCATCATCATCATCATACCCAACTTCACGATCATCATCATCATACCCAACTTCACGATCATCATCATCATACCCAACTTCATCATCGTCATCATACCCAACTTCACGATCATCATCATCATACCCAACTTCACGATCATCATCATCATACCCAACTTCATCATCGTCATCATACCCAACTTCATCATCGTCATCATACCCAACTTCACGATCATCATCATCATACCCAACTTCACGATCATCATCATCATACCCAACTTCATCATCGTCATCATACCCAACTTCACGATCATCATCATCATACCCAACTTCATCACGATCATCATCATCATCATCTCTACCCAACTTAATCACGATCATCATCATCATCATACCTAACTTAAGCACGATCATCATCATCATCTTACCCAACTTAATCACGATCATCATCATCATCATACCCAACTTAATCACGATCATCATCATCATCATCATCATCATCATCATCTTACCCAACTTAATCACGATCATCATCATCATCATCTTACCCAACTTAATCACGATCATCATCATATCATCATCTTACCCAACTTAATCACGATCATCATCATCATCTTACCCAACTTAATCACGATCATCATCATCATCATCTTACCCAACTTAATCACGATCATCATCATCATCTTACCCAACTTAATCACGATCATCATCATCATCTTACCCAACTTAATCACGATCATCATCATCATCATCTTACCCAACTTAATCACGATCATCATCATCATCTTACCCAACTTAATCACGATCATCATCATCATCTTACCCAACTTAATCACGATCATCATCATCATCTTACCCAACTTAATCACGATCATCATCATCATCTTACCCAACTTAATCACGATCATCATCATCATCTTACCCAACTTAATCACGATCATCATCATCATCATAGCTAACTTAATCACGATCATCATCATCTTACCCAACTTAATCACGATCATCATCATCATCTTACCCAACTTAATCACGATCATCATCATCATCTTACCCAACTTAATCACGATCATCATCATCATCATCTTACCCAACTTAATCACGATCATCATCATCATCTTACCCAACTTAATCACGATCATCATCATCTTACCCAACTTAATCACGATCATCATCATCATACCTAACTTAATCATGATCATCATCATCATCATCTTACCCAACTTAATCACGATCATCATCATCATCTTACCCAACTTAATCACGATCATCATCATCTTACCCAACTTAATCACGATCATCATCATCTTACCCAACTTAATCACGATCATCATCATCATCTTACCCAACTTAATCATCATCATCTTACCCAACTTAATCACGATCATCATCATCATCATCTTACCCAACTTAATCATCATCATCTTACCCAACTTAATCATCATCATCATCATCATCATCTTACCCAACTTAATCACGATCATCATCATCATCTTACCCAACTTAATCATCATCATCATCATCTTACCCAACTTAATCATCATCATCATCATCATCATCATCATCTTACCCAACTTAATCACGATCATCTTCAGCATACCCAACTTAATCATCATCATCATCATCATCTTACCCAACTTAATCACGATCATCATCAGCATACCCAACTTAATCATCATCATCATCATCATCATCTTACCCAACTTAATCACGATCATCATCAGCATACCCAACTTAATCATCATCATCATCTTACCCAACTTAATCACGATCATCATCATACCCAACTTAATCATCATCATCATCATCATCATCTTACCCAACTTAATCATCATCATCATCATCATCTTACCCAACTTAATCATCATCATCATCATCATCATCTTACCCAACTTAATCACGATCATCATCAGCATACCCAACTTAATCATCATCATCATCATCATCCCCAACTTAATCATCATCATCATCATCATCATCTTACCCAACTTAATCACGATCATCATCAGCATACCCAACTTAATCATCATCATCATCATCTTACCCAACTTAATCATCATCATCATCATCATCATCTTACCCAACTTAATCATCATCATCATCATCATCATCTTACCCAACTTAATCACGATCATCATCAGCATACCCAACTTAGATCATCATCATCATCATCTTACCCAACTTAATCAGCATCATCATCAGCATACCCAACTTAGATCATCATCATCATCATCTTACCCAACTTAATCAGCATCATCATCATCTTACCCAACTTAATAACGATCATCATCAGCATACCCAACTTCATCACGATCATCATCATCTCTACCCAATATACGCTTTTCACCCCTACCCCATACCACTATAATATTGTAAACCCATATAGGCCATACCTCGCTCCACCAGCCTGCTATCTTTATTACTCTCAATATTTGAATTTTTAAGAAAATATGGTATGGAATCTGAATATTTTTAAAGGGCTTCTTACGCGATCCTTGAGCTTCTTATATTGGTTTGTCAAGGAGAAGTGGTTGTATTATTTTTATATTATTATTATTATTATTATTATTATTATTATTTATTATTCTTGTTGTTGATGTTTTCCTTTTCCTCTTATTTTCGTCATATAATTTTGTTTTTGTCTTTTTTCATATATTTTCCTGTCCCATTAGTTAGGCGATTTCAAGACCTACTGCCCCATTTCCTTGTCAATATTTAGACCTTTCGTGCTATTTAGGTGTTGACTTTTCCTGGCGAACGATAGTGAAAGAGAAAGAAGAGAAGAAGGAAAAGATGAAAGAAGATAGAAATATATATAAGGCAATCTGAGAGTTTAAAGAATTAATATATAGATAAGCTTAGCATGGTGTACAATAGTGAGTGAATTAAGGGGGGTCACCGGCTTGTTTTATCTTTCTTTCCTTTTCTCTCTTTCCCCTAGCTTGTATCCATTCGGCCCCATTCAGCCTACTGTTTTAAGACGTTTACCCCCATCCAGGTGTTGGTTTCTTCCTGGCGACCGATAGCGAGCCAGCATTGTAGGGAGAAATCTGGCTTCGCCGGAGCCTATCGAAAAATGTACAAAAATATATATGTGCTGGCTCGCTACCGCTCGCTAGGAAAATATTGACACCTGGATAGGGGTAAACGTCTTAAAATAGTAGGCTGAATGGAGCCGAATGGATACAAGCCAGAGAAAGAGTGAAAAAGAGAGAAAAAAGTGAGGTGGGCTCCCTTAATATAAAGATAAGTCTAGCATGGTGTACAATCGTGAGCACCAATATCTACACACCCAGTTGAATCCGTGTCGAACACAAACGAGACCATATCAAGGTTAAGGGGAGATGGGCCGTTTTTCTGTCCCCTTTCTTCCTCATGCTTATCCTCATTAGTTTTGAGATTTGATGACGTTTTCCCCATTAGTTGGTCGATTTTAAGACCTTTCGCCCCATTTTTTGTCGATGTTTTAGACCTTTGGTGTCGATATTTTTTTCCTGGCGAGCGAATGCGAGCCAGTAATTGTGGAGGAACCGGCCTTCGGCCGTGACATTTTTCTACCGAAAAATGTACAAATTAATCTTATATGGGGATGTAATGGATGTTTTTTAAAGTTTGATGGAGGTCTAGGGAGGAAAGTAAACACTAAATGAACATGTAAATAAATAGACTCCCAACAATTACCACTGTCCCCTTGAACGAAGGACGTATTTTTGTCGTAGCATTGTCATTCTCCAGGCATCCATATCTCCGGGTTGGATACTGGGACACACAGGAAGAGGAGAAATGAAAGAGCACCCCGTTCTTAACATTAATCCTCCATTACAAACCCCAAGGCACTTGAATAAATTAATGAAAGCATATGATCCTCCCGTGATTTGAACTCGGGACACCACACCCAGAACATAAGCATTTAAGATCTTAAACCATTACACCACCAACACAAATATAATTATATACCAATAGGAATAATGAGGTATTGAGAGAGGGTGGATGGGACTCGTTAGCCTTGGTCGACAACCCATCTAGGGGAAACAACCTTATAAAAATCCGGGTGGATGGGACTCGTCAGCCTTGGTCGGCAACCTGTCTAGGGGAGTAAACCTGATACAAATCCGTACTGCTTACCTAAGGGTAAGGCAGGTTAGTGGATGGACTAGCCGAATACCACTGTAGAAAAATAGTGCTAACAAGTTACACAGAGGGCCTCGGAGTCGGACGGATCCTAAATTGAGTGGTCAATCCTGTATGTCCTTCAATAAACTGGCTCGGGTTTTCCCTCTTACAGGGAATAGGTCCGCTTGGGGGCATTCTGTGTATGGCCACCCTCATCAAGGGGAGTAAGGCGTCCGGCAATAGATAGATAGATAGATAGAGAGAGGGAGCTGAGAATAATTATATAACTTGGATTAAGGGGAGACAGACCGTCTGTTTGGTCATTCATTCCTTTATTTCTTAGTTTCCTCACTAGACCTCCATCATGCTTAAAACAAAAAACTTAGACCCCCCTTCAAGATAAATTTGTACATTTTTCTATAGAAAAATTTCCCGGCCGAAGGCCGGTTTCTCTTAAAATTTCAGGCTCGCTATCGCTCGCCAGGAAAAAATCTATAACTAAATGGCACGAAAGGTCATAAAATTGACAACAAAAATGGGGCGAAAGGTGTTAAAATTGCCAAACTAATGGGCCGAACGTCTTAAAGTCTCAACACTAATGGAGCTAAACATGAGGGAGAAGGGGGTCCAGGAAAACGGTCTGCCTCCCCTTAAGAATTAAGCTTTTTGTGTACACTCAAGGACAAATATGCTAACCTTAAATTTACGGACCTTCTCCATACTGAATCGAATATTTGATTTAAACCCTTGAGGTTTATAAACAAAATTGACAGTTTATTAGATTGTTGCATACAGTTTAGGAAGGATCTGTAGGTATTAAATGGGTAAAGACTATCTTAGTTAGACCTCTGACTTCCATTCACCCTTTCAAATCTGAATTTTTCTTCTAATAATAGCCAGAATAAACTGTTAAAACGCGTCATAATCCACAAGGGGTTAATTCTTTACCTAGTAAATACATTTTGGAGGTTCTTTTAAGGGGGGTCACCTGCTTTTGTTTCTCTTTCTCTCATTTTCTCTCTTTCTCTTGCTTGTATCCATTCGACCCCATTCAGCTAACTGTTTTAAGACGTCTATCCCCATCCTGGTGTCGATATCTTCCTGGCGAGCGACAGCGAGCTTCGTCAGAGACATATTTCTTTCGAAATATGTACAAATTTAGCTTCTTTTCAAAACAAAAATATATGTATGCTGGCTCGCTACCGCCGCTCACCAGGAAAATATTGACACCTGGATGGGGGTAAACGTCTTAAAATAGTAGACTGAATGGGGCCGAATGGATACAAGCCAAAGAGAGAGGGAGAATATAAACAAAAAAAGCGAGGTGGGGCCCTCTTAAGCTGTTGGAGGAGTCAGAAAGGGTATTCAATTTGTGTTCTAGAGTGTACAGTCGCGACCAGTAATATCCACACACCCTTGCCAATCAGTAACCAAGGCAAGATAAACAGTACATTGTTCTATTACCGTATATACTTAATTATTCCGAACTTGGATTTAAGGGGACAGTGGCCGTTTGTTTGGTCTATTCATTAATGTATTCATATGTATTTTTTTGTTTCCTCCCTAGACCTCCATCAAGCTTAAAAAAACACCCCCTTCAAGACAGATTTATACATTTTTGGGTAAAAAAAAATCCCGGTCAAAGGCCGATTCCTCCTAAAATTACAGGCTCGCTATCGTTCGCCAGGAAAAAAATCGACACTTAAATGGCACGAAAGGTCTTACAATTGAGAAGGAAATGGGGCGAAAAGTGGTAAAATCGTCTTAAAGTCTCAAAACTAATGGGGCTAAACACGAGGGAGAAGGGGGTCCCGAAAAACGGTTTAGTCTCCCCTTAATGGTGGTTCAAAGGTTCAAGTGGGTGACGTACCGTAACCTTATTGGTGCTCACGACTTGACCGCTGCGGCTCCATTAACCCTTTGAGCACCAGCGACGTGTGTTGTATGCTAGCTACTGTATATTTAAACAATATTATGCAGCTTAGGAAGGATATGTGGTAGTTAGAAAGGTTGGTTGAGATAGTGTGAAGCCTCGTTACTGATAGAGGTCCCTCCTAAGCTGAATAACATCGTCTTATAGTTGCCAGAATATGATGAAAAGGACGTCCCTGGTACTGAAGGGGTTAAGGGGACAGTGGTTATTTTGGGGGGTCTATTTATTTATATATTTATGTATTTTTTAGTTTCCTCGCTAGACCTTCATCAAGCTTAAACAATACTCCCTAGACCCCCCTGTAAGATAAATTTGTACATTTTTCGATAGATAAATGTCCTGGCCGAAGGCTAGTTTCCCTTAAAATTACAGGCTCGCTATCGCTCGCCTGGATAAAATCAATACCTAAATGGCACGAAAGGTCTTGATATTGATATGGGACGAAAGGTTTTAAAATCGACAAACTAATGGGGCGAACGTCTTAAAATCTGAACACTAATGGGGCTAAACTATAACTAAGAACCAGGCAGTATTGAGAACCATGTCCATGCGGAATAACCTACACAATATATGTAAAGTCGTGTTGAATCCTACAGCCAGTAGCCCTCCAGGTAACATTGACAGCTTGATTTTTGGTCTATATATGTATACTGTATATTGTATATATTTGTGGTCTATATATGTATACTGTATATTGTATATATTTTTGGTCTATATATGCATACTGTATATATTTTTGGTCTATATATGTATGCTGTATATTGTATATATTTTTTGGTCTATATATGTATACTGTATATTGTATATATTTTTGGTCTATATATGTATACTGTATATTGCATATATTTTTTTAGTTTCCTCGCTAGAGCTCCATCCAGCTTTAAAAAAAACAAAAAATAGACCCCCTTCAAGATAAATGTGTAAATTTGTCGATAGAAAAATGTCTCGGCCAAAGGACGGTTCCTCTTAAAATTACAGGCTCGCTATCACTCGCCAGGAAAAAATAGACACCTAAATGGCACGAAAGGTCTTGAAATTGACAACGAAATGGGGCGAAAGGTATTAAAATCGCCAAACTAATGGAAGGAACGTCTTAAAATCTCAAAACTAATATGCTAAACACGAGGGAGAAGGAAGTCCAAAAATAGCGAGTAGTACCCCCTTAAACCCGTGACGTCATCCTCTTGCAGTCACCCAAGCCGCCGTCACACTGTTGTTTTATCCCGGCAATTGTTTAGGTAGTTTTGGTCTGGGAGCTTCTAAATCAATGTTTTATGATATGAATCACCGAAAATTATGTTTCTTCAATATTTTTGAAAGGCCGCATCTATCTATCTATCTATATATATATATATATATATATATATATATATATATATATATATATATATATATATATATATATATATATATCTATCTATGTATCTATCTATCTGTATAATTGACTCACGATTATATGTTTCTCTCTCTCGGTCTCTCTCCCCAAACTAGAATGAATGCCCATGGCTGGAAAAGGGGTGGAACCCCAGTGCACTTCCACATACATCCACCAAACATACGTTTGTTTTCGGGGTTAATAATTATGCGAATAGACATAATCACACACACACACACACACACACACACACACACACACACACACACACACACACACACACACACGAGTAAGACAAATAACTAACACTCTCCCTATTCGACGACGCGCACGGTAGGTATCACTACCAAGATATCGCCCATCGAAAAATGCCAGGGGAAAAAAACAAAAAAAACATACGTGACTCCGCCTTAAGAGGGGGAGGGTTGCTTTTTCTGCACCCCCTTCTCCCTCATGTTTAGCTATTAGTTTTGATATTTTAAGACGTTCGTTCCATTAGTTCGATGATGTTGAGACATTTGCCCCATTTCTTTGTCAATATTAAGCCCTTTCGTGCCATTTAGGTGTCGATTTTTTTCCTGGCGAGCGAAAGCGAGCCTGTAATTTTAGAATAATTATTTTCTACCGATAAATGTATACATTTATTTTGAAAGGGGGTCTTGGGGGTGTTTGTTTAAGTTTGATGGAGGTCTAGCGAGGAAACTAGAAAAAAAGAAAAAAAATATATATATACCGGTATATATATATATATATATTGCATTAATACATAGACCAATAATGAACCACTACCCCCTTAACTTTGACCCTTGACCTGCGTGACGTCATGACCCTGCAGGTACGGAGGATACTCTGACCTTTACTGTAGTCTCTCACTATTTTATATATCCGTTTATTTTCAGTTATAAGCTCCCTGCGTCCCGATCCACTCGATGCATTACTTCTCTTTTAAGGGGAGGAGGGCTGGTTTTGGTTTTAAGGGGAGGAGGGCTGGTTTTGGTTTTAAGGGGAGGAGGGCTGGTTTTGGTTTTAAGGGGAGGAGGGCTGGTTTTGGTTTTTGTTCTATTAATTAATTTATTCATTTATGTTTTAGTGTGAAAAGGAACACCTTGATATGGTTCGGCTATATGGAACGTATGGAAAGCGAGAGAGCGGCTCGCTTGGTGTAGTGACTAGCGTCTCGGACTTCCACCCAGAAGGCCCGGGTTCGCGCCCACGCTCGGCGCATTAAAGATTTTTTCACAAGCACTGAGTCGTTACCATCCCTCATGAGCAAAGGGATGGGGTAGTAGTACAGGACCCCAATGGAAAGACGCCTAATCGGCCTTATTGAGCTATCCTTAGCTAGCTTAGCATGCGCTAGCTTTAAGAACTATTATTATTATTATTATTATTAATGACTAAATGGGTGTACGAGAGCGAGGTGGAAGGACAAAGAGGGAGAGGTAAACCGAAGGAGAGGTGGAAGGATGGAGTGAGTAAGTATATGGATGAAGGCGGTGCTGGTTGGGAGGAGGGGCGTAGACTGACTGGTGACAGAGGTGCATGGGGGCGGTTCGTTTGTGGCCACCCCTTCCGGGATCACGGCGTCAGCCAATAGATAGATACTTTTAGTCTCCTCGCTAGACCTCCCTCAAACTTAGAAAAATACCCCCTAGACACCCCCTCAAGATAAATTCGTACATTTTGCGGCTCACTATCGTTCGCCCAGAAAAAAAATCCGACACCTAAATAGCACGAAAGGTCTTAATGTTGACAATCAAATGGGGCGGAAGGTCTTAAAATCGACACACTAACGAGCCAAACGTCTTAAAATCTGAAAACTATAATGGGGCTAAACACGAGGGAGAAAGGGGTCCAGAAAAAATGGGCCATCTCCCCTTAAACATGGCTAGGGAAGATAAGGAAAGGAGAGGGGAGAAATAATAAAGATACATAAATACATTAATATAATACATTAATACAGTGACGGACAAAGGACAAGGGACGTATACTATAAAGGCAAGTCTGGAGAGTTTAACCCCTTCTGTACCGGCGGCGTCTTTTGTAATTATTTTCTGGATACTATTAGACGATTTTATTCAGTTTAAAATGGCCTCGACCGGCAATTAACAGGCTTCGAACTATCTTACTTAACCAGTTTTACTACACAGATCCTCCTTAAACTGCGCACAATCGTTTAAATATAGCTAGAATAAATCTAAAAAGAGGTCGCCGGTACAGAAAGGGTTAATGGGAGATGGGCTGTTTTTTTTAGTTTATTAATTAATTTATTTCTTTATTTTTTAGTTTCCTCGCTAGACCTACATCGAGCTTAGAAAAACAACCCCTAGACCCCCCTTTAAGATAAATTATGAGCTAAAGAAAATCGTCTAATGGTAACCTGGATATATTGAAATTACGTCATCGTGCTGAAAGGGTTAACGGTATAAAACTGGTCCAGACATTCCTGACCACGACTGTACAGCATGAAAGGCACTGGAAATATATATATAGAGTTTGAAAAGAACAACAGAAGTGCCTGTAATAGAAACATAACATATATAAATATACTGAACATACAAAAGCTTCGGAAGTATACCGAGTGACAGTGGAGGCTATACAGAATTTCGAAATACAAACAAATGGAAGACAAAAATAATAAACACAAATGAAAGGGAGAGAGGACAGGTTGAGTGCGCTGTAAACGGTGTAAATGTTATGAAAAGGGTAAATATAATAATGTTACTAATACTAATAATATGTCTACCGAAAAAATGTACAGTTTAGTCTAGAAAGGGGATCTAATGAACGTTTTTTTTTTAAAATTTGATGAAGGAAACTAGAAAAATAATGAATATATGAAAAGATACCGGTAACAAAAAAGTTAAGGTGAGGCTATTGGACTGATGGGGTTAAGGGGAGATCGGTCGTTTTTCTGGTTCCCTTTCTCCCTCGTGTTAAGCCCCATTTGTTTTGAAATTTTAAGACGTTCGGCTCATTAGTTTGGCGATTTTAACCCCTTTCACCCCATTTCGTTGTCAATTTTAAGACCTTTCGTGCCATTTAGGTGTCGATTATTTCCTGGCGAGCGAAAGCGAGCCTGAAATTTTAGGAGAAATCGGCCTTCGGCCGGGACATTTTTCTACCGAAAAATATACAAATTTACCTAGGGGGGAGGGGGGGTTCTAAGCGTAATGGAGTTCTAGCGAAATAAACTAATAAATACAGGAATAAAGGAATTAATAGACCAAAGAAAAACAAAACACGGACGTCTCCCCTTAAAGCTGCAGATAAATTCCAAAGGTCTATGAAGGATGGCTGTTGTTGTTGTTGTTGTTGTCTTTAGGAATCAGAAGTGGTGTATACAGTATATAAGAACATTTGGATCTATCATGGTTGCTTTTTGTTTTGTTTATGTACTGAAATAAATACGGATTGATTTCTTGCCATATTGCCCACCGAAAATCTTGTGTCACGATTTTGACAAACTGTTCAAGCCACAAAGATTATATTACTCCGAATCACTATAGTCCATTCACTATAGTTAGGCCAGAAATACAGACAACTATAGTTCGTTCATTGTAGGTTGGGCAGAAATCGTAACCCCTAACCTCTCATAACTCAAAAAGGACTATATTAATTGAGCTAATATGTCTATCAAATAGGAAGACTTGGCTAGGGAATATGTGTATATATTAAACTGCTCATTTGCTCTAGCCCTTTTTTGAGTTACAGAGGTTAGACGTAGAGGTTACGATGTCTGCCCAACCTAGAATGAACGGATTATAACCTATTCTAACTCAATAAAGATTGGAGCGAATAGGCAGCTCTCTCTCTCTCTCTCTCTCTCTCTGTATATATGTGTTTGTCCTATATCTCTGCTAGAAGTAAGTCCTGATCACCTACAGTAGCAGTGTGTTTGTGTATGTGTGTGTGTGTGTGTGTGTGTGTGTGTGTGTGTGTGTGTGTGTGTGTGTGTGTGTGTGTGTGCCATATCTCTACAAGAATTAAGTCCTGCCCACCTAACAGAGATAGTAAGGTCTAGGTGATCAGTGTTTTCCTCTTCTATTTTGTTGCCCTCTCTTATTAATTTCCTCTTATATGTTCTTATTTTATGGGTGGATGGGACTCGTTAGCCTTGGTCGGCAACTCATCTAGGGGAGACAACCTTATACAAATCCGGGTGGATGGGACTCGTCAGCCTTGGTTGGCAACCTGTCTAGGGGAGTAAACCTGATACAAATCCGTGCTGCTTACCTACGGGTAAGGCAGGTTAGTGGATGGATTAGCCGAACACCACTGTAGAAAAATAGTGCTAACAAGATACACAGAGGGCCTCGGAGTCGGACGGATCCTAAATTGAGTGGTCAATCCTGTAAGTCCTTTACTAAACTGGCTCGGGTTGTCCCTCTCACAGGGAATAGGTCCGCTTGGGGGCATTCTGTGTATGGCCACCCTCGTAAGGGGAGTAAGGCGTCCGGCAATAGATAGATAGATGTTCTTATTAATTTCCTCTTATATGTTCTTATTAATTTCCTCTTATATGTTCTTATTAATTTCCTCTTATATGTTCTTATTAATTTCCTCTGATATGCTCTTATTAATTTCCTCTGATATGTTCTTATTAATTTCCTCTTATATGTTCTTATTAATTTCCTCTTATATGTTCTTATTAATTTCCTCTTATATGTTCTTATTAATTTCCTCTGATATGCTCTTATTAATTTCCTCTGATATGTTCTTATTAATTTCCTCTTATATGTTCTTACATTTTCTTGCTCTCTCTTATTAATTTCCTCTTACATTTCTTGCCCTCTTATTCATATTCTCGTACATTCATTTTCTTGTCCTTCTTATTCCTTCCTCTTCATGCAAATACTCCTTGCTGCCCTTCCCTTCAAAGTCTTCCTCATTCTGTCATCCAAGTATACATTAAAGGGAGCCCACCTCGCTTGTTTTATCTTTCTCTCTCTCTCTCTCTCTTTGGCTTGTATCCATTCAGCCCCATTCAGCCTACTATTTTGAGACGTTTATCTCCATCCAGGTGTCAATATTTTCATGGCGAGCGGTAGCGTGCCAATATATATATATTTTTGTTTTGACAGCAAGCTAAAATGGAAATTTTTTCGATAGAAAAATGTCTCCAGCGAAGCCGGATTTCTCCATACAATGCTGGCTTGCTTTCGCTCGCCAGGGAGAAATCGACACCTGGATGGGGATAAACGTCTTAAAACAGTTGGCTGAATGGGGCCGAATGGATACAATCCAGGGAAAGAGAGAAAAGGAGAAAAAGATAAAAAAAACGGTGACCCCCCTTAAAACCTTTCCAGCCTTTAGATTTATACTCTCCCTTACCGCTCCCTTCTCTCTCATTTCAGTGCTTCGTGCCTTCAGAATCTCAGATATGCTCCCTCGCTTTCTCTTAATTACGAAGAAAGTTATTATAGTGAGCATGTTTCTTCTCAATTTAACCCTTTACATTCATATCATTAGTATAAATCGGAAATATGTCTCGGGCTGTCTCTAATTTTACGTACTGGTATTTTTATTTGTATTATTATTATTATTATGTTTATTTTTATTATGATTATTATTATTATTATGTTTATTATTATTATTATATTATATTATTATGTTTAATATTATATTATATCATTATGTTTATTATTATTATTATTATGTTTATTATTATTATTATGTTTATTATTATTATTATTATGTTTATTATTATTATGTTTATTATTATTATTATTATTATTATGTTTATTATTATTATTATTGTTTATTATTATTATGTTTATTATTATTATTATTATGTTTATTATTATTATTATTATGTTTATTATTATTATTATTATTATTATGTTTATTATGTTTATTATTATTATTATTATGTTTATTATTATTATTATTATGTTTATTATTATTATGTTTATTATTATTATTATTATGTTTATTATTATTATGTTTATTATTATTATTATTATGTTTATTATTATTATTATTATGTTTATTATTATTATTATTATGTTTATTATTATTATTATTATTATTATTATTATTATTATGTTTATTATTATTATTATTATTATTATGTTTATTATTATTATTATTATTATTATTATTATGTTTATTATTATTATTATTATTATTATGTTTATTTTTATTATGATTATTATTATTATTATTATTATGTTTATTATTATTATTATTATTTATATTTGTATTATTATTTTTATTATTATACAATTTATTTGTATTATTATTATTATTATTATTATTATTATTATCCGGGTGGATGGGACTCGTCAGCCTTGGTCGGCAACCTGTCTAGGGGAGTAAACCTTATACAAATCTGTACTGCTACCTTAGGGTGAAGCAGGTTAGTGGAATGATTAGCCGCACACCACTGTAGAAAAATAGTGCTAAAAAATACATTAAAGGCCTCGGAGTCGGACGGACCCTAAATTGAGTGATCAATCCTGTAAGTCCTTCAGTAAACTGGCATGGGTTGTCCCTCTTACAGGGAATAGGTCCGCTTGGGGGCATTTTGTGTATTGCCACCCCCATTAAGGGGAATAAGGCGTCTGGCAATAGATAGATAGATAGATTATTATTATTATTATTATTATTATTATTATTAATAATAGTATTACTGTATATATTTTTATTTAGATTTTACTTTTTAGTCTTCACCTGCATAAGCCTTCTTAGAACCCCTTCAACCTTTGTTGTTAAACTTCCTGGCCTCTCTCTCTAGTCCTCTTTGGAAGTGTCCTCGCTCTCTCTCTCTCTCTCTCTCTCTCTCTCTCTCTCTCTCTCTCTCTCTCTCTCTCTCTCTCATCCTTGCTCTCCTCTCTCCCCCTTTTAATCTTCTTTGCCTTCAGATATTCTCTCTCTCACTTTGCTCTCTAGCACTCCCTGTCTCTATTTTTATGTCCACCAGTCCAAGTCCCCCTCACTTCCTCTCTCTCTCTTACTATCACTCGTTTTACCCTTTTTTATTCTATCTTCTTTATACTCTCTCTCTCTCTCTCTCTCTCTCTCTCTCTCTCTCTCTCTCTCTCTCTAAACCACTGTCTGGACACTTGATCTTCAGTGTTTTGGAGGACAAGCAGCCTAGAGGGGTCACTAGATCTGTTGTTGCTTGATTTCCTTTGTACTCCTCTGTACTAACTCTCTCTCTCTTTCAGAAATCTTGTTAACCCGTTCAGTACCGGTGATATCCATTTAATGCCTACTAGTAAACTATTTTATTCAGTTTCAAAGGGCCTCTAGCAATTAACAGGCTTCGAACTATCTCACTTCACCGTTTTCACTACTACAGATCCTTCTTAAACTGCACAGAATCATTTAAAATGTAGCTAGAATATAATTAAAAAGACGTCGCCGGTACAGAAGGGGTTAATGCCCAGTTCCTTATGCTATGTTTTAATTGTTTATTGACTTTATTCAGGGGGGATTTCCACATCAGGGATATTATTCTTGACCCCTATTTCCCTCATGTTCAGCCCACATTGCTTTTGAGATTTTAAGACGTTCGCACCATTAGTTTGGCGATTTTAAAAACTTTCGGCCTATTTCTTTCAATTTTTAGACCTTTCGTGCCATTTTATATATACAGCGAACCTGTAATTTAGGAGGAACAAGTGACGTCTTTTTCATTTGATTTCAGCTACATTTAGACGATTTTATGAAGTTTGAAAAGCATATATGGTTGCTAAAAGGATTAATGGAGATAGTCTGTAGCCTTTTAATTGGTAGACGTCCTTCCTGAGCTGACTAAAATCGTCTAATAGTTGCCAGAATATAATGGAAAGGATGTGTCACCGGTGCTGGCTGGGTTAACAATGTATTTCTATATTTCCACATTTATTGATAACAGTGGTTAGATCCCGAGGTACTATTTTGTTGCTAAAGCCGGTATCACACGAAGACTTTTTCCCTCAACATTTATCCTCAACACTGGTCTGGCAGCTTATAAGGTCAACATATTATATATTTCGGTTACCTAAATTCATCTATCATCAGTCTAGTTTCCAATACCAGGGCAAATTGTTATATAAATGTTGCCAGAAATTTTTTGATCATCGAATGTTGGCTATAAAAGCTCTCGTGTGATACCGGATAAAGCCTGTAACTGTTGTCCCAAGGTTGTTCTCCAGATAAGAATCCCAGTACTAAGGATTTTTTCAGGATTTTATTTTTTGTTATCACCCTTTTGTCGGTACCGGTACTTGGTATATAGGCGGCTTGTGTTTGATCGGTATCCCTAAATCTGTAAATCCGACCGAAGGCCGGTTCTTATAAAATTACAGGCTTACTATCGTTCGCCAGTAAAAAAAATCTACATCTAAATTGCACGCAAGGTCTTAATATTGACAACGAAATTTGGCGTAAGGTCTTAAAATCGCCAAACTAATGGGCCAAACGTCATATAATCTAATCACTGTCCCCTTATTGCACTACTGGTATCTATACGACCAGCAAATACTTGTCGGCTTGACGTGTTTTTAATAAAGTTAGTCAATATAAATTTGGACAGTGTGGCCATTGACTTATTCTATTAACCTGGTATTTATTTATTTATTTATATAATCCTTTTAGTTTGCTCCCTAGACCTCTATCAAGCTTAAAAATACCCCAAGACCCCCTTTCGAGACAAATTTCGGTTCCACCTAAACTACAAACTCGCTATCGTTTGCCAGGAAAAAAAATCGACGCCTAAAAGGCACGAATGGTCTTAACATTGACAAATAAATGGGGCAACAGATTTTAACATTTACAAGGAAAGGCGAATGTCTTAAAATCTCGAAACTAATGGGGCTAAACATGAGGGAGAAGGTGGTCGAGAATACCACCCCCTTTACTATAGTTTATTTATTACGACGAGTCAACAAATGGTGATAGTTACTCTCTTGTAACTCGGGTAGGGCTGGAGCAAATGGGCTGTCTATGTTTAGCTATATTTATCAGTCGACTCCCCTCCACTAGTCAGAATAACAGCTCGATTGCTGAAGTAGTTTTTATGTTATGAGAAGTTAGGTCATCTTAGAGATTATGCAGAAAGAGAGTGGCCAACTTTTCTTTTGGACGCCATTTTGGTACCTTTATCAACCAACGGGATTGTCTTTTATTGTAGATCAGTTGGAGTAGACCTATATATTCAAAGACCAAAGTATGTATCCTGGACCAGTATTCCCAGGTGTTCATTATGGATTTAGAGATAATTATTTGTGTGTAAAGAAAAGATAATGTCACCAGTGGTACCAAGATGGCGGTGGTTGGCCTATCTCTGTTACCATAGGGTCTCTAGGTCTCTATACTGAACCGAAGCCTGTTCTAGCGTTTCCAATTACGACTTTTATTTATTATTGTGTTTATTTATTTATTCATTTATTTATTTACTTATTTTATTGTTTTGCACATGTACTCTATTTCATATGGAATAAGCTTTAACAATATGGTGGAACACAGTCATGCAGGATTATTTCAAATGAAATATGGGGAAAAATGTCGGTGTTCACGAACATATTATATGTCTTCAGTGAGAGAGAGAGAGAGAGAGAGAGAGAGAGAGAGAGAGAGAGAGAGATGCGGGTTTTGTACAATTTTCAGTTGGAATTTACAGTACGTCTCTCATACGTTTTCGCCAAATTTGTTTTTATCATTTCATAATATTTTTCTTCTATTAATTACAAATGACTGATTGCGTGAAAGTTCATTGAATTAGTCGAAATTAAAGAAGGAATTCTGAAAATACTAAAGGCTTGGCAGAATGGTTTACGCACTTAATTTTCGAAATGTGAAAAAGGATTATAATTTTACTCCTGCTGTGATATATATATATATATATATATATACATACTGTTTATATTACACCTTACGGCAGAAAGTGTTATCCAGTTAAGAGGTTACGAACAAGCTACATGCAGATGTTGAACACATCCGAATTCATTGTCCCTATTACATTCTATCGCCAACATTGTTTTCAACAAATCTCCAACAAATTTTCCGGCATATGTGGTCGCACTTTAGGTTAGCCTTGTGGAATATATTTGTTTTCAGTCTAGCTTGTGTTGTTGTAGCTTATGCATTATTAAGAAGTGTATTGTCGATTGGCTCCCTGGCTTGGAGTGATAGGAGATATATAATTTGTGTTGTTAGTGACACTTATTAAGTTTAGACTCTATCTCTACCTTGGAGCTTTTGGTATTTTTTGATCACACATGTCATTGGAATATAATTTGTCCTGCATTCGAACGTACTCACACATGCACAAACAAACAAGCATTCAACCTCGCTCTACACCCACATGCTCATCCAACTATACAGTATATATATATATATATATATATATATATATATATATACCGGTATATAATTATATATATATATATATATATATATATATATATATATATATATATATATATATATATATAACATAAAAGAGGTCCACTCCTTCCCTGCACGCACATATTCACCCAGAAGAAAAAAAAAAAACCACACACACACACACACACACACACACACACACACACACACACACACACACACACACACATACACACACACACACACAGAGACAGCAAACAGGTAACACGCACCAGGTGTACATGTTTTGTCCTCCATTATTAATTTCGTTAAAGGTTAGAGGCCAAATATTCATTCAGAGTCGGAACCTGTTATTGCGATTACCTAAAAGGCCTACTGTAGTTCTTCTGCCTAGGTGCGACTGTTGCCTAGTTCCTCTATTATTATTATTATGACTTGAGGCCTGGGGGGGGGGGGGGGAGAGAGAGAGAGAGAGAGAGAGAGAGAGAGAGAGAGAGAGAGAGAGAGAGAGAGAGAGAGAGAGAGAGAGAGAGAGATGGGGGGGGGAGGCCATTGAGAGAGATTTACATAAAGGTACATAGATACACTGGCCACACAGCCCTTACGATCCAAACGAGGTGGTCAGGGCTTAATTCTAGTAGAAATGGCATAGGCCTACCCGATAGAAAAGGAAAGTTGAAGGAAAGGATAGAAAAGAGAGAGAGAGAGAGAGGGGGGATTTTAAAAGTTCTATATTGTTATACAATTTAATTATTGTCCTTCATATCAAGGTGTAATTATTGTCCTTCATATCAAGGTGTAATTATTGTCCTTCATATCAAGGTGTAATCATTATATTTCTTGGTATTATCATCATTATCGTCATCATCATTCTAACTTTTACTAAGATTGTTAAGATCTAGTGTAAATAATATTACTTTTATAATTATAATACTTGTTCACTTATCATAAATTTACTGTTGAAGCATTTGTCTAGCCATTAAGATATAACTGTCTAAACAGGAACACATTTTATTTTTTCCATACCTGAATTATTATATATTTGTGTGTCATATTCTTACTCTATTTCTGTCACAAGTGGAGTATGAAAACCTGGTGAGAACATTTCTTAAGGGGGTACTTTTCGCTTTTTCTGGACCCCCTTCTTCCTCATGTTTAACATATTAGTTTTGAGGTTTTAAGACGTTAGTTCCGTTAGTTTGGCGATTTTGAGGCCTTTTGCCTCATTTTTTGTCGATATTAAAACCTTTCGTGCCCTTTAGTTGTCGATTTATTCCTGGCGAGCGATACCGAGACTGCAATTTTAGAAGGAACCGGCCTTCGGCCAGGACATTTTTCTACCGAAAAAATTACAAATTTATCTTGAAAGGGAATCTAGGGGGTGTTTTTCTAAGCTTGATGGAGGTCTAGCGAGGACACTCAAAAATAAATAAATAAATAAATATATAGAGCAAAAACCAAGCACTCGGAACTACCGCCTTAATTAGTTACAGGAAGAGAGCTGCCACAGACAAGATCATGCTCCTCTCGGCTCACTTAATTAGGGAAGCAGCCCCCCCCCCCCCTTACTCTAACTCAATCTCACTCTCTCTCTTTCTCTCACTCTCTCTCTCCCTCTCCTGTGCTGTCCATTTCTTCCACTTTTCTTTTTTATCTGAGGTTCTGCTACTACTGCTAGAATAAGGCCTGACCACCCCTTTAGATCGTGATATCTATATGATCAGCGTATATATGGAATCCGGTGTAAGTCTCTCTCTCTCTCTCTCTCTCTCTCTCTCTCTCTCTCTCTCTCTCTGTCTCTCTCTTAGATATAACCAAACAAATTGAAGTAGAAGCGTAGTTAATGTTGTTCTTAAGGGGAGGTTTTTAGTTTGGTCTCTAGATATCCATCAAGCTTAAGATTGCACCCCCTTGAGCTCCTTTCAAGATAAATTTGTACATTTTTCGGTAGAAAAATGTCCCGGCTGAAAGCCGGTTCCTCTTATATTACAGGCTCGCTATCGCTCGCCAGGATAAAATCGACACCTAAATGGCACGAAAGGTCTTAAAATTGACAGAAATGGGTCGAAAGTTCTTAAAATCGCCAAACTAATGGGGCGAACGTCTTAAAATCTCAAAAGCCAATGGGGCTAAACATGAGGGAGAAAGGGGTAAAGACAAAATCCCTCAAGTGGAAATCTCCCCTTAAAGGTGCTGGAGTCGTGTGCATCACCTGAACCTTCATTCTTTGTCATTACTGGTTACATTGTATTTACCGATAATATATATATTTACCTCTTGGTGACGATGACATATTTGTATGACATTAACTAGTGAATATGTGCAAGCTTTCCACTTGCAATCATAATAACTTGCGCACTGAGAGAGAGAGAGAGAGAGTGTGAGTGAGTGAGTGAGTGAGTGAGTGAGTTACAAGGAATAGTTAGTATTTCAAAGACCTTGCTGTCCATTCCGGGATGATACTAGCTCGAAGTGGAAAGAAAGAGATTGTTTAATGCATTACATTCATTACAGTGTGTAAAATACTATCTACTCTCTTTTTGAACTGCGTCTACTGAATAACTGTTTTCAACTTCGGAGGGAAGTTTGTTCCAGGTATACAGTATAGTGCTGAACCTTTTCTATTCTAACTTCCAGCCTTGATTGACGTTTATCCCCATCCAAGTGTCGATTTTTTTCCTGACGAGCGGTAGCGAGCCAACATTTAAAAAAAAAAAAAAAATTGACAGCAGGCTAATTTTGTACATTTTTCGATAGAAAGATGTCTCTGGTGAAGCCGGATTTCTCCATATAATGCTGGCTCGCTATCGCTTGCCAGGAAAAACTCGACACCTGGATGGGGATAAACGTCTTAAAACAGTAGGCTGAATGGGGCCGAATGGATACAAACCAGAGAAAGAAAGAAAAGGAGATAAAAAAGCAGGTCACCCCCCTTAAGCTTGATGACGGTCAAGGAAAACAAAAATCCAAAAATTAATACATACCAGTAAATAAATGAAAATATAATAAATATATATAAATGTATACAGTTAATATAATATATGAATAAAGCCCTCCCCTTCAATATATATAAATATATACAGTTAATATAATATATGAATAAAGCCCTCCCCTTCAATATATATAAATATATACAGTTAATATAATATATGAATAAAGCCCTCCACTTCAATAGACTAAAGGATAAAGGCACGAGATCTTTTTCTGTCAAGTTTTACGGGAAATTGTAGTCTGGCATCTCCAATATGTAAGCTATATCAATAATCAGTATTCTATTCTATTCTATTACATTACATTACATTCTATTCTATTCTATTATATTCTATTACATTACATTACATTCTATTCTATTCTATTATATTCTATTATATTCCATTCCATTCCATTCCATACTCAGGCCTAATCCCCACTTTTCCTATTTTTCCCCCTCTTTTCCTATTTTTTTTTTTTTTTTTTTTTGGGGGGGGCGACTCAAGACAGAGCCAGAATAGAGATAACACAACAGAAAACAATGAACACACAAACACAAAATACAAATTGACACACATCTACAGTAGGTCACCTAGCATTATCTATCTCCAGTCTTGTTTCCGATACCAATGCGAAAGAGGCTAAAAATACCACGAGAAAAAAATTTGCCCATCGAAAATTGTCGGAAAAAGCGCTCGTGTGCACCGGCTTAATAGGCTGCCGCAGCTGCAACAAGAAAGGTTTGAGGAGTAGCCGAAGGAAAGGCAACCGTCCAAGCAAGACAGGAAAGGTTAAGGGAGTAGTGCTTGTTTTTTGCTCTATGTATATAGTTATATATATATTTTTGAGTTTCCTCGCTAAACCTCCACCAAGCTTAACAAAAACAACCCCTAGACCCCCTTTCAAGATAAATGTGCCAGCCGAAGGCCGGTTCCTTATAAAATTACAGGCTCGCTATCGCTCGCCAGGCAAAAATAGACACCTAAATGGCACGAAAGGTATTAATATTGACAAGGAAATGGTGCGGAAGGTCTTAAAATCGACAAACTAATGGGGCAAACATCTTAAAATCTTAAAACTAATGGGGTTAAACATGAGGGAGAAGGGGATCTAAAAAAACGACCCATCTCCCCTTAAAGTGAGAAGAGATGAAAGGAAGAACTGAGGCTGGGCTGATGAAAGAGAGAGATGGGGGAGAGAGAACCAAGAGAATTCAGAGGAGAAGTAATGATTAGGAGAGGAGAGATAGTAGTGATAGATAATGGCATGGAATAGGGAGGATGTGTAGAAGGAAGATGTACATTAAAACGGTTCCATGGCAGTTGAACCAGTGCCACTTTAACCAGTGCTAACTCAACCAGTGGCCACTTCAACCAGTGACCATTTCAACCAGTGACCATTTTAACCAGTAACCTAACCTAACCTAACTAACCTAACCTAACCTAACCTAACCTAACCTAACCTAACCTACTGGTTAAAATGGTCACTGGTTGAAATGGTCACTGCTTGAAGTGGCCACTGGTTGAGTTAGCACTGGTTAAAGTGGCACTGGTTGAAGTGGCACTGGTTCAACTGACCTTGTCACCCATTAAAACACTGATCACCTAGACCTTACTATCTCTGCTATAAAAACAAAAAATAGCAGAGATAGTAAGGTCTAGGTGATCAGTGTTTTAATTAAGTCCTGCCCACGTATTTTAATTTTGTTTTTTGGTGGGCAGGACCTTATTCTTGTAGATATATGGCACACACACACACACATACACACACACACACACACACACACAGTCTGCTAGGTGATCAGGACTTAATTCTAGCAGAGATATAGGACGCACACATATACTGTATACAGAGAGAGAGAGAGAGAGAGAGAGAGAGAGAGAGAGAGAGAGAGAGAGAGAGAGAGAGAGAGAGAGAGAGAGAGAGAGAGAGAGAGAGAGAGAGAGAGAGAGCAAAAACAATGATAAGTAACGATCGGACAAGGAAATGATATATAATTTTCCAAGAAGTATAGAAAAAGAAATAAATAATCGTCAGAGAATTCTTAACGAAACGAAAACAGACTGTAAAAGACTCGATACAATTGTTTGAAACATATAAATATATATATATATAAAGACAATATAATGGTTTCATACTCCTGTAATGATGATAAGTCGTAGTTTCAAGCTAAAACCCCAACTTAAAAGAGAGAACAGTGTTCAAGAAACTAGGAAGAAGGAGGCCATATCTGTCCTAAGGGGACGTTATTTTATTATATTGTTTTTATTTATTATTACCGATATATATATACCGGTATATATATATATATACCGGTATATATATATATATATATATATATATATATATATATATATATATATATATATATATATACCGGTATATATATATATCCAAAGATAATCTTCGAGATAAATTTGTACACGTTTATAATATACTGTATAATACTGTAGCCTATATATATATACTGTATATTCAAAGACTCCCCTTCGAGATAAATTTGTACACGTTTCCTTCCTAATTTACAGGCTCACTATCGCTCACCATGAAGAAAATCGACACCTAAGTGGTACGAAAGGTCTTAATGGTTGATAAAGAAATGGGCGAGTCTTAAAACTTGAAAACTAATGAGGCTAAACATAAGCGAGAAGGGGGTCCAGAAAAAGCGACTACCTCCCTTCCTAAAAAGATGAGTTATAATAATGTTAGTTCAGTGTGGAGAAGAGAGTCGAGAGCCAAGACTTTAAAGGGAATAACTAACAATATTAAAATGAGTTGGAGGGGGGGGGGGGGGGGGGGATGAGGAGGATGGTGGTGGTGGTGATGATGTTGCTTATAATGGTGGTGATGATGGTGGTGGTGGTGTTAAAAGTGGTGATGATGATGGTGGTGGTGAAGATGATGATGGTGGTGGTGATAAGGGTGTTGGTGATGGTGTGAATGGTGGTGATGATGGTGTTAATGGTGAAGATGATGTTGGTGGTGGTGATGTTGCTTATAATGGTGAATATGATGGGGGTGGTGCTTATGGTATTTATGGTGATGATGGTGGTGGTGATGATGGTGTTACAAGTGAGAATGATGATGATGATGGTGGTGATGATGATGGTGTTAATGGTGAAGATGATGGTGGTGGTGGTGATGATGGTGTTAATGGTGGTGATGATGATGGTGGTTGTGATGATGGTGTTAATGGTGAAGATGATGATGGTGGTGGTGATGATGATAATGGTGGTGATGATGATGGTGGTAATGGTGGTGATGATGATGGTGGTGTTAATGGTTAAGATGATGGTGGTGGTGGTGGTGGTGATGATGGTGTTAATGGTGAAGATGATGATGGTGATGATGATGATGTTGTTAATGGTGATGATGATGTTAATGGTGAAGATGATGATGGTGGTGGTGATGATGGTGTTAATGGTGGTGGTGAAGATGGTGAAGGTGGGAATTGTGATGGTGATAGTAGTGATATTGGTGATGTTGCATATGGTGAGGAGATAGAACAGGGTGATAATGATGGTGACAACAAATGATGATCATCATTAAGATGCAGAGGGTGGTGAAGATGGTGGAGATGATGAAGACATTGTTAAAGATGGGGATGACAAATGTTGTAGTCTTGTAGAGCATCATTAGTACGGTTATGCACATACAATTATACAATTATTCACATGTGTGGGGAGGATCCTCTCACACCGCACTCCTATATAAAGTAGAAAGGAAATCGTTTCGTATCATTAACTCCCGTCCACTCACCAACTCTCTGCAATCTCCCTCTCTTCGCCGCAATGTTGCATATCTCTCACTATTCTATCGCTACTACAATAATCAGTGTTCCACGAAGCTTTCCCAGTGTATACCACCTCCTCTACGTAGGGTACGTAGTACCCGCCTTGCAACACAATCCCACCCCTACTTTGTGCAACTCTCCAACCCAAGAGTGAAACGCTATTCACAGACTTTCTTCTATTCAACTGCTGAGCTCTGGAACTCTCTCCCAGAATCAGTCTTTCCCTCTTCCTATGACTTAAATTGCTTCAAACTCCGTGTGTCCAGGTATTTTAGCTCGAACGTCCCTTGATTTCGGCCCTGTCACTCTTTGAAATCTGGGGGAGGCACTCGCTGGAGGCAGTTATGCCTTTTGTCTCCCTCATTCACATAGAAAACAAAAACAAATTACACTTACAATTATACACTTACAAATATACACATACAACAAAGCCCCAACCCCACAAACACTCATGGGATGGCGGGGGGAAACAAAATAAATAAATACAAAAGTTACCCGCACTCCACTAAGAGAAAGAGAGGAAGAAGAAAGAGGACTCGAGGGACAACATTGGCCAAAAAGACAAGAGACACGAGGAGAGAGAGAGAGAGAGAGAGAGAGATGCACTAACTTCCCCAAGGACGCGACGCACTCACACACATACAGCACACACTCGCTCACATACACAATACATACACACCCATAGACACATACACACCCACAGACATACAGGCCTAAGTATACCCCGACACGCGCCCTCCTCTTCTAACCACACCAACTCTTAAAGGGGAGATTGGTCGGTTTTTCTGGTCCCCCTTCTCCCTCGTGTTTAGCCCCATTAGTTTGGAGATGTTAAGACATTCGCCCCATTTCGTTGTCAATTTAAAGACCTTTCGTGCCATTTAAATCTTTCTCTATCACACACACACTACGCACTCTCACACACACAGAGTACACACACGCGCACTCACTACACACTCTCTGTCTCTCTCTTTCACACACACACTACGCACTCTCACACACACAGAGTACACACACGCGCACTCACTACACACTCTCTGTCTCTCTCTCTCACACACACACTACGCACTCTCACACACACAGTACACACACGCGCACTTACTACACACTCTCTGTCTCTCTCTCTCACACACACACAGAATACACACCTCACTTCTTGCTCCGCTGTTTCATCTCCGGTGAGACTGTGTGTGAATGCATGTGTGTTGGGCTGTGTATGTGAGTGTGTATGTATGTATGTATGTATGTACGTTTGTTTCCTTGCTTCTTTGTGTGTGCCCATATCTGTACAGTAGATATATGTGTTTGTGTTGGGTTTGTATTATATATATATATATATATATATACATACAGTATATAGTGTATATATACTGTATGTGTATCATCATCATGTTCATCATCAGCCATTAGGAGTCCTCTTCCTATCTCCAAGAGTTATACCTACCATTGAACTTTCCATTGTTCTTTGTGCACTCCTAAGCTAATTATCCATTGTCTTTGTTAGCTTCCAAGATTCAGATCCATAGATTATGGTTGGTAGCACGTACTGGTTATAGACTTTATGTTTAAGGCATTTTGGTAGTATACTTGTCGTTGATGTTCCTCTGTCTGCCGAATGCCCTCCATCCTAGAGTAATTCGCCTTTTTATTTCATGTTCGTTATCTTTTCGTTAGTTTCAAGACTTGGTCAAGATAATTATACTCCTCTATTTCCTCTAGAATTTCGTTAGCAATCTTATCTTTGTACATAACTTTGGTTTTGCTACTGTTCATTTTTAGACCTACTTTGAGACTTTCTGAACCGGTATTAAGATAATTGAGCATATCTTGGAGCTTTTCTGCTTTATTAAACATTAAGACAATATCATCTGCATATCTGAGATGGTTAAAGTATTCCCCGTCTACATTTATTCCCTTTGATTCCCATGAAAGCTTTCTAAAGATCCCTTCAAGACAAGTTGTGAACAGCTAGAGTGAGATTGTGTCCCCCTGCCATACTCCTTTCCCGGACTAAATTTGATATGTTTCTTTATGTACCCGGAAGGCCTTAAACCACAATATACCGGTATATATATATACGGTGTGTGTGTGTGTGTGTGTGTGTGTGTGTGTGTGTGTGTGTGTGTGTGTGTGTGTGTGTGTGTGTGTGTGTGTGTGTGTGTGTGTGTGTGTGTGTGTGTGTGTGTGTGTGTGTGTGTGTGTGTGTGTGTGTGTGTGTGTGTGTGAAGTACTATAAACGTATGAATGCATTAAGAAGTGGGTGTATGTGTGCTTTAATTCGCGTTAGCTGTGTATGTATGCATGTATGTATGTCCGTATATGTGTGTCTATGTCTCCCGTGCTCAAAGGCTCTTAAAAGAATTCCAAAAGCAAGCTGGGGGCCTTAACTGCTATTTTTTAAGAGCCTCAATGGAGAGCACACGAAACTCAAACTGAAAACCAAGCCTGCTCTAAATATCTGGGGAAATAGTCGGGGAAGAGACCAGTTGGTTCAGGGGAAGTTTAAACGAAGATAATGTTTTAATATTTTGTATTTATGCTCAGGAAATAAAATAAAATTGTGAGAACTATGACTATTTTAAACATTTTCTTTAGATAGTTTATATACCGGGTATATATATATATAATTTTTTTTTATAAGAGTGGATAAATGTGATGATATGTAGGTATGATTTAGAACTAATTACCGGTAACAGCGAGATGAAACATGTTGATATTAGAGCAAGCAGCTCAAGGTACAAAATAGATTGTGTAAACTATTAACACGGAAATGTCTAAGTGATGCACTCTAAGAAAACAGGAAATAACTTTTGAAATGAAAACAAATATGCGAAGATTTGTCTAGTCTCACTTTATATAATGCAGAATTAAAATGATGTTAGTAAAGATATTGTTGATAGTGTTGGCGATGTAAATGTTGTTGATGTTTATATAATTAATTTACTTGTCCTGGTGATGTTAGTGATAACGATAGTGTTTGTGATTGTTGGTAATATGGGTGATGGAAATAATGATCCTGGTGATAATGATGGGACTACTAATCAAATAGTACTGTGATTTATTGTTTAGCCGGCATTGTCTCGAGTCGGCCACCCCCAATATACAAAAAAAAAAAAAAAAAAAAAAAAAATGGGGTAGGCTATGTGGCAGATTATGTGTATGTAGCATATGTATGTACGTTCGTCACAAAAATGGGGTATGTGGCAGATTATGTGTATGTAGCATATGTATGTACGTTCGTCTAAAAAATGGGGTATGTGCCAGATTATGTGTATGTAGCATATGTATGTACGTTCGTCTAAAAAATGGGGTATGTGCCAGATTATGTGTATGTAGCATATGTATGTACGTTCGTCTCAAAAATGGGGTATGTGCCAGATTATGTGTATGTAGCATATGTATGTACGTTCGTCTCAAAAATGGGGTATGTGCCAGATTATGTGTATGTAGCATATGTATGTACGTTCGTCTCAAAAGCGAGGTGGGCTCCCTTAAGGGGGGTGACCTGCTTCTTTTCTCTTCCTCTCCTTTTCTCTCTTTCTCTGGCTTGTAT
Organism: Paralithodes platypus; assembly: GCA_032716605.1. Classification (NCBI taxonomy): domain Eukaryota; kingdom Metazoa; phylum Arthropoda; class Malacostraca; order Decapoda; family Lithodidae; genus Paralithodes; species Paralithodes platypus. The sequence continues at coordinate 17,236,112 of CM064492.1, read as the reverse complement.
CCATTCGGCGCCATTCAGCCAACTATTTTAAGACGTTTATCCCCATTCAGGTGTCGATTTCCTCCAGGCGAGCGATAGCGAGCCATCATTGTATGGAGAAATCCGGCTTCGCCGGGAGACATTTTTCTATCGAAAAATGTACAAATTTAGCTTGCTGTCAAAACAAAAAATATATATGGTGGCTCGCTACCGCTCGCCAGGAAAATATTGACACCTGGATGGGGGTTAACTTCTTAAAACTGTAGGCTGAATGGGGCCGAATGGATACAAGCCCGAGAAAGAGAGGAAAGGAGATATTAGATGCAGTTGACCCCCAACACAAAGTCTTCCAACACAATGACTACGTTTTGACACTCTGGAATAATATACTGTATGGTACACTCGCATGCCATAGTATCTAACCCACTCATAAGAATTCCTGGACCCCCTTAACCCCTTATGTACCGGTGACGTCGTTTTCATTTTATTATGTCTATACTTAGAGGATTTGGTCCAGTTTAAGAAGGATCTGTGGTAGTAAAAAGGGTTAAGTGAGATCGTTCGAACCCTGTTATTTGCTGGAGGCCCTTTCTAAACTGAATACAATCGTCTAATAGCAGCCTGAATACAATCGTCTAATAGCAGCCTGAATACAATCAAAAGGGTGTCGCCGGTTAAGAAGGGGTTAAGTTTTTCTCTGCAATTATAACTATCCGGATTGATTCTTGTATGGAACCTGCTTTCAATAAATAGCATGTATAGTTTTGTAGCTGATGTATAGAAAACAATATTCATAAATTCGTTTCCAGAGATAGACTTCCATAAATTAGTGGTGAAGTCCACGAATATTCCTAAGTGGGCTGGAGGCTATGGTATCTGAATGTACAGTTGGCCAAATAAGTCGTGTCGCCGCTGTCATTACGTTTTGCTCTCTGTGTGCTGTATTACTGTCTGTCAGATGTTATATATGGTGTGTATAGATAGGAACATGTTTGCATATCTCGCTCAAAACGATGAATTAATGCTCAAATAGTGCTGATACCAATTAATGCTCAAATAGTGCTGATACCAATTATTGATCGACATATACTTGGTCTATTTAATTCAGTTTAGGAAGGATCTCTAGCAACTAGACTATAAGGCTTCCAACTTTCTCAATCAACTCTTTTAACTACCACAGATCCTTCGTAAGCTACATAAAATTGTCCAAATAAAGCTAGAATTAGATACAACAGACGTCGCCGGTACAGAAGGGGTTAAGGGGATATTTGAAATTATATGTTCATATGCAGTATATATTTATTTATTATTTTCTTAATTTTACTCTTAAGACCTCCATCAACCTCAAAATAATATCCCCAAGACCTCCTTCGAGATAAATTTGTACATTTTTCGGTAAGAAAATGTCCCGGCCGAAGACCGGTTCCTCCTAAAATTACAGGTTTGCTATCGCTCAGCCAGGAAAATATTGACGAAAACAGGGCGAAATATGTCAAAATAGGCAAACTAATGGGGCTAAACACGAGGGAGAAGGCTTCCAGAGACAAACCAAGCATCCCCCCCTTAAAACCCCCTTGGACAACGTACTGTAGGTATGACGCCAACAGAAGGTGAAAGTAGTGTAGTGTTTGAGTAGTGGACCCTTGGCAGACTAACAAGTACGGTACCCTGGGATGTCCTTGGCCACCACCACAACACACGAACAACAAACAAAACACGGACCACGGACAGTTTGAAGGACCGTCACACGAACGTTATATGATTATTATTATTATTTTTAATTTATTTAATAATTTATTGATTATTATTATTTATTTTATTATTAATAGTGTGTGTGAATTTGTGTTGTTTTCGTGTGTTGATTGTTTTCGGTTGCGTTGTCCCTATTCTGGCTCTGTCTTCAGTCTCCCCCCCAAAAAAAAAAAAAAATGGGGTATGTAGATAGATAAATATTATTATTATTATTATTTTTTTTTTTTATTTTTTTTATTTTTTTTTGCTGCGGAATATATCGGAGTCATAGAATCCGAGTCAAGCCCAAATGCATACAGTAGAGGAGTTAACCCCTTCAGCACCATGACGCCTTTATATCTTTGATTCGGGGTTGGAGTTAATGAGTTTGTGCAGGTTTAGAAGGCCATGGTAGTAAGAGGGTTTATTGAGATCGTATTTACCCATTTGAGTCCTAAAGGTAGATTATAAAGTAAATAAAATACTTTAGTGGTAACCAGAATAGGATGACAATTATGTGGTGGTGGGAAAGGGGTTACTATCCAGTTATTTTTCTTTTACCTGGTTCAAATTTTGGATCTGGCTATCCATAATATTGCATGTCGCTCTGCCCCATGCCGTGCGTATCCTAATACTACTTAAGGGCATATGGGTTGTTTTTCTGGTCACCTTTCTCCCTCGTGTTAAGTCCCAATTTTGTTAGGATTACAAGACGTTCGGTCCATTAGTTTGGCGATTATAACACCTTTCGCCCCATTTCGTTTTCAATTTTGAAACCTTTCGTGCCATTTAGATGCTGATTTTTTCCTGGCGAGCGAAAGCGAGCCTGACATATTAAGAGGAAACGACCTTCGGCCGGGACATTTTTCTACCGAAAAATGTAAAAAATTATCTTGAAGGAGGGGGGGGGGGGGGTTCTAAGCTTGATGGAGGTCTAGCGAGGAAACTAAGAACTATAGGAATACATTATTTAATAAAAAAAAAAAAAAAAAAAAAAAAAAGGGCCATCTCCCCTTAACGTACTCGAAGTTAGCCTAACATAACCAAACAGGCTTCAAAAGGTAAACACAGCAACTATAGTGTGGGGAAATAAAGACTTGTTGAAATTAATTGTTGAGGGACTCATATAAATTCTGATTGATTTGTGGGGCAACTGATTTGTGGGGCAACTGATTTGTGTGGTAACTGATTTGTGGGGTAACTGATTTGTGGGGTAACTGATTTGTGGGGTAACTGATTTGTGGGGTAACTGATTTGTGGGGTAACTGATTTGTGTGGTAACTGATTTGTGGGGTAACTGATTTGTGGGGTAACTGATTTGTGGGGTAATTGATTTGGGGGGTAACTGTTTTTTGGGTTAACTGATTTGTGGGGTAACTGATTTGTGGGGTAACTGATTTGTGGGGTAACTGATTTGTGGGGTAACTGATTTGTGGGGTAACTGATTTGTGGGGTAACTGATTTGGGGGGAAACTGTTTTGTGGGGAAACTGATTTGGGGGGTAACTGATTTGTGGGGTAACTGATTTGTGGCGTAACTGATTTGTGGGGAAACGGATTTGTGGGGAACGTGATTTGGGGGGTACCTGATTTGTGGGGTAACTGATTTGTGGGGTAACTGATTTGTGGGGTAACTGATTTGTGTGGTAACTGATTTGTGTGGTAACTGATTTGTGGGGTAACTGATTTGTGGGGTAACTGATTTATGGGGTAACTGATTTGTGGGGTAACTGATTTGTGGGGTAACTGATTTGTGGGGTAACTGATTTGTGGGGTAACTGATTTGTGGGGTAACTGATTTGTGGGGTAACTGATTTGTGTGGTAACTGATTTGTGGGGTAACTGATTTGTGGGGTAACTGATTTGTGGGGTAACTGATTTGTGGGGTAACTGATTTGTGGGGTAACTAATTTGTTTGGTAACTGATTTGTGTGGTAACTGATTTGTGGGGTAACTGATTTGTGTGGTAACTGATTTGTGTGGTAACTGATTTGTGTGGTAACTGATTTGTGGGGTAACTGATTTGTGGGGTAACTGATATGTGGGGTAACTGATATGTGGGGTAACTGATTTGTGTGGTAACTGATTTGTGTGGTAACTGATTTGTGTGGTAACTGATTTGTGTGGTAACTGATTTGTGTGGTAACTGATTTGTGTGGTAACTGATATGTGGGGTAACTGATTTGTGTGGTAACTGATATGTGGGGTAACTGATTTGTGGGGTAACTGATTTGTGGGGTAACTGATTTGTGGGGTAACTGATTTGTGTGGTAACTGATTTGTGGGGTAACTGATTTGTGGAGTAACTGATTTGTGGGGTAACTAATTTATGGGGTAACTAATTTGTGGGGTAACTAATTTGTGGGTTAACTAATTTGTGGGGTAACTAATTTGTGGGGTAACTAATTTGTGGGATAACTTATTTGTGGGGTAACTAATTTGTGGGGTAACTCATTTGTGGGGTAACTCATTTGTGGGGTAACTCATTTGTGGGGTAACTAATTTGTGGGGTAACTAATTTATGGGGTAACTAATTTGTGGGGTAGGCCTAACTAGTTTGCGGGGTAACCAACATCTAGCTTTGGTGTTTTGTGAGCTAACTAGATTCTGGGTGGATGGCCTTAGGTATGGATTATCTTGTGGACGAACTTACTTGTTTACTATAGGTAGCGCCAACGAACTTGACAATAGTCTTGATCCCTGACCTCATTGTAACTCAAAAGGGCCTAGAGCAAACGGGCTGTACATATCCCCATCTATTTCCTGGTGGACTCTTCCCAAATGATAGAAACGTCAGCCCGATTGCTTTCATTCATTTCGAGTTATAAGAAGTTAAGGGGTTAAGATGATTGTCAAGTACGCTGGCGCTACCTAAAGGACAAAATGTAGTGTACAGTAACCAAAACATTGATGGTGTGACTCTCCCTCTGGAAGGCCTCTGGAAGGACAGGGAACCACTTTTTGTAGGAGCTCTATGTCGCTCTAGGCCGGGCTCTTAGGGGCTTAAGGGGAGACAGACCGTTTTTCTAGACCCCCTTCTCCCTAATGTTTAGCCCCACTAGTTTTGAGATTTTAAGACGTTGGTTCCATTAGTTTGGGGATTTTATGACCTTTCACCCCCTTCTTTGTCAATATTAAGACCCTTCGGGTCATTTAGGTGTCGATTTTATCCTGGCGAGCGATAGCGAGCCTGTAATTTTAGGAGGAATCGGCCTTTGGCCGGGACATTTTTCTAACGAAAAATGTACAAATATGTCTTAAAGGGGGGTCTAGGGGGTGTTTTTCTAAGCTTGATGGAGGTCTAGGGAGGAAACTAAAAAAATATATGAATAAATGAATTAATAGACCAAACAAACAGCCACTGTCCCCTTAAAGGCAGGCTGGGCAAACTGTTTTATATGCTAAGTAAGGGTTTATAAATGGAGAGTTGTTTTGTGAGTACATTTATCTATTCTACACAACTCCTAAGCTTTTACTCTTAACAGCTGTATACAGTATAGCCCAATGGAAATGGTCTTAGTCTATCCAATTGTTTTATATGCAAATGTAAAGAAGTTAACTATTTTGTAAATAAAATACACTGTACAAGCGTACTAACTTGGAATGCTCCTAGGTAATTTCTTTAACAATCTTATTCATGGCAAGATTATCCAGAGGATTTTGTAAAGACAATTGACCATCTGCTAGTTTCTGGCTATAAGGAAGTTGGTGCCGTAAACATCGCTATTAAACAAAAATTAAATTATAATGTAGGTTTCTGATGGATAAAAAGTATGTTGAATTATATTATTGTATACAGTATATAAATTGACTATGACCGTATTTTAGCTGGTAATTCTGTTAAATATCGATGTCTACATCTCCAACTTCCTTACAGAACGAAAGTCGCAAGTGGTCAGTTGTCTTATCGTCTTATGAATACATTTATGATTATACAAGCTTAAATCAATTGATCCTTGCCTGTTGATTAGGACAAGAAAGCTCAAAGGCAGAGTATGTAAACATTTCTCTATACATAGTTGAAGACGGGAAACTAGGCATTGTTTCTAAATAAATTTTAGTTCAGTGTAATACGTGAGATGGTATTATCTCATTATTATTATTATTATTAGCAACATGTCATTAATAGTTAGTTGAATTAATTCAGTAGTTAAATAGTGTAACGGATGTAACGGACGTAACTCTTTGCAATCTCTCTCTCTTCGCCGCAGTGTTGCATCTCTCTCGCTATTCTACCGCTATTACAATAATCAATGTTCCTCAGAGCTCTCTCAGTGTATACCACCTCCTCTACGTAGAGTACCGTACGTAGCACCCGTCTTGCAACACAATCCCATCCTTACTATGTGCAATTCTCCAATCCAAGAGTGAAACGATATTCTCAAACCTTCTTCTATTCAACAGCTGAGCTCTGGAACTCTCTCCCTGAATCAATCTTCCCCTCATCCTATGACTTAAATTGCTTCAAACTCCGTGTGTCCAGGCATTTTGGCTCAAACGTTCCTGGATTTTGGCCCTGTCACTCTTTCAACTGGGGGAGGCACTCATTACAGGCAGGTCTGCCTTTTGTCTCTCTCACCCACATAGGGAAAAAAAACTGTAGTTAAAGACATGGTTAGCTGTTTCATGAGTGAATTTAAATTTTGTAAGTGCGGGAAATTATCTAAAATATTACGTACGATTTATAAACCAAATAATGATGATGGATATACAAAGTGGTGTTATTTATGCAATACATGGAAGGCTAAGGGAATTGAGTGCTATTTCGTGACTGATTTTAATGATGATAATAACATAAAATCATATCAACCTGTCCCTTGTTCATTGTTACCCAAGGCCAACGGGTATTAGAGGTTAAGGGGACAGGGGTTAGTTTGTTGGCTATGATTATTTATATATTCATATGTTATATATTGTCCTCGCTAGACCTTCATCAAGCTTAAAAAAACACTCCCTAGACCCCCTTTCAAAATACATTTGTACATTTTTCGATAGAAAAATGTCCCGGCCGAAGGCCGGTTTCTCCTAAAATTACAGGCTTGCTGTCGCTCGCCAGGAAAAAATCGACACCTAAATGGCACGAAAGGTCTTGATATTGATATAGAAATGGGACGAAAGGTTTTAAAATCGACAAACTAATGGGGCGAACGTCATCAAATTTGAAAACTAATGAGGCTAAACATGAGGGAGAAGGGGGACCAGGAAAACGACCCATCTCCCCTGAAGAACTTGAACTGGCAAACAAACCCAAGCCAAAGTCAGAGGTCCAGTTTTTGTCCCAGGTGTAGTAATCGGGGGGATGGTTCACTTTTGGGGCGATGTGTGCATGTATTCATCATTTTTCTAGTTTCCTCCCTAGGCCTCCATCAAAAAACAAAACAAAAAACATCCATTATTTTTCTAGTTTCCTCCCTAGACCTCCATCAAATTTAAAAAAAACATCCATTAGATCCCCTTTTACAGTAGATTAATGTGTACATTTTTCGGTAGAAAAAAAAACCCGGCCGAAGGCCGGTTCTTCCAACATTACAGGCTCTCTATCGTTCGCCAGGGAAAAAATCGACACCTAAATAGCACGAAAGGTCTAAATATTGACTACGAAATGGGCCGAAAGGTGTTAAAATCGTCAAAATAATGGGCCAAATGTCTTAAAATCTCAAAACTAATGGGGCTAAACACGAGGGAGAACGTTGTCCAGAAAACCGGCCCATATCTCCTTAATTATATATAAGCCGAGGTGGTTCTTTTTGGACCACACTCTTGTTTCGCTTCATGAAGTTGGCGATTATAATTGTGACGTTTCGCCTCATTCAGATATCGATTTTATCCTAGCGAGCGATAGCGAACCTATAATGTAAAACAAACTGACTTTGGTCGAGACATATTTCTTTACAAACGGCTCAAATGGGGCATGAAAGAGGGTGTGGAGGAACTTCTATTTTTATTTATATATACAGTATATATATATATATATATATTTTATTTTGTTTTTTAATTTAAAGAGGGAACTGGGGTGGCGTTTATATATTGAATAGTTTCAAAGGTGATCTAAATGGGCAAGCTAGCAACATTATCGACACTTACAAGAACACAATTAAAACCCGTAAATAACAATAATACAGAACAAAGCACCCCACAGATTACAGGTATGTTATATTATAAGGCCAACGGGTATTAGAGCTTAAGGGCAGATGGGTTGTTTTTCTGGTCACCCTTCTCCCTCATGTTTAGCCCCAGTAGTTTTCAGATTTTAAGACGTTCGGGCCATTAGTTTGGTGATTTATAGACATTTCGCCCCATTTATTTGTAAATATTTAGACTTTTTGTGTCTTTTAGGTGTCGATTTTTTCCTGGCAATTGATAGCGAGCCTGTATTTTAAGAGGAATCGGCCATGGGCCGGGACATTTTTCTATCGAAAAATGTACACATTTATCTTGAAAGAGCGTCTTGGGGTGGGTGGTTTTTAAGCTTGATGGAGGTCTAGGGAGGAAACTAAAAAACAAAAATAATGAAAAGATACATAAATGAGCAAATAAATACGACCATCCTCCCACATTCCCCCAGGGGGTTAAGACCAAAAGAACACTAAAGGCAGAGGTCCAGTTTTTGTACCGGCTGCCGTAACTTTAAGGCTGCCATAACCTTAAGGCTGCCGTAACTTTAAGGCTGCCGTAACCTTAAGGCTGCCGTAACTTTAAGGCTGCCATAAGCTTAAGGCTGCCATAACCTTAAGGCTGCCATAACCTTAAGGCTGCCGTAACTTTAAGGCTGCCGTAACTTTAAGGCTGCCTTAACCTTAAGGCTGCCGTAACTTTAAGGCTGCCATAAGCTTAAGGCTGCCATAACCTTAAGGCTGCCGTAACTTTAAGGCTGCCGTAACTTTAAGGCTGCCGTAACCTTAAGGCTGCCGTAACTTTAAGGCTGCCATAACCTTAAGGCTGCCGTAACCTTAAGGCTGCCGTAACTTTAAGGCTGCCGTAACTTTAAGGCTGCCATAACCTTAAGGCTGCCGTAACCTTAAGGCTGCCGTAACCTTAAGGCTGCCGTAACTTTAAGGCTGCCGTAACTTTAAGGCTGCCGTAACCTTAAGGCTGCCGTAACTTTAAGGCTGCCATAACCTTAAGGCTGCCGTAACCTTAAGGCTGCCATAACTTTAAGGCTGCCGTAACTTTAAGGCTGCCGTAACTTTAAGGCTGCCATAACCTTAAGGCTGCCGTAACCTTAAGGCTGCCGTAACTTTAAGGCTGCCGTAACTTTAAGGCTACCATAACCTTAAGGCTGCCGTAACCTTAAGGCTGCCGTAACTTTAAGGCTGCCGTAACTTTAAGGCTGCCATAATCTTAAGGCTGCCGTAGCTTTAAGGCTGCCGTAACTTTAAGGCTGCCGTAACTTTGAGGCCTAAGGTCGTTACGGACGATATACACAATCTAACGAATAGCTACCATGGATTCTAGTCTAGGGGGAGGTAGTTGTTCTTTTCTGGACCCCCTTCTCCCTCATGTTTAGCCCCATTAGTTATGAAAATTTAAGACGTTATACAGTATATATATGTATACATTATATACTGTATATGATGAATTAAAATAATAAGACATGCTTCCATTATGTACCGTGTCTGTATGCTCCCGCGGAAGATTGGTGTGAGTGTGTGAACAGTCCCAACTAAATTCTCGGCCCCGAAACAGAAACAATGGAAACGTTGCTTTTTGTTGGAGGGGTGGACTGGCTGCTTGGGGTGATCTGCGACATTATTGTAGGGGTGACGGGGGAGGGGTGATTATGGGTGAGAGAGAGAGAGAGAGAGAGAGAGAGAGAGAGAGAGAGAGAGAGAGAGAGAGAGAGAGAGAGAGAGAGAGAGAGAGAGAGAGAGAGAGAGAGAGAGAGAGAGAGAGAGAGAGAGAGAGAGAGAGAGAGAGAGAGAGAGAGAAAGAGAGAGAGAGAGAGAGAGAGAGAGAGAGAGAGAGAGAGAGAGAGAGAGAGAGAGAGAGAGAGAGAGGATAGAGAGAGAGAGAGAGAGGAGAGAGGAGAGAGAGAGAGAGAGGTCTCTTAACTTGTATATACAGTATATATAAATAAATATATATATATATATATATATATATATATATATATATATATATATATATATATATTATATATATATAATTATATCAGTATATATGATAACTGACGTCCACGTGGGCTTCACCTTACAGATTCATTTATTCAATGGATGTTGCTTCCTTATATTATCATTAATTCATAACTATCACCAACATAACAAAACACATATTTTTCTTTTAAAATCCGTTCAAACATTTTCTAGGCTTCCAAAATGTAATAAATGATACACGTCGTTTGTTCTCACTTGACGCAACACTCGTAATACTCTGGAGTATGTAAATGTGATGATGCGTAAGTTTCCTTTGGCGTTATGTTGATACTTTAAACGTGTCAATTACTCCTGCTTGCCTTCGATGCTTATAGTATAAAATATAAATCACCAGTAATAATTAGTTTAGCTTGTTGATAGGTTTCCAAGACTGTAGTTAGTAGGTGGTGTCACACGAACGATTATGCGAGCACATCTAGTTTGGCAGCTTTAAGGGGGGTGACCTGCTTTTTTTATCTCCTTTTCTCTTTCTCTGGCTTGTATCCATTCGGCCCCATTCAGCCTACTGTTTTAAGATGTTTAAGCTCATCCAGGTGTAAACAAATTCCTGGCAAGCGGTAGCGAGCCAGCACTTTTTTTAAATGTCATGGACAGCAGGCTAAATTTGTACATTTTTCGATAGAAAAAATTCTCCGGCGAAGCCGGATTTCTCCATACAATGCTGGCTCGCTATCGCTCGTCAGGGAGAAATCGACACTTGGATGGGGATATACGTCTTAAAACAGTAGGCTGAATGGGGCCGAATGGATACAAGCCAGAGAAAGAGAGAGAGAAAAAAGCAGGTCACCGCCCTTAAAATCTCAGTTATTCGGGGACGGTGTTTCCATTAGGCTATATGTGATCGATCATTAGGCGATTTTATGAAGTCTAGGATGACACTGTGGTACCGGTAGTTATATGGTTAATTGATATGATTTGTACCCTTTTAATTCATTAGATCCCTCTAAAACTGCATACCATCGCCTAACAATAGTCAGAATATATTGAAGAAACGAGTCTTAGAATTCTAAAATTAGAGGCACGCTATCGCTCGCCAGGAAAAAATCGACAGCTAAAGGGCACGAAAGGTTTTAATATTGAAAAAACAAACGAGGCGAAAGGTCTCAAAATCGCCAAACTAACGGAACGAACGTCTTAAAACCTCAAAACTTATATGCTAAACATGAGGGAGAAGGGAGTCCAGGAAAAGCGAGTACTACCCCCTTAAGGGCTCATATGTTGTTCTGTTTTTGTCGTAATAATATCTTGGCCTTTTTCTGTGTGGCATTATTCGCGACAAAGGAACTGGTGGGACCCGCGTTAACACAATGTAACATCCGGGCATTCATACTACATACACAATACACATACACACACACACACACACATATACAGACACAGAGACGTACACCAATACACGCTCACATTCGTAGATACACACACACACATATACACACACATACACACACACGTACACATACTCAGCCGAACACTCATGCATACACACACTCACACACACAGCCTACATAATTATACTCACCCGATCATACACACATACACGCGCGTACATACACTTAGCCAAAACACACACACAGGTACACATACTCAGCCGAACACACACACACACACAGGTACACATACTCAGCCGAACACACACACACACACACAGGTACACATACTCAGCCGAACACACACACACACACATACATACACATACTCAGCCGAACACACACACATACTGTATATACATAAGAGAGGCCCACCTTACGCAAGTATAGACGGATGAGGCCAATGTTAGAGGGGCCATGGTGTACTTACTCTAGTTGTACTTACTCTAGTTGTACTTACTCTAGTTGTATTGCGGGAGTGAGCATGCTCGTTATTTCCCGCCTCCTATATGTGTAGGTGTTATATGTATCGTTGGAATGGCTGTGGATGTGTGTGTAGTCTGTATTTTTAGCCAATTGGCGACATCGGAAACGAAGGTTTAGGGTGGATCTGTATGGTACCATTCTCACTATAGACGGTACCGTCTCGCCCGAAGGCTTAGGTAGCCATCAGCTTAGGTGAACCATATGATACCCATCTCGCCTTGTACCATTTTTGCCAACCCCAGATGGGACGTCACAACGTCGTCCACTTATTCCAGGTACCTATTTACAGCTAGGTGAACTGAGGCTAACACATGAAAGGAGACAAGCCCAATTTGTCTCCGCCCGGCCGGGGATTGAACCCCCGACCCCTCGTGTGTGAGACGAGAGCTCTACCTACTAGGCTACGGGCTGTGTGTGTGTGTGTGTGTGTGTGTGTGTGTGTGTGAGAGAGAGAGAGAGAGTGAGAGAGAGTGTTTGTTGGGTGAATAATAACAATGAGAGAGAGAGAGAGAGAATGGGTGTTTGTTGGGTGAATAATAACAATGAGAGAGAGAGCGAGAGCGAGAGGAAGAGTGGTGGGGAGGGGAATATAGTCGGAATATCTGCAGTTAAAAGATGAGGGTCGCGGCCTAGAAAAATATTCATAATGTTACGTAATTTATACTGTACTAACGCTGGTGGTGGGGGTTTGATGTCACCCAGCCGCGGTTCAGAAGGTTCAGAAAGTTCAGAAGATTCAGCTCTCATCATTCTTCATAAGCTTTCATGAACCTCCCTCTCACTTCCTTACATCCACTAAGTATTGTGATAATATGTAAAGCGTAACCGAGTTTCAGGGGGGATGGGTCGTTTGGTTGGTCCCCCTTCTTCCTCATGTTTAGCCCTATTTGTTTTCAGATTATAAGACGTTCGCCCCATTAGTTTGGCGATTGTAAGACCTTTCGCCTCTTTTCTGTGTCAATATTAAGACTTTTCGTGTCATTTAGGTGTCGATTTGTTCGTGGAGAGCGATACCGAGCCTGTAATTTAGGAAGAATCGCCCGAAGGCCGGGATATTTTTCTACCGAAAAATGTACAAATATAACCTGAAGGGGTGTCCTGGGGTTGTTATTTTAAGGTTTGATGGAGGTTTAGGGAGGAAACTAAAAATATAATACATAAATTAACAAAAATCTAGCAACATATGAACCATTCCCCCTTAATACCTAAATAGAGGAGTACCGGTATATCTTACAGACTGTGAACACTATACCATGGAAGACTATTCGGACAGAGATATAATACATGTTGTTGCAGTGATCTCTAACACATTATGGGATAATATATATGTGATTAACCCCTTCTGTACCGCCGACGTTTTATTTTGGCTACTATTAGACGACTTTATTCAGTTTAAAAAGGGCCTCTAGCAATTAACAGGCTTCGAACTATCTCACTTAAGGGGAGATGGGCCGGTTTTCTGGACCACTTTCTCCCTCATGTTTAGCCCCATTAGTTTTCAGATGTTAAGATGTTTGCCCCATTATTTAGTCGATTATAAGACCTTTCGACCTATTTCTTCGTCAATATTTAAACCTTTCGTACTATTTAGGTGTCGATTTTTATCCCTGGCGAACGATAGTGAGCCTGTAATGTTGGAAGAATCGGCCATCGGTCGGGACAGTTTTCTACCGAAAAATGTACAAATTAATCTAGAAGGGGGATCTAATGGATGTTCTTTTTAAATTTGATGGAGGTCTAGGGAGGAAACTAGAAAAATAATGAGTACATGCAAAAATCGTCCAAAAAGTGAACCATCCCCCCTTAACCGTTTTTACTACCACAGATCCTTCTTAAACTGCTTAAAATGGTCTAAATAGAGCTAGAATATAATGAAAAAGACATCGCTCGTACAGAAGGGGTTAAATATATGCAATCGCGTGGACAATGACCTCGTACAGTACAAAGGAAGGAAATCAAGCAACAACAGGTCTAGTCATGCACATAATATATCCACGGTTGTACCAGCTGCTTGTCCAGGCGACTGTACACCTACTGACAAATATTCGTGAGCTCTTTCGATTTTCTTTATGCAAATATATTCATTTAGATGTTCATCAGATCATATCAGCTATACATTAATAAATACATACTCTCTCTCTCTATATATATATACGGTATATAGTTATATAGCTGATTAGATCTAAACAACAATATAAATGGATATAGTTGCATGAAGAATATCGAAAGTTATACACAAATTCAAAACACGCCACAATCCTCAGGAGGTCAATAACAACAAAAACACTTATATTATGCGCATACTCCGCCATTCAAGTCATGCCTTCTACAGTTAAGAGGAAGGGAAAGTGAATACAAGCGTCCGTAGACAATAGCGGTGACAACATCAACGTGAGAGCGATATGATAAGAGGGGAAGATGAGTGTTGGGGGGGGGGGGGGGGGTTAGGAGGCTTGGGGGGGGGGGAGAGAATGAGAGGTTGGTTTGAGGTGAATTGGGGTGGGAGGGAGAGGTTTAGGAGGCTTGGGGTGGGAGGGGTAGAGGTTGGGGAGGCTTGAGGTGGGAGTGAGGAAGGTTGAGAGGCTTGGGTGGGAGGGAGGGAGGTTTAGGTGGCTTGGGGAGGGAGGGGGAGAGGTTGGGGAGGCTTGGGATGGGTGGTAGGAAGGCTTGAGGTGGCAGGGAGGGTGGTTGAGGAGGCTTGGGGTGGGATAGAGAGAGGTTGGGGAGGCTTGGGGTGGGAGGGAGAGAGGTTGGGGAGGGAGTGAGAAAGGGTGGGGAGGGAGGGAGGGAGGTTGGGGCGGGTTGGGGGGGAAGGGAGAGAGGGTGGGGAGGCTTGGGTGGGAGGGAGAGACGGTAGGGAGGCTTGGGGTGGGAGGAAGAGTGGTTGGGGAGGCTTGGGGTGGGAGGGAGGGAGTTTAGGGAGGCTCGGGGTGGGAGGGGAGAGGTGGGGGAAGCTGGGGGGGGAGGGAGAGAGGTTGGGGAGGCTTGGTGTGGGAGGGAGGGAGGTTGGAGAGGCTTGGGGTGGGAGGGAGGGAGGTTGGGGAGGCTGAGGAGGCTTGGGATGGGAGGGAGGGAGTTTGGGGAGGCTCGGGGTGGGAGGGGAAAAGTTGGGGAGGCTTGGAGTGGGAGGGAGAGAGGTTGGGGAGGCTTGGGGTGGGAGGGAGGGAGGTTGGGGAGGCTTCGGGTGGGTGGGAGGGAGGGAGGATAGGGAGGCTTGGGGTGGGAGGGAGGGAGGTTGGGGAAGCTTTGGGTGGGTGGTAAGGAGGCTTGGGGTGGCAGGGAGAGAGGTTGGGGAAGTTTGGGGTGGGAGGGATAGAAGTTGGGGAGGCTGTTGGAGTCAAACGATTAATTCCGAGAACTTTGTACCGCACTGACTGCTAGAGGTCCTTCTGAAGCTGCATAACATCGTCTTGTGTGAGCCAGAAATAATAGGAAGGATAGCGTCCCATTTCCTAAAGGGTAGTAGTAGTAGTAGTAGTAGTAGTAGTAGTAGTATAGTCTATTCGCTGTAACTAGGCGAGACATCATGACCTCTAACTTCTGTAACTAAAATACGACTTGAGTAATCGAGCTAACATTTCTACCATTTGGGAAGAGTCGGTCAAGGAATAGATGTGGAAATTTACAGCCAATTTGCTCTAGCACTTTTTGAGTTACAGAGGATAGAGGTCATGATTGATCGCCTACTTACAGAGAATAGACTATAGTAGTAGTAGTAGTAGAGTAGTTTAAAGGGTTATGTGTTCAATTCCTCACTATCGAACCCCCCCGGAGTGAAGTGGTTCTATCCCTTCTATCACGTTCTCCGCCGGGTAAAGGCTGGTATCACACGAGTGTTTTTTCCCTCAACATTTATCCTTATCACTGGTCTGGCAGCTTAGGAGGTCAACAGTTATATTAATTCGGTTACCTACATTCATCTATCATCAGTCTAGTTTCCCCTACCGGTGCAAAATATTCCAGAAATGTTGGCAGAAAAAAGTTGATCATCGAATGTGGACTATAATAACTTAAGGAGGGTCACCGTTTTTTGTTTATCTTTCTCTCCTTTTCTCTCTTTCCCTGGCTTGTATTCATTCGGCCCCATTCAGCCAACTGTTTTAACACGTTTATCCCCATCCAGGTGTCAATTTCTTCCCGGCGAGCGAAAGCGAGCCAGCATTGTATGGAGAAATCCGGCTACGCCGGAGAATTTTTTCTATCGAAAAATTTACAAATTTAGCTTGCTGTCAAAACAAAATTATATATATGCTGGCTCGCTACCGCTCACCAGGAAAATATTGACACCTGGATGGGGGTAAAAGTCATAAAACAGTAGGCTGAATGGGGCCGAATGGATACAAGCCAAAGAGGGGGAGAGAAAGAGAAAACAAAATGCGAGGTGGTCCGGCTTCAG
>CM064492.1:17187501-17217501 GCA_032716605.1 Paralithodes platypus | reverse complement strand
GGCACATAGAACCCCCTCCTCTCAATATATGACCCCTCCTCTTTAATATAGGTTAATCGTTCTTAGGCACATAGAACCCCCTCCTCTCAATATATGACCCCTCCTCTTTAATATAGGTTAATCGTTCTTAGGCACGTAGAACCCCCTCCTCTCAATATATGACCCTCCTCTTTAATATAGGTTAATCGTTCTTAGGCACGTAGAACCCCCTCCTCTCAATATATGACCCCTCCTCTTTAATATAGGTTAATCGTTCTTAGGCACGTAGAACCCCCTCCTCTCAATATATGACCCCTCCTCTTCAATATAGGTTAATCGTACCTAGGCACGTAGAACCCCCTCCTCTCAATATATGACCCCTCCTCTTTAATATAGGTTAATCGTTCTTAGGCACGTAGAACCCCCTCCTCTCAATATATGACCCCTCCTCTTCAATATAGGTTAATCGTTCTTAGGCACGTAGAACCCCCTCCTCTCAATATATGACCCCTCCTCTTTAATATAGGTTAATCGTTCTTAGGCACGTAGAACCCCCTCCTCTCAATATATGACCCCTCCTCTTCAATATAGGTTAATCGTTCTTAGGCACGTAGAACCCCCTCCTCTCAATATATGACCCCTCCTCTTTAATATAGGTTAATCGTTCTTAGGCACGTAGAACCCCCTCCTCTCAATATATGACCCCTCCTCTTCAATATAGGTTAATCGTTCTTAGGCACGTAGAACCCCCTCCTCTCAATATATGACCCCTCCTCTTTAATATAGGTTAATCGTCTTAGGCACGTAGAACCCCCTCCTCTCAATATATGACCCCTCCTCTTCAATATAGGTTAATCGTTCTTAGGCACGTAGAACCCCCTCCTCTCAATATATGACCCCTCCTCTTCAATATAGGTTAATCGTTCTTAGGCACGTAGAACCCCCTCCTCTCAATATATGACCCCTCCTCTTTAATATAGGTTAATCGTTCTTAGGCACATAGAACCCCCTCCTCTCAATATATGACCCCTCCTCTTCAATATAGGTTAATCGTTCTTAGGCACATAGAACCCCCTCCTCTCAATATATGACCCCTCCTCTTCAATATAGGTTAATCGTTCTTAGGCACGTAGAACCCCCTCCTCTCAATATATGACCCCTCCTCTTCAATATAGGTTAATCGTTCTTAGGCACGTAGAACCCCCTCCTCTCAATATATGACCCCTCCTCTTCAATATAGGTTAATCGTTCTTAGGCACGTAGAACCCCCTCCTCTCAATATATGACCCCTCCTCTTCAATATAGGTTAATCGTTCTTAGGCACGTAGAACCCCCTCCTCTCAATATATGACCCCTCCTCTTTAATATAGGTTAATCGTTCTTAGGCACATAGAACCCCCTCCTCTCAATATATGACCCCTCCTCTTTAATATAGGTTAATCGTTCTTAGGCACATAGAACCCCCTCCTCTCAGTATATGACCCCTCCTCTTTAATATAGGTTAATCGTTCTTAGGCACATAGAACCCCCTCCTCTCAGTATATGACCCCTCCTCTTTAATATAGGTTAATCGTTCTTAGGCACATAGAACCCCCTCCTCTCAATATATGACCCCTCCTCTTTAATATAGGTTAATCGTTCTTAGGCACATAGAACCCCCTCCTCTCAGTATATGACCCCTCCTCTTTAATATAGGTTAATCGTTCTTAGGCACATAGAACCCCCTTCTCTCAATATATGACCCCTTCTCTTTAATATAGGTTGAGCGCACTTAAGAGCATAGAACGCCCCTCCTCTCACTATACCTCCTATTTACTATACAGTAGGTTGAGCGTATTTAAGCACATAGAACCCCCTCCCCTGAATATATAACTCCTCATCTTTAATATAGGTTGAATGCACTTTAGCACATAGAACCCCCTCCTCTCAATATATAATTATCTCCTCTTTAATATCGGTCCATCTCCCCTCTTCCCCTTAGCCTAACCCTCCATCCACTCAAAATAGACCCCCTTCCCCTCTTCAAAATAGACACCCCTTTACTCGCCCCTATCCTCCCCCCCCCCCCTCCCCAATTCTTCTCCCCTCTCCCCGTCCATCCTCCCCCTCCTCCATCTACTTCCTTGTCTTTCCTCCTATCTTCCTCTATGTATACTGTTCTTCTTCGTTCTCCTTTCCGTCTCCTTTGTTTTATCCTTCCCCACCCCTTATCCCCTTTTCTGTCTCTGTCCCCCATTCTCAATCTACCCTCTCCTCTATCCTCCTCCTCCTTCCCCTACCTTCTCTTCCCCCATCTTTCCATAACATCCTCCTCCTCCTCTTTCTGCCCCTAACACCACCCACAATCCCCCATCCCCCCGGCAATTCTCCCACTCATCCCCCTCTCCCCCGCCCTTCCCCCACTTACCCCCCCCTCTCTCCCCTTCACTACAATCACCGCGTCCTCCCCGTGTTGTTGTTACTCTTGTTGTTGTTATTGTTAATGACCGTGAGAGAGACAGACAGTAGAGTGGGACCTGCCGACTGGAGAGGCCTCGTATGTGGACAGTGGTTATTTTGGGGTGGTCTATTTATTTATATATTAATTTATTTTTTAGTTTTCTATTTATTTATATATTAATTTATTTTTTAGTTTCCTATTTATTTATATATTAATTTATTTTTTAGTTCTCTATTTATTTATATATTAATTTATTTATATATTAATTTATTTTTTAGTTTTCTATTTATTTATATATTAATTTATTTTTTAGTTTTCTATTTATTTATATATTAATTTATTTTTTAGTTTTCTATTTATTTATATATTCATTTATTTTTTTAGTTTCCTCCCTAGACCTCCATCAAACTTAACAAAAAAACATCCATTAGATCCCCCTTCGAGATTAATTTGTACATTTTTCGGTAGAAAAATGTCACGGCCGAAGGCCGGTTCCTCCACAATTGCAGGCTCCCTATCGCTCGCCAGGAATAAAATTGACACCTAAAGGGCACGAAAGGTCATAGAATTGACAAAGAAATGGGGCGAAAGTTCTTAAAATCAACAAAATATTGGGGCAAACGTCTTCAAATCGCAAAAGTAAAGGGGATAAGCATGAGGAAGAAAGGGGACCAGAAAAAACGGAGTATTCTAAGCTTAAATTCGGCCATTTTTAGGTCACGGCAAGGATAAAGGTAGACAAATCAATTATGGGTGAAATAACGCATGTACTAAATAACTGTATAATGATGTCTCAACCCTTCAACTCGTGCTGCCCGTGAGCAGCAACATTAAGGGGGTAGTGCTTGGTTTTTGGTCTATATATTTATATATCTTTATTTTTTAGTTTCCTCGTTAGACCTCCATCAAGCTTTAAAAAAAAAAAAAAAATACACACCCTTTCAAGATAAATTTGTAAATTTCCCGGCCGAAGGCCGCATCCTTCCAAAATTACAGGCTCGCTATCACTCGCCAGGGAAAAATCGATACCTAAATGGCAAGAAAGGTCTTAATATTGACAAAGAAATGGGGCGAAACGTCTCAAAACCGCCAAACTAATATGCTAAACATGAGGCAGAAGGGGATCCATAAACAGCGAGTACCTCACCCCTAACTACGCTCATCAAAAGCCAATTGGCAAACCTTGACCAGTTGCCTAAATCGGAACTAGGCTGATTCTAGATGACTTAATCTAGACAAACAAGTCATATTTATTATTATTAGTAGTTGCAGTAGTAGTAGTAGTAGTAGTAGTAGTAGTAGTGGTAGTAGTAGTAGTAGTAATGTTTATAGTGAAAGGTGTTCATGAAGGATGATTCAAGAATATTATCTGTGTCCTGACCATTCTAGCTTTATTACTTAGTATTATGGTATTAGTATTACTACTAATAGTAGTAGTAATAATAATAATAACACTCCAATAATAATATTATTCGTAGTAGTAGCCACATTTGTAGTGATGTTATTTATAATGGGAGAGTGTTTAGGAAAATGCTCCATGGAGACTTGGTACCTTGACCCTCCTTCTGCATACATTATCGAGTATTATGTTTGTGTAGTAGTAGTAGTAGTCGTAGTAGTAGTAGTAGTAGTGTTGGATTTTTTAGTAGTAGCTATTAGTAGTTGATCAGTAAGGTTAGCAGCAGTAGTAGTAATTGTAGTAGGCTCTATGTTGTACGGTGACAGTCGTTGTATTAATAATAGTAGAGATATAACTGTTTACGGAGTGATTCAGCAAAACACTCTGTACCTTGACCCTCCTTCTGTTATTGTTGACTACCTTGACCCTCCTTCTGTTATTGTTGGCTACCTTGACCCTCCTCCTGTTATTGTTGGCTACCTTGACCCTCCTTCTGTTATTGTTGGCTACCTTGACCCTCCTTCTGTTATTGTTGACTACCTTGACCCTCCTTCTGTTATTGTTGGCTACCTTGACCCTCCTCCTGTTATTGTTGGCTACCTTGACCCTCCTTCTGTTATTGTTGGCTACCTTGACCCTCCTTCTGTTATTGTTGACTACCTTGACCCTCCTTCTGTTATTGTTGGCTACCTTGACCCTCCTTCTGTTATTGTTGGCTACCTTGACCCTCCTTCTGTTATTGTTGGCTACCTTGACCCTCCTTCTGTTATTGTAGGCTACCTTGACCCTCCTTCTGTTATTGTTGGCTACCTTGACCCTCCTTCTGTTATTGTTGACTACCTTGACCCTCCTTCTGTTATTGTTGGCTACCTTGACCCTCCTCCTGTTATTGTTGGCTACCTTGACCCTCCTTCTGTTATTGTTGGCTACCTTGACCCTCCTTCTGTTATTGTTGACTACCTTGACCCTCCTTCTGTTATTGTTGGCTACCTTGACCCTCCTTCTGTTATTGTTGGCTACCTTGACCCTCCTTCTGTTATTGTTGGCTACCTTGACCCTCCTTCTGTTATTGTTGGCTACCTTGACCCTCCTTCTGTTAGTGTTGGCTACCTTGACCCTCCTTCTGTTATTGTTGGCTACCTTGACCCTCCTTCTGTTATTGTTGGCTACCTTGACCCTCCTTCTGTTATTGTTGGCTACCTTGACCCTCCTTCTGTTATTGTTGGCTACCTTGACCCTCCTTCTGTTATTGTTGGCTACCTTGACCCTCCTTCTGTTATTGTTGGCTACCTTGACCCTCCTTCTGTTATTGTTGGCTACCTTGACCCTCCTTCTGTTATTGTTGGCTACCTTGACCCTCCTTCTGTTATTGTTGGCTACCTTGACCCTCCTTCTGTTATTGTTGGCTACCTTGACCCTCCTTCTGTTATTGTTGGGTACCTTGACCCTCCTTCTGTTATTGTTGGCTACCTTGACCCTCCTTCTGTTATTGTTGGCTACCTTGACCCTCCTTCTGTTATTGTTGGCTACCTTGACCCTCCTGTTATTGTTGGCTACCTTGAGCCTCCTTCTGTTATTGTTGGCTACCTTGACCCTCCTTCTGGTATTGTTGGCTACCTTGACCCTCCTTCTGTTATTGTTGGCTCTCAATGATTGTGTCTGTTGGGGTTAATATAGTAGTAGTAGTAGTAGTAGTAATTTTAGTACGGTAGTTATTACGAGTTATATATACAGGTATATATATATATATATATATACAGTATATAATATTATATATATTTATATATATATATATATATTTTTTTTTTACTAATGCTGTTATTGACTAAGAGAAAGAGTGTTTATGGAGTGATCCGTACATTGAACCTCCTTGTGTATACATCATTGTTGGCTCTGAATAATTGTACCTGTTGGTGTTAATAATTTATAGTAGTGATAGTAACATTAATAAATATAGTAGAATTCGTAGTAGTGGTGAAAACAAATGGGGAATGTGCCTGATTAGATAGTAGATAGATAGTTGTCGTAGCAGCCTTATCAGGATGCGTAGGATAGTCTAGGAATAGATTATTATCTCATATTTGTAGCAATGTAATGAAAGTAGTATTAGTAGGAGTAGTAGTAATTTTGTATTAAGTAGTAGTAGTAGTAGTAATAGTAGCCTTAGTAGTAGTAGCAGTAGATATGGTTGCAGTTGTTTTTGTTATTATTATTATCATGGTAATTTTGCAGTAATAGTAGTAGCAATGGTATTAATAGGAATACTTTTGGGCTTTTGTTGTTTTTATTGTTGTTGAACAGTAATAGTCTTTGTAGTAATACTATACTCTGTTTCTTTTCAACTGACGGTAAATTGCTAAGTTCCCAAAAAGATTTCTCAGTTATTTTGAAGATTGTGTAGTGAAATATGGTGCGAATTATATCAACATATTCTAAATATGATGCAGAGACATAGTAGTTTCATATTTGTCCATTATGTATCGAGAAATTATCTGCTAAGGGATTCAATTTACCGTCAACTGAAAAGAAACAGGGTATAGTGAAGCTGTAACTGTCCAGAGAGTGATTATGGAGATTAATTCACGGAGACACTTTATTTCCTTGACCCTCCTTCTGCATAAATGATATACATTATTGTTGGATGGGAATGATAGGGGTCGGTGGTGGTTTATTTCTGTAAGAGTAGTGATGGATTTAACGGGGGACGGGCAGGTATTTCTGGACCCCTTCTCCCTCATCCTTAGCAACATTAGTTTTGAGATTTTAAGAATGTTGCCCCATTATTTTGTCGATTTTAAGACCTTTTGCCCCATTTCTTTGTCTATATTAAGACCTTTCGTGCTATTTAGGTGTCGATTTTTTTCTTGGCGAGCCATAGCCAGCCTTTAATTGTGGAGGAACTGGCCTTCGGCTAGGACATTTGTCTATCGAAAATTGTACAAATTAATTTCGAATGGGGATCTAATGGATGTTTGTTTAAGTTTGATGGAAGTCTAGGGAGGAAACTAAATTAAGATGATAAATATATGAAAACAAAATCGACCAAAAAATAAACCTTTCCATCTTAATAGTAATAATAGTAGTAGTAGTAGTAATTTTTGTTGTTGTAGTCATTGTTTTTTATGTTATTGGTTATGAGAAAAGAGTTTATTGCAGTAGTAGTTTTTGTTGTAGTCGTTGTTTTATAAATGTTAATGTTTATGAG
The DNA here is from genome assembly GCA_032716605.1 of Paralithodes platypus. Lineage (NCBI taxonomy): Eukaryota > Metazoa > Arthropoda > Malacostraca > Decapoda > Lithodidae > Paralithodes > Paralithodes platypus. The sequence continues at coordinate 17,210,478 of CM064492.1, read as the reverse complement.
AAAATAGTTTATATATAGCGAGTATTTCAGGCACAAACTACTGAGTGCCTTGACCCTCTTGCTGACGGTGTATATAATATTAATGTTGGCTCGTGAATGATTGAGAGTGCGTGGGCTTATGTTCTAATGTTATGTGCCGGAGCTTATGAATGAACGATGAAATACTCGAGCTATCCCCTTGAATATATCTACAGGTATTTGTCTTTCTCTCCTATACTATACGTATGTCAATATATATATATACTGTATATATATATATATATATATATATATATATATATATATATATATATATATATATATATATATATATATATATATATATATATATATGTATATATATATATATATTGTGTGTATCGGGTATGTGATAATCCATTTTAACAAATATCTGAATTGTGTGGAAGGGAAACACATGAAATAATTAACTTCTTATAAACCAGTAATGTTAGGGCTGCGCAGAACCCATTATCAGTCTTATTGTAGGTAGGACTTTGACCCCCCCCCCCCTCCTCCCCCACGCACGCGCGCACACACACACAAATACAAACCCACTATATATATATATATATATATATATATATATATATATATATATGTGTGTGTGTGTGTGTTGTACAACATTATACAGAAATGTTTGGATAAGGGAAGATTTTGTTCACTTTAAATTCGATATCGGTGTATTGTTGCCCAGAATATCCAATAATAGAATGTCATCATACTAAAGAAATTTCGGTAATTGTTGCAGTTGTATCCCTTTGGTTGTGAGATATCATTCCTAATCTAAATGGAATCACCTATATTATTAAGAAAATATAAATGCATCTATATGCTGAACAAATTAAATCTCTTTACGATGTGACCAGTACACCACTACCTTTTCTGAAAATGTCACCCCCCAGCCACACCTCCCCCATTCCTCCCCTGGTTTATGCAAATGTAATCTACGAGATATCATTTCTAATATGAATAGAATCGTCCAACTAATTTATAATATGAATAGAATCGTCCAAATTATCTAGAAGAGGAAGAATATAGGATTACGGTATACCGGTACGGTACTGAAAGACACAATTTCCATTTCCGATATAACCTGCCTATATCAAGTCAAAATAGCCACACTTAAGCCGGTATCACACGAGCGCTTTTTTATATGTGTGTATGTGTGTGACTGAGTATTTGTGCGTGCGTTTGTGTGTGTGTGTGTGTATATGTGTGTGAATGCTTGTATATGCTCGTGTGTGGGTGTGTATGTATGAGTGTGTGTGTGCGGTTGTGTATGTGTGAGTATGCTCGTGTGTGTGTATGCGTGTGTGTGTGTCTGTGTTTTTTTTTTTTTTTTTTTTTTTTTAATATTCCAACTATTCCCTCTCGGGCATAGGCTGATAGTCTTTACACTCTACCGCTGAACACGGTGAGGCCCGTGAGGTCTTGTTCCAGTCTAGGGAGTGAGACATGCGAACCACCTATTCATGGCTCGAACCCAACTCCATCTCTGAAGCTGCTTCGCCTCTGCGCTTCACAGTCTAACTCCCCTTGCTCGGACCCTCACTCTCAGAACGCCACCTATTGAGTAATTAACTCACTAGGCATTGCCCCCCTGTAACATATTTTGAATATGGGAATATTCATACAGTGCTATTTCATCAGGGAACAATGAGGGTATTTTGTTTTGGCATTTCGGTGTGCTGTGGCAATGCACTGAAACTAGGTACAGCACAAATTCCATCCCAATAATATCTTCCCATTGACATATTGGGATTCGAACCCGGGTCCATTGGATTACCAGTCCAGTGGCAAGACCACTCTGCCACACCTCCCCCTGTGTGTGTGTATGTGCTTGTGTATGTTTGTGTGTGTGTGTGTGTGTGTGTGTGTGTATGATCACGGATAACCACTGTTGATATTCTGGTACTAGGGCTCGACAGGAGACGATGATTCTGAATGCTTCCAAACACGGTTAAGAGGCCATGTAGTCCCTTGTGTTCTAACCCACATCATAGAGAGAGAGAGAGAGAGAATACTAAATGCACTAAACTAAGACTACATTAAGTTTGCAGCCGATTTACTGTCTGTCTTGTCTGTCTCTCTCTCTCTCTCTCTCTCTCTGTCTCTGTCTCTGTCTCTGTCTCTGTCTGTCTGTCTGTCTCTCTGTCTCTCTCTCTCTCTCTCTCTCTCTCTCTCTCTCTCTCTCTCTCTCTCTCTCTCTCTCTCTCTCTCTCTCTCTCTCTCTCTCTCTCTCTCGTTCTCTCTCTCTCTCGTTCTCTCTCTCTCTGAAAATTACATATACCCCTTTCAATTATGCAGGTAGTAACAATGTGTCAATACAATATGTGGACGTATTCAAGCCTCTCTTTGTAATGTCATGACCTTTATTGGCCTTAGGCTCTGTGTGACACGTTGATGACTCACTCTCATTATTTTACTCACACACACACAGACAGACACACAGACACACACACACACACACACACACACACACACACACACACAGACACACACAGGCACATTTGTCTTTGTTTGATTCAGAGATAGGTGCTGAGAGCTGCTGGTTGAAATGGTTTACTGGTTGAGATGGTTTACTGGTTGAAGTGGTCTATAGTTGAATTGTCCTACTGGTTGAAAGGGTCTACTGGTTGAAATGGTCTACTAGTTGAAATGGTCTATACTGGGTGATATTGTCTCTTGGTTGAAATGGTCTACACTGGGTGATATTGTCTCCTGGTTGAAATGGTCTACTTGTTGATATGGTCTACTGGTTGAAATGGTCTACACTGGGTGATATGGTCTACTGGTTGGAATAGTCTACACTGGGTGATATGGTCTGCTGGTTGAAATGGTCTGCTGGTTGAAATGGTTTGTGTAATATGGTCTACTGGTTGAATTGTCCGGTCACTCTCTACCTTCTCTCTCTGACCCTCCCAAGCCTTTGACCTTTATACGTATCACACAACCAAGAGTGAGAACAGAATATATAGATAGATGAATACTTCCCCATGGAGAGAGAGAGAGAGAGAGAGAGAGAGAGAGAGAGAGAGAGAGAGAGAGAGAGAGATTTACATAGATACACTGACCTCACAGACCTTACGATCCAAACGAGGTGGTCAGGACTTAATTCTAGAGAGAGAGAGAGAGAGAGAGAGAGAGAGAGAGAGAGAGAGAGAGAGAGAGAGATATGAAGCTGAAGTAAGTTGAGTGGGCAAGTGAGCTTTAATATAATGGATGCGTGTACTCCCTCTCGTTGAAGATGAATAATATACATATTCTTTCCCAAATAGTTTAAACATTTATCTGCATAACATAGAAACATACATAGATTTGCACATATCCAAATAGTTGAAACATTGATCTGCATAACATTAGAGATTTACATAGATTTGCACAGATACACAGACCACACATGTCTTACGAATCCAGCGAGGCGGTCAGGTATTAATTCCAGGAGAAAAAGAGCAAATTCCCCAGTGAAGGAATAACAAGCAAAACAGATAGCAAAGGATAAGAGAGAGAGAGAGAGAGAGAGAGAGAGAGAGAGAGAGAGAGAGAGAGAGAGAGAGAAAGAGAGGGAGAGAGAGGGGAGGGGGACTTAAACGAGAGAGAGAGAGAGAGAGAGAGAGAGAGAGAGAGAGAGAGAGAGAGAGAGAGAGAGAGAGAGAGAGAGAGACACAGAGAGAGAGAGAGACAGAGAGAGAGACGACGACGTAAACGAGGGCACAAACACAGCACCCACCCATATAGAAACAACAAAACGACGAAAAAGGAAAAGCGAAAACATGAACACCACTGTCGTTGTTGAACTTTTACCAGTGTTTTATTCCCAACCACCGTACGATTCTCTTCAACTCAACGCCGCTGTGCTGGAGAATAGAATAGTCGTGACGTATTTTAGGGGAGTGGGTCGTTTTTTCTGGATCCCGTTCTCCCTCATGTTTTGCCCCATTAGTTTTCAGATTTTCAGATGTTTGTTTCATTCATTTGTCGATTTTAAGACCTTTCGCCTAATTTCTTTGTCAACAGACCTTTCTTGCTATTTAGGTGTCGATTTTTTTTTCTACCTACATTTTTCTACCGAAAAATGTACAAATTAATCTACAAGGGAGATCTAATGGATGTTTTTTTAAAGTTTGATGGAGGTCTAGGGAAGAAACTAGAAAAATAATAAAAAGATACATAAATGATCAAATAAATAAGCCCCTCCTGTCTTAAAGGGGATAACTTTGCTATACACTCCTATACACTCGGGGGGTTAAGGCCTTGAGCTATACCATATTTAGCGTGCACCATATTTACGGAATTAAACTTGCTCGTCTACTCATATCTATCTATTGATCTATCTATTGCCAGACGCCCCAATCCCTGACGAGCTGGTGTACTCTTATGCCAACATTAACATATATTAACTGAATGAGTATATACTGTATATATATATATATATATATATGGTGTCCCGAAATAGTCATGCCATACTTCAGGATTAGGTTAGCGAAAATATTCTAAGCAAAGAATGTTCTATAAGAAAATTTCCAGATTTTACTCGTTACAGAGATATCGTCAGTTAAATATGGCATTTTCTTAAGGGGGCCCACCTCACTTTTTTCTCTTTCCCTCCCTCTCTCTTGAGCTTGTATCCATTCGACCCCATTCAGCCTTCTGTTTTAAGACGTTTACCCCCATCCAGGTGTCAATATATATATTGTTTTGTTTACAGCTAGTTAAATTTGTACATTTTTCGATAGAAAAATGTCTCCGGCGTAGCTGGATTTCTCCATACAATGCTGGCTCCCTATCGCTCGCCAGGAAGAAATCGACACCTGGATGGGGATAAACGTCTTCAAACAGTTGGCTGAATGAGGCCGAATGAATACAAGCCAGAGAAAGAGAGAAAAGGAGAGAAAGAGAAAAAAAAAGCAGGTGACCCCCATCAAGTATTTCACACACACACACACACACACACACACACACACACACACACACACACACACACACACACAAACAAGCAAGCACTTCATGCGCAACTTGCACACACACCTCCACATGAGAGAGAGAGAGAGAGAGATAGAGATAGAGATACAAACAGCCACTAACTAGGTGAATACAAAGAAACACTCCTCTGTTCTACACTGAGGGAAACTAGACCACGTCAGTTGAGTTTCAGTTACAAATCCTTTATAATCTGAGGCTGCTCTTCTCTTAGTTTATAGTCTGGCACTTCATTTTGTAACTTCCTTTCAGAATTTGAGTTTGGAATACAGTTTTGTGATATATTTTTTGTGTAGGTATTCTAAGCATCACAGTTAATTTCATAACACAAATTAAACTTCATTTTCTTATAGATTGTTTTCTTTTCTTTTCAAATGTAGAAACTTCATTAATATTTTGAGTTAGACGATGTTTTTTTATTTTTATTGTTTATTTATATATATAAATATATATATATTTTTTTGGGGGGGGGTTATCATTGGCCAATATCACATAGCTTTGGAAAGATATGCCATACTCAAAGGGTTTTTATATGCATCGATTAACCCTTTGCAGATAATGCCGCATTATGCAGTTTATTCTGGCTATCATTAGACTATTTTATACAATTTAGGAAGGATATGTGGAAATTATGAGGGTAAATACTATCTCCATTAACCTTCTGACTTCCACATACCCTTCCAAATATGAATGAAATCGGGGCCGTCAGTTATTCATTGAATATATTATTAGGGTGTGTATGCAAACCATGGCATGACAGGTATTTGGAAGGACTGGGGTTAGGTGGAGGGTTGAAATGCTGTTTATTAGTACACATTTAATGATGAGAGGAATGATCTACTAATTACAAGTGGAAGAAACTAATATACAGTAGCAATTTGTGTCGGTGGTGTGTCGCAGATGACTATTTGTGTCGGTGGTGTGTCGCAGATGACTATTTGTGTCGGTGGTGTGTCGCAGATGACTATTTGTGTCGGTGGTGTGTCGCAGATGACTATTTGTGTCGGTGGTGTGTCGCAGATGACTATTTGTGTCGGTGGTGTGTCGCAGATGACTATTTCAAAACTGATGTTGTGCCTTATTTTATAGCTACCGCCAAAGTAGTTTTATGTTCTTTTCTTATTCTCTCCCTCTCTCTTTGGCTTGTATCCATTCGGCCCCATTCAGCCTAGTATTTTAAGACGTTTACCCCCATCCAGGTGTCAATATTTTCCTGGCGAGCGGTAGCGAGCCAGCATATATATATTTTTGTTTTGACAGCAAGCTTAATTTGTACATTTTACGACAGAAAAATGTCTCCGGCGAAGCCGGATTTCTCCATACTATGCTGGCTCGCTATCGCTTGCCAGGAAGAAATTGACACCTGGATGGGGATAAACGTCTTAAAACAGTTGGCTGAAAGGGGCCGAATGGATACAAGCCAGAGAAAGAGAGAAAAGGAGAGAAAGATAAAAAAAAAAGCAGGTGACCCCCCTTAAAGATCGCGCGTAATCAAAGAGATAAGAGTCAAATACACCATCATCGTGACGGTGAGTGTCTTTAAGAGGAGATGGTTCACTTTGTTCTCTATTTGTTCATGTATTTATATTTTATTATTCTAGTTTCCTCGCTAGACCTCCATCAAGCATAAAACACGCCCCCATTTAATTTCATTTTCATTTTCTTTGGAGCTCGTCCTGGAATCTTTACGACTCTGAACCTCACGATTCTATACAGGACTGGCCATTTGTATCGGCACTAGCTCAGAGAAGAGTGTTGAGAGGGGAGAAGGGGTGTTGGAGAGAGAGGAAGCTGTTGGAGTGGCTTTGTTATGTGTGTTTAGTCTGTATACGTCGTCAGGATGTCCCCTGACTGGCTAGACCCTCTTTCAAGATATATTTGTACATTTTTCGGTAGAAAAATGTCCTGGCCGAAGGCTGGTTCCTCTTAAATTAAAGGCTCGCTATCGCTCGTCAGGAAAAAGTCGACACCTAAATGGCACGAAAAGTCCTAATATTGACAGATAAATTGGGTGAAAGATATTAAAATCGCCAAACTAATGGAACAAACGTCTTAAAACTAATGGGGATAAGCGTGATGGAGAAATGGGGCCAGGGAAAAAGACTATCTCCCCTTAATTGAATTGTGTGATACTGGACTTTCGGTTACAGAGCATGTGTTTATGAAATGTGGTGTGCCGACAGGATATGCTCAAAGGAAGAAGTGATTACATTTAGGAGGCGATCAGCTCGCAAAGTTATAAACCGATTTTCAATAGCGTACTAGTGAGGGGCTTTGTTTTATACAATAACTGTTATTGTTATCTTGTATTTCTTATGTTAGTTTGTTTTGTTGGTGTTCTCATAGTAGACACGCGTAGGTTTCAATAGGAACAAATAAATTGAAAATATCTCTATTGGTTCACGAATTATGTTGACGTATGTTTTGTCTAAGTATAATTTCGATTTGCCACACATATACAGTATATAACGGTGCTTTATACCTTACTCCTGTGTCATGCCTCTTGGGCTGTTGTGTGTGTGTGTGTGTGTGTGTGTATGTATGTGTGTGTGAAAGAGATAGATAGATTGATAGACAGTATGATAGTGAAGTTTGGTATAGTGAGTGATGTCTCTTAGGTTGGTGGTAGTGGCTGGAAGAACACCTGTCACCCTTGTTTGTCTTACTCCTACATGTTGACAGGTGTGTGTGTGTGTGTGTGTGTGTGTGTGTGTGTGTGTGTGTGTGTGTGTGTGTGTGTGTGTGTGTGTGTGTGTGTGGAAGAGATAGATAGATAGACAGTGTGATAGTGAAGTTTGTTATAGAGTGAGTGATGTCTCTCTTAGGGTGGTGGTAGTGGCTGGAAGAACACCTGTCACCCTTGTTTGTCTTACTCCTACATGTTGACAGGTGTGTGTGTGTGTGTGTGTGTGTGTGTGTGTGTGTGTGTTGTGATGGTGTGTGTGTATTTGTCGTGGTTTTATTTGAGGCGTATGTGTAGTTTGGTTTCATGTATATATTTACCAGTGTGTGTTTGAGAAAATCTTGATTTAGTTGTGTTATGACACTGGTATCCATGTGTTCACCTGTATTTATGGATGTGTGTTTATGTTGTGTTATGGGTGTTTATCTGTGTGTGTGTGTGTGTTTGTTTGTGTATCTGTTTATGTGTGTGTTTGTGTGAGTGTGTGCTTCCTGGCTACTGTTCAAAATCCTGTGAGTAACATGGGCGAGAGAGAAGATTGCATTGTGTGATAAATATCATACCGTCCAATCCGCTTATCATTATCACCTATCTGGCTCATACTTGGCATATGGCCAATGTCGCAACGCGCTGTCTTATATTCTCCCTGATGTGTTGCCAATCATCTTAGACTTTTGTTCTTCTAATATACTTTTGTTTTTGTAACGATATTTAATGGATGATATTAAATTTGCATCAAATGAGAAACTGTAGACAGTAACGTTAATATATTAGACACTGTTTAGTTATTTCACGTTTTCATTGTGTAGTTTTAATTAGTTATAAGATCAGATAACATACAGTATATATCTAGTATGGTTCTATATTATTTCCTGGATTAGGTAAAATATTATACTGTAAGTTGATTCTTGTTAGACGAACTCCAAAATAAGGTATTAGCCGTTCTAACTTCGATACCGGTACTTATGTTCTTATATATAAATACATTGGAGTACTGTATTACATGTTCACTGTTTTATTTACTATCATTTACATATTTACACTTTTGATTCTATGAACACTTAATAAATAAATAGATAAATACATAAATTTATATATATATATACCGGTATATATATATATATACATATATATATATATATGTATACATTATATATATATATATATATATATATATATATATATATATATATATATATATATATATATATATACATATATATATATATATATAATGTATCTGAGCATAAACCCTAACTATTTATCGTGATATATCAAAACAGTTGGCCACGTCGGATTCATTGCCGTGATTAACTTTATTTTAGCCCTATGATAATAATGCAAGCTGAAATGCTGTACTAAATATATACATTTTGATAATGGAGTAAGTGCGTTTAGGTAATTATTGCTATATTTCATTACTCAGCATGAAAGCTTTAATTGGCATATTTATTTATTTATTAACATATTTTCGAGTTTCTTCGCTAGACCTCTATCTAGCTTAGAAAAACACCCCCTAGACCCCTTTCAAGATTAATTTGTACATTTTTTGGTAGAAAAATGTCCCAGCCGAAGGATAATTCCTCCCAATATTACAGGGAGTCATATTACAGGAAATGTTGACACCTAAATGGCACGGATGGTCTTAATGTTGACAAACAAAATTGTCGAAACGTCTAAAATCACCAAACTTATGGAACGAACATCTTAAAATTTCAAAACTAATGGGGCTAAACATGAGGGAGAAAGAGGTCCATAAATAGCGACCACCTCCCCCTTAATGGTGAGCGCGTAGTTTCCTCTTGCTCATTCCTGGTAAAATGATAATGAGCTAGTCACAGTGTATTAGGGGGCCCACCTCGCTTTTTTGTATCTTTCTCTCCCTCTCTCTTTGACTTGTATCCATTCGGCCCCATTCAGCCTACTGTTTTAAGGCGTTTACCCCATCCTAGATGTCAATATTTTCCTGGCGAGCGATAGCGAGCCAGCATATATATTTTTGTTTTGGAAACAAGACAAATTTGTAAATTTTTCGATAGAAAGATGTCTCCGGCGAAGCCGGATTTCTCCATACAATGCTGGCTCACTATCGCTCGCCAGGAAGAAATCGACACCTGGATGGGGATAAACGTCATAAACAACAGTTGGGTGAATGGAGCCGAATGGATACAAGCTAGATACAGAGAGAAATGGAGAGAAAGAGAAAAAAAAGCCGGTGACCCCCCTTAAGTCTATATACAGTATAATACATGAGTACGATATTTGTGAATAATTGGTTTCATTATGTATTTGTGAATAATTGGTTTCATTATGTATTTGTGAATAATTGGTTTCATTATGTATTTTATTCCAGCGACTGGAAACTATATCTATTCAAGAAAGTACTGTATGTATGTAAAACAGATTAAGCACAGATAAATAATGAACATTATTAACCCCTTGAGGATCATGACGCGTTTTAGCAGTTTATTCTGGCTATCATTAGACGATTGTATACAGCTTAGGAGGGATCGGTGGGAATTAAAAGGGTAAGACTCTCCAGTAACCCCTCTGACTTCCATATGCCCTTCCCAATCTGAATAAACTCGTCTCATTAGCCAGAACACGGGAAAAGAAGTGCATCATCGATCCTCAGAGGGTTAATTAAAATATAATACACATAGGGAATAACTGTTTGAATAATTATGTGCATATCTAACTCCTTGAGGGGTTTCTTAGGCTTTACAAAATCGTCTGGCGTCAGGTAAAGAAAAGAAATAAGAACACAAATCTTAAGAATCGACAGAGAGATGACAAAAAAGTTAAGGGGACCAACCTGCTTTTTTCTCTCTCCTTATCTGTTTTTCTCTGACTTGTATCCATTCGGCCCCATTCAGCCTACTGTTTTAAGACGTTTACCCCCATCCAGGTGTTGATTTTGTCCTGGCGAGTGGTAGCGAGCCAGCATATTTGTTTTTAAATACTTTTGACAGCTGGCTAACTTTGTATTTTTTTTTCGATAGAAAAATGTCTCCGGCGAAGCCGGATTTCTCCAAACAAGGCTGGCTCGCCAGGAAGAAATCGACAACAGGATGGGGATAAATGTCTTAAAACAGTAGGCTGAATGGGACCGAATGGATACAAGCCAGAGAAAGAGATCAAAGGAAAAAACAAAAACAGGTGACCCCCCTTAAGTAAACTGTGTAAAGAAAGGGCCAGTAAGAACCGTGACTTTTGTTCCCCGGGTTTACTGGGGCACCGATGAAAGCTGTCGGGTATTTTGGTTCCACCCGCTGATTGCTTCCCCTTAAAACACATCAAAGGAATTACAGTGAGAGAGAGTGAGAGTGAGAGAGAGAGAGTTACACAGAGTTACACATATACTCAGACCACACAGACCTTGCTGTCCCTACTAGGTGGTCCAGCCTTAATACAGGGACAGTATACAGTATAGTAGAAGAGTAGGACAGTACAGTAGAAGGCTCTCTCCCCACCCTCCGGCTAAAAAGCCGTACCAGAAAATAGGATGAAGTGTAACCTTATGGGTCAGGAAATGCCCACAAGGAAAGTGTTTATAGAATATATAAAGAAATTCGTTTGAAAGGGAAATTACACATACCTACTGATAAATTCATATCAATCCAATCTTCATCAGATGATCGTCCAGTCTTTTCTTTAACGTATCAATTGAATTACTGTCGACCACCTCTCTTGGTAAACTATTCCACTCTTTAACCACACTGTATGTGATTTTTCTTTTTTAATCACATCTAGGCATGCCTTTTTCTAATTAATTTCATTCCATTACCTCGGGTTGCAGCATTGTTATTATTCGTGAACAGTGCACTGATATCTACTCTGTCAAATCCTTTAAGTATCTTAATACACTCGATAAGTTGACTTCGCAATCTCCTTTTCTTTAGCGAGAACAAATTTAATTTCTTTAATCTTTCATAATATGGTTTGTTTTTCAGAGAGGGAAATAGTTTAGTTGCTCTGCGCTGCACAGATTCGAGTTTGTTTTATTATAAAAATAGCAAGCAGTGAAAACTTGGAGTGTTTTTTCACTTAAGTCAAATTCACCATAAATTACTGTATGTATTATGAGAGAGAGAGAGAGAGAGAGAGAGAGAGAGAGAGAGAGAGAGAGAGAGAGAGAGAGAGAGAGAGAGAAAAAAAACAAATTGGCTTTGATTTCCGCCTCTGTCCCTAGTTGATTGAAAATGTTGAACTGGTGTTTTAAGTTAATGAAAGTTGGTACCGCCGATCGATCCCTGCCGCGTGTGACCGAGCCCGTCTTTTTTACCACATCGGTCCTTTATCGTGTTTTGGAGCGCCCGGTATTGGATTCGAATATTGGAGTGTCGCTGTTTGAAGTGTGGGACAAATTGATGACTTGCGAGTTTCAGGCTATAAGGAAGTTGGAGCCGTGAACATCGATATTAAACAGAAATGTAATAATAATGTATTTTCTGATGGATAAATGGTATGTTGAATTGGGTTTTATGTATTTATATATGTACTATGACCTTATTTTAGCTGTAAATTCTGTTAAATATCGTTGTCTACAGCTCCAACTTCCTTATCGAACGAAACTCACGAGTCGGCAAGTTGGAGGGTTTACGGTTTGAAGCGTCGCATCTTTTGGACTTTTTGAAAGTTAGTGTACTGAAATGTAACATATATTGGCGTTTTGAGTAAAAAAGTATTGAACTGTAACATATATTGGAGCTTTGAGTATTAATGTATTGAACCATACCATATATTGGAGCTTTGAGTATTAATGTATTGAACCATACCATATATTGGAGCTTTGAGTATTAATGTATTGAACCATACCATATATTGGAGTTTTGAGTATTAATGATGATAAAATAGTGGGGAATTGCATACTATATAGCTAAGTTTTATATGATTGTGTTTGGAAGTATCCAAATGTTGATAATATTGGAGTTATGCTTTTTGATGTGTGGGACAAATTGGAGGGTTCATGGTTTGAAGCATACCGGTAGTGTATATTGGAGTTTGGAGTATTAACATTGATTAAAACAGTACCGGCAGTTAAAGGTTGCGTATTGGAGAGCTAAGTATTACATTGTAGTGTTTCCTCGCGTTTATTGGAGTTTTGAGTATGAACGTTGATTTAAAGAGTAGTTAAAGGTTGCGTACTCGAGAGCTGAGTATTTAATTAATGTGTTTGATCGCGTCTATTCGAGTTTTGAGTATTAGCGCTGTTTTAAAAAGTAACTTAAAGTTGCGTAATGCATAGCTAAGTATTAAAGTGTTGTGTTTTGTCGCTTATATTCGAGTTTCGAGTATTAATGTTGAATATGGAAGGAGTTAAGAGTGCGTGGTGGAGAGCTAAGTTGTAAATTATTGTTTTTCCAAGTGGTCAGCATTAAGGAGACGTTATGGTATATTTTGGTCTATGTTACTTATTCACTTATGCGTGTTTTTAGTTTCCTCGCTAGGTCTCCATCAAGCTTTAAAAAAAAACCTACCCCTAAGATCCCCCTTCAAGATAAATTTGTACATTTTTCGGCAAAAAATGTACCGGCCGGTTCCTCTTAACATTACAGGCTCGCTACTGCTCGCCAGGAGAAAATCGACACCTAAATGGCATGAATTGTCTGAATATTGACACTAAAAATGGATCGAAAGATTTAAAACTTATCAAACTAATGAGGTGAACGTCTGAAAATCTCATAATTAATGGGGCTTATCACTAGGATGAAGGAGTCCAGAAAACCTAATACCTCCCAATACTGAAAGGGTTGGGTGCTGAAGTGTGTGACATAATGAAGAGTTGGGGGATTAAAGGCAAGATTTTGATTAAGTTTGAATAATTTATAGTTGAGTATTAAGTTATTGAATATTGAAGAATGTAGTATCAATGTTATAGTGTAGAATTGTATAAAGGCGTAGATTATTAAAGATTTGAAGCATCGAAAATAACATATTGTCGAGTACTTGAGTGTAGCGTATTGTAGTTATATATATATATATATATATCAGTGAGGGGCTTCTCGCGTGGAAAGCGCAGTCGAATAAGGAAAAGCAGGACCAGGGTTATGACGAACATCTTTATTGTTGCAACGTTTCGACACAGTCACGTACCATCATCAGGCTAACATAAACAGAATAAGCTAATATAGTTATTATTTTATATGATTTAACGTTAAATTTGAACTTTGAATTTGTTTGCTTCGATGTATTAATACTCTAATAGTTTACTCACATATTTCACTTCGATGTTTTTTCTTAGACAAGTCTGCAATTTTCTATGAAAGGCATGTATAATTTTAGTAACTATATCTATGTAATATTAATGTATGTTATTCTATATACTTTTGCCTGATGATGGTACGTGACTGTGCCGAAACGTTGCAACAATAACGATGTTCGTCATAACCCTGGTGCTGCTTTTCCTTATATATATATACACACCGTTTGTTCTTATCTTTCTCTCTTTTTCTCTCTGTTTCTCTCTTTATCTGGCTTTTATCCATTTGGTCCCATTCAGCCAACTGTTTTAAGACGCTTATCCCCATCTAGGTGTGTAGATTTCTTCCTGGCGAGCGATAGCGAGCCAGCATTGTATGGAGAAATCCGGGGAGACATTTTTCTATCGAAAAATGTACAAATTTAGCTTGCTGTCAAAACAAAATATATATATATATACTGTATATTCTGGCTCGCTACCGCTCGCCAGGAAAATATTGACACTTGGATGGGGGTAAACGTCTTAAAACAGTAGGCTGAATGGGGCCGAATAGATACAAGGCAAAGATAGAGGGCGAGAAATATAGAAAAAGCGAGGTGGACTCCCTTAAAACCGAACCTGAGTTTATATACACGAGTGGTTGAGCCCGCGTGACTTGTTGGCCATGAGCCTTTTTTGACACTCAAGGACAAATGCAACATTTATATTGTTTACCTTTTTTGTAAGCCACTCCTCGCTTTGCTTGTGACTGGGATGCGCACTGTACTCGGGGAATATCGATTTGTTTTTTTGTTTATTGTTTTGGAGCGCATAATATGGTATTTATGGGTTCCTATTCATGGGATGGTACTGTCATTAGAGGAGGTGTGGTGGAGTGGTCTTGCCACTGGCCTGGTAATCCAATGGTCCCGAGTTCGAATCCTGATATATCAATGGGAAGATATTATTGGGATGGAATTTGTGCTGTACCTAGTATCAGTGCATTGCCACAAAGCCCACCGAAACACCAAAAAAATACCCTCATTGTTCCCTTATTAAATAGCATTGTATGAATATTTTCATATTCAAAATATGCTACAGGGGGGCAATGCCTAGTGAGTTCATTGTTCAATAGGTGGCGTTCTGAGAGTGAGGGTCCGAGTCTAGGTGGTGAGACGGTGAAGCACGAAGGCGGAGCAATTTCAGAGATGGGGCTGCTTGGAGCCGTGAGTTGAACTCTAATGCTTCACGTGTCTCACTCCCTAGACTGGAACAAGACCTCGCGGGTTTCACCGTGTTGACCGGTTGGTTGTGCAGGCTCTCAGCCTATGCCCAAGAGGGAGCAGTTGGAATATAGAAAAAAAAAAAAAAAAAATAAAAAATAAAAATGTTTCGTATTCATTATTGATTTATCTTGATGGGTTTGGAGCGGATGGGGTTTCTTGTTTATCTTGATGGTTTGGAGTGTATGTGATATTTAATGGTTTCTATTGGTTGTTGTTGTTTATTTGTTTATTTTGACGCGCTCCTTGTGGCGAACTCAACCATAGGATGGTTTTGGAGTGGACGTGTTATTTGTTTATCTTGATGGTTTTGTTTATCTTGATGGTTTTGTTTATCTTGATGGTTTTGTTTATCTTCATGGTTTTGCAGCGGGTGTTTTTTTTTATCTTGAGGGTTTGGGAGCGGATTTTATATAGTCGTATGGTGTGTGTGTGTGTGTGTGTGTGTGTGTGTGTGTGTGTGTGTGTGTGTGTGCACGTGTTTACTTACTTGTGCTCTTATGTGCACGATGATGTGTGCCTTTGTAAAAAGAAATATTTGCTTTTTTGTTTGAACGTGCTTGTGTTTTTGTGTATGACTATTAGTGTGTGTGTGTGTGTGTGTGTGTGTGTCTGTGCGCGCACTCTTATACAGATGTGTGTGGGTGTGTAGTGTAATATAATTAAGGTGTATCATGAGTAAGTCAAATCAAATCATCATATATCTGAGTGTGATGTTAATCAAACTGGATAATTAAATGTGTTTCGGTAAACATATATATATACAGGTATATATATATATATATATATATATATATATATATATATATATATATATATATATATATAACGTCAATTAAAAGTCAATTAACAGATAGTATTGCAGATAGGTCATAAAACTAGCCACTGGGCCAAACTAGATAAATGTATTTGGAGGAAATCCGGTTGAGTTTGTTTTTATGTCTATCTAGGCTTACATGACACCAATGGAAGCTCAGTGGTATTTATGTCTATCTAGGCTTACATGACACCAATAGAAGCTCAGTGGTATTTATGTCTATCTAGGCTTACATGACACCTATGGAAGCTCAGTTGTTTTTATGTCTATCTAGGCTTACATGACACCAATGGAAGCTCAGTGGTATTTATATCTATCTAGGCTTACATGACACCAATGGAAGCTCAGTTGTTTTTATGTCTATCTAGGCTTACATGACACCAATGGAAGCTCAGTGGTTTTTATGTCTATCTAGGCTTACATGACACCAATGGAAGCTCAGTTGTTTTTATGTCTATCTAGGCTTACATGACACCAATGGAAGCTCAGTTGTTTTTATGTCTATCTAGGCTTACATGACACCAATGGAAGCTCAGTGGTATTTTGGGTGTCTAGCCTGATTGCTTTCCCTTAAAACACATCAAAGGAGAGAGAGAGAGAGAGAGAGAGAGAGAGAGAGAGAGAGATTTGATTTTGCCCCGAGGGGCGAGTTTATTGAGCAGCGCCCCCCATCCTGAGAGAGAAGTGGAAAGCAAGAGAACTACTGAGATTATAAATGTTCTCCATGTTTTTCGCAAATTCCCCTCGACGTTAGAGAATATTAAGGGGGGTCACCGGCTTTGTTTTTATCTTTCTCTCCTTTTCTCTCTTTCCCTAGCTTGTATCCATTCGTCCCCATTCAGCCAACTGTTTTAAGACGTTTATCCCCATTCAGGTGTCGATTTATTCCTGGCGGGCGATAGCGAGCCAGCATTGTCTGGAGAAATCCGGCTTCGCCGGAGACATTTTTCTATCGAAAAATGTACAAATTTAACTTGCTGTCAAAACAAAGATATATATATGCTGGCTCGCTACCGCTCGCCAGGAAAATATTGACACCTGGATGGTGGTAAACGTCTTAAAACAGTAGGCTGAATGGGGCCGAATGGATATAAGCCAAAGAGAGAGGGAGAGAAAGAGAAAAAAACCGAGGTGGGCTCCCTTAAAAGCTGGCCTCTCTTACCACTGGACTCCCACTCAGGTATTAGGTTTCACAAGGGGAGTGATATTACAAGCCTCCTATATGAGCTTTTTACCAGGTTGGCAAGGAAGACTATTGCAACAGCCCCCTCTTTTCAATAATTTGTTCCTGAATATACTGTATATAACCGTAATGCATAAGTGCGCGGAATTTCGGTGTGAGTGTCCTGGTTCGAGTCCTTGGAGTGCCACATGTATTTGTGGATTTCATTAATTGAGTTTAGAAGTGAAGTTAGCTGGTAAATAAATATTAAATATATATATATATATATATATATATATATATATATATATATACAGTATATATATATATATATATATATATATATATATATATATATATATATTCTTTACCGGTAGCGTTCCCTGAGTGGTGAGGTAAGAGAGTATAAGTAGTAGTAGAGTGGATGATAGCAGTCCATTACAGTGAAGGAGTCTGGGCCATGTGTTCGGGCCTTTCACACTCATTGATAACATAGGCTTGGGTACGAACAACTTATATATAGTCTGTTCATTCTTACTAGGCCAAATATCGTGACCACTAACCTCTATAACTACAAAACGATTTGGGTAATCGAGCTAACAGTTCCACCATTTGGGAAGAGTCAGTATGAGAAGAGGTGTGGAAATTCACAGCCCATTTGCTCCAGCCCTTTTTTGAGTTACAGAGGTTAGGAGTCACGATTTCTGGCCGACCTATAATGATTAGGGTATAGTACTTGCTGGAAGGGTGTATGTACTTGCTGGACGGGTATGTACTTGCTGGAAAGGTATAGTACTTGCTGGAAGGGTGTATGTACTTGCTGGAAGGGTATGTCCTTGCTGGAAGGGTATGTACTTGCTGGAAGGGTATAGTACTTGCTGGAAGGGT
The DNA here is from genome assembly GCA_032716605.1 of Paralithodes platypus. Lineage (NCBI taxonomy): Eukaryota > Metazoa > Arthropoda > Malacostraca > Decapoda > Lithodidae > Paralithodes > Paralithodes platypus. The sequence continues at coordinate 17,192,484 of CM064492.1, read as the reverse complement.
GTATGTACTTGCTGGAAGGGTATGTACTTGCTGGAAGGGTATGTACTTGCTGGAAGGGTTATGTACTTGCTGGAAGGGTATGTACTTGCTGGAAGGGTATGTACTTGCTGGAAGGGTATGTACTTGTTGGAAGGGTACTTGTGCTGTTGTTCGTGTTGTTGTCGTAATATTTGATCTTCAGTTCGGGGACAATTTTGAGTTTCTGACACGTAGAGATACGCATACATATTCACATGCTCCAGAGACGAACACACACACGCACACGCATATATACAAACAAACTAACAAACAAACAAACAAACACACACACAGACACACACACACACACACACACACACCAAAACAACGCACTCGCACAAATACCCCCCCCCCCTCACACACACACACACACACACACACACACACACATACACACAAATACTGCGAACGTCAAAAAAAAAAAAAAAAAATTGCGAAATGACTAGCTCCGGGAAAAAACACAATACAATCATTCCTAATCACACATGACCTAATTCAAGCACTTGACCCGATTTTAATTACCATTCAATATATTGTAGATTATAAATTTCAAAGAAAAGAAAGCATTGCGCAAATTGTTGTGTTTCCCTGCTAATTTAATTGGACCCCGTTCGCATACTCATTAGGTGGCATTTGTTTTTAGAATAATTGTGCAGATGCTGGCGATCATTAATTTCAGGCGATTAGAAAAAATAGGCTGAATTAAGTGAACCGCTCAGTTGGCTGTAACTTTAATGAGGTCTGTAAATTACCTAAATGTAGGCAATTTACCTTTTAGTAACGACCTTAGTTTTATAGCCAGACAGACACGATTGAGTTAATTAAGCTGTGTACCTCCCTGCATCGTTCCACCACCTTGTATACGCTACACTCCAATAGTTTGGCCCATTCAGGTGTTGATTGCTTCTGGGCAAGGGTTAGCGAGCCTGGACATTTTTATACCGATAATGTACAAATATTCTTTGAAGGGGGGGGGGGGGGTCTGTGGAGAATTTTTCTGTCTGTAGGGGGTAAGAGGAGGCATTTTTGGAAAGTTTACGGATATAGCTAAAAACAAAGTGCTCGAAATGGCAAAATAAATTAATGCCCTCAATACTCCACCACCACCAACCACTACCAACAATAATAATAATAGTAATAATCTATCTATCTATCTATCTATATGCTCAGGCCCAATCCCCATTTTGGGGGTAGCCGACTCAAGACAGAGCAAGAACAGGGAAAACACAAAAACAACATAAAACAAAAAATAAACACAGATAAAAAACACAAACTCTCACACATCCAGGTCACCCAGGAGAAGACCCAGAGACCAGGGTTACCAAGGTCGCTCCAGCACTCCCCCGGCCCCTGACCACCCGGAGAGGTTCCGATCTCGGCAGGCAGACATGCAGCGGAGCCAAAGCCACAAGCCCTCCCACCACACTTCCAGGCACACCTTCATATTAATCGTCTCCCCGGGCCAGGCGCCTGATGGACTATTATCTAGTCCAACTTGCGCCCGACCCCTTACTCCAAAGGACCACGTGTTCACTCAACTATTCACAAGCATTCTCCATTCACTCCTGTCCACCACCACTTCCCCTGCCTGATCTATAGTCATTCCTCTATCATCCAAAGCCTTTCTTACACAGTCTCTCTATCTCAATGGGGGTCTTCCTGCCCTTCTATCTCCCCTTGTACCTGACTCACATATTCTCTTTGTAAGCCTTTCATCTCCCATTCATTCAACATGACCATACCAGCTCAGCACCCTTCTGTCCACTCTGGCTGACAAATGTTCCTGCTGCCCCACTCTCCTACGTATCTCTTCATTCCTCAATCTGTCTCTACGAGTAACTCCACACATACTCCTCAAGCAGCTCATCTCCATCACATCCAACCCTCTTTTCTCCTTCTTCTTCAGAGCCCATGTCTCAGCCCCATACATCACTGTTGGCACAACAATTCCTTGATACAGTGCACTTTTTACTTTCACTCCGAGATTTCTCGTCTTCCACATACTTCCCATTGCTCCGAAAACCTTCCTTCCTTCACACACTCTCTGTTTTACCTCCACTTCCATACCTCCACTCCTGCTTATCGTTCCTCCTAGATATTTAAAACACTCTACTTGTTCCAATATTTCTCCATCCAGCCTCACATCTAGATTCACCCTATGCTCTCCCCTATTACACACCATTACTTTACTTTTATTGACGTTCACCTTCAGTTTCCTCCTTCCACAAACCACACCAAACTCTTTAACTACCCGCTGCAGTTTCTCACCAGAATCCGCCACCAATGCTGTGTCATCAGCGAACAGCAACTGATTCAACTCCCAATCTCTACCATTCTTTCCTACTAAACCCAATCCTCTTCCCATAGTTCTCCTTTTCACCTCCCTCACCACACCATCCATAAACATATTAAACAGCCATGGTGACATTACACAACCCTGTCGCAAACCTACCTTTACCTCAAACCATTCACTCAACTCACCATTTCCTACTCTCACACATGCTCTGCTCCCTTCATAAAAACTCTTAACTGCTTCTAACAAATTTCCTCCTATTTCATAAATCCTTAACACCTTCCACATTGCTTCACGGTCCACAGGATCATACGCTTTTTCCAAGTCCATAAAAGCCCAAAATTTCTCCTTATGCTTCTCTAAATACTTCTCGCATAACTGTCTTACTTCAAACATCTGATCCACGCACCCTCTTCCCCTCCTAAAACCGCACTGTTCTTCTCCTATTGCAACTTCCGTACACTTTATTATCCTCTCTATCAACACCCTGCCATACAGCTTTCCAACCACTGACAATAAACTAATACCTCTATAACTTGAACACTCCTGCCGATCTCCCTTCCCCTTGTACAACGGCACAATACATGCACTCTTCCAGTCTATTGGTACCATTGACACAGCAAAGCACACATTGAAAAGTCTCACCAACCAATCTATTATCACATCTCCACCCTAATAATAATAATAATAATAATAATAAAGTAGGTGTGCAGTTTTCGCATTACCCCCCCCCCCCCAAAAAAAATCATACGCAACTCTGCGACCTATAATTCTGCAAGTAGTATTGAATCTCTTAGGTAAAATAGATTTATATACAGTATATACAGTATATATAGAATATAATAGAATAGTTGATCTTGACCTTTGACCTTTATCTTGACCTTTATGTCTCAACATTTATTAATTTCCTTTTCCCTTAAAGTGCAGCTATCTCACCAAATGTTGTGAAAGTTTGCATGAAAAGTAAAGAAAATAGCATATTGACCTTTTATTTGACCTTGACCTTTCATATGGAATATAATAGTTTATTGTATGACCTTGGCCTAGGTATTCCGAATATATATGGTAAGCCTAGTGAGAATCTAACAGTTAGTATGAGAAATACTAGTAAAAATACTATTTTAAACTTTGACCTTGAACTTTGACCTTACCTTTAGAATATTTATCTAAAATTTGTGAAATACGATATCAATGTTACCAGTAACTTGTAAACTGAAAATGAAGACATTTGAATAAAAACTAAAAATAAATAATATAAGTTGACCTTTCACCATGACCTGTGATACTGTGACCTTTACCTTTGACCTTTGACTGAAAGTAAAATGCATACATTTGGATGGTAGTCGCATTGACCAACTGAATATGCCTGTATAATTTTATGACAATACATTAACACACAAAGAGCGGGTGGTAGGGTATTTTACAGTGCCGCCCAGCGGGTTTTTTTTTACCCTAAATAGGGTTGTTTCCGTGCTCATTTTCATGCATAAACAAGACCCAGAGCATAAAACAAGTATCTATCCCTGAAAGGGTGTAAACAGAGCTTTCCAATGACATCCGAACCATCCTTGTACGACCACTGGTTCTCTTGCAATGATCGTGCAACACGAGTGCAAAAAACCTAAAATAAGGTCATTTCCGTACATAATTCCCTGTGTAGCGAGTGAGAGGAGGGGGAGGAAAGTAGAATACAGTTCAGTACGTCCACGGTGGTCGTGGGGAGCGGTCATAAGGTTACTACGCTCGTCCCACCGCTCAGCTCTCTCTCTCAGCAACATTACGTGCTGAAAATGGCACTCGACAGCTGTCGTGCACCGCCACATAGTCCAAATTTATTTAACTCGACAGATGTCGTGCACCGTTGGTTAAGGGTTGAACAGTAAAGGAGTTGTTTAGGGAAAATTACATATACTCTTACCTTGACCTTGACCTCTGACCTTAACTATTACAATATTTATGTGAAATTTGATATATATTAGGCTATATTTAAGTAATAAGCTATAATACAGCCAGTTTTCTAACATTTTAGTAATTTTGTTTTTAAATAATAAAAGTTGACCTTTGACCTTGACCTGTGACCTTTATGTAGGAGTACATTTTTGTTTGCATTGAAATTGCCCATGAACATCAAATATGCATGCCTAATTTCATTAAAACATATCAGTTAGTTTCATATATATTAATAGAATAGTTGACCTTGACCTTTGACCTTTATCTTGACCTTTATGTCTCAACATTTATTAATTTCCTTTTCACTTAAAGTGCAGCTATCTCACCAAATGTTGTGAAGTTTGCATGAAAAGTAAAGAAAATAGCATATTGACCTTTTATTTGACCTTGACCTTTCATATGGAATAGAATAGATTATTGTATGACCTTGGCCTAGGTATTCCGAATATATATGGTAAGCCTAGTGAGAATCTAACAGTTAGTATGAGAAATACTACCGTAGTAAAAATAAAATTTTGACCTTTGACCTTGAACTTTGACCTTACCTTTAGAATATTTATCTAAAATTTGTGAAATACGATGTCAATGTTACCAGTAATTTGTAAACTGAAAATGAAGACATTTGAATAAAAACTAAAAATAAATATTATAAGTTGACCTTTCACCATGACCTGTGACCTTGACCTTTATGTAAGACTAAAACATTGTTTTCATTGACATTG
>CM064492.1:17132896-17187401 GCA_032716605.1 Paralithodes platypus | reverse complement strand
AACTTTGACCTTACCTTTAGAATAATTTATCTAAAATTTGTGAATACGATATCAATGTTACCAGTAACTTGTTAACTGAAAATGAAGACATGTGAATAAAAACTAAAAATAAATAATATAAGTTGACCTTTCACCAGACCTGTGATACTGTGACCTTTACCTTTGACCTTGACTGAAAGTAAAATGCATACATGTGGATGGTAGTCGCATTGACCAACTGAATATGCCTGTATAATTTATGACAATACATTAACACACAAAGAGCGGGTGGTAGGGTATTTTACAGTGCCGCCCAGCGGGTTTTTTTTTTACCCTAAATAGGGTTGTTTCCGTGCTCATTTTCATGCATAAACAAGACCCAGAGCATAAAACAAGTATCTATCCCTGAAAGGGTGTAAAACAGAGCTTTCCAATGACATCCGAACCATCCTTGTACGACCAATGGTTCTCTTGCAATGATCGTGCAACACGAGTGCAAAAAACCTAAATAAGGTCATTTCCGTACATAATTCCCTGTGTAGCGAGTGAGAGGAGGGGGAGGAAAGTAGAATACAGTTCAGTACGTCCACGGTGGTCGTGGGGAGCGGTCATAAGGTTACTACGCTCGTCCCACCGCTCAGCTCTCTCTCTCAGCAACATTACGTGCTGAAAATGGCACTCGACAGCTGTCGTTGCACCGCCACCTAGTCCAAATTTATTTAACTCGACAGATGTCGTGCACCGTTGGTTAAGGGTTGAACAGTAAAGGAGTTGTTTAGGGAAAATTACATATACTCTTACCTTGACCTTGACCTCTGACCTTAACTATTACAATATTTATGTGAAATTTGATATATATTAGGCTATATTTAAGTAATAAGCTATAATACAGCCAGTTTTCTAACATTTTAGTAATTTTGTTTTTAAATAATAAAAGTTGACCTTTGACCTTGACCTGTGACCTTTATGTAGGAGTACATTTTTGTTTGCATTGAAATTGCCCATGAACATCAAATATGCATGCCTAATTTCATTAAAACATATCAGTTAGTTTCATATATATTAATAGAATAGTTGACCTTGACCTTTGACCTTTATCTTGACCTTTATATGTCTCAACATTTATTAATTTCCTTTTCACTTAAAGTGCAGCTATCTCACCAAATGTTGTGAAGTTTGCATGAAAAGTAAAGAAAATAGCATATTGACCTTTTATTTGACCTTGACCTTTCATATGGAATAGAATAGATTATTGTATGACCTTGGCCTAGGTATTCCGAATATATATGGTAAGCCTAGTGAGAATCTAACAGTTAGTATGAGAAATACTACCGTAGTAAAAATAAAATTTTGACCTTTGACCTTGAACTTTGACCTTACCTTTAGAATATTTATCTAAAATTTGTGAAATACGATGTCAATGTTACCAGTAATTTGTAAACTGAAAATGAAGACATTTGAATAAAAACTAAAAATAAATATTATAAGTTGACCTTTCACCATGACCTGTGACCTTGACCTTTATGTAAGACTAAAACATTGTTTTCATTGACATTGCCCAGGAAAATATAATAAGCATGACTAATTTCATTAAAACATATCAATTAGTTTCATATGTATTTATAGAGTAGTTGACCTTGACCTTTGACCTTGACCTTCATGATATGTGTCTCAAAATTTATAATTTTCCTTTTCATTTAAAGTGCAACTATATTGCCAAATTTTGTGAAGTTTGCATGAAAAGTAATGAAATTAGCATATTGACCTTTTATTTGACCTTGACCTGTGAACTTGACCTTTCATATGGAATTGTTTAGTTTCTTGTATGACCTTGCTCTAAGTATTCCGAATATACATGGTAAGTTTAGTGAGAATCTACCAGTTAATATAAGAAATACTAGTAAAACAAATATTTTGACCTTTGACCTTGACCTTTGACCTTACCCTTCAGAATATTTATCTAAAATTTGGTCAATAGGATATCGAGGTTACTAGTAACTTGTCTAGTGAAAATGAAGAAATTTGAGTAAAAACTAAGACACATGAAATATTGACCTTATTTTTAACCTTGACCTTTGACCTTAACCTTTAAGTTAAATTGAAAATTTATTTTTGACTGACCTTCGCATTGACCAAATTAATATACCTGTGAAATTTGGTGAAAATCCATTGAACGGTCTAGGAGGAGTTTCCGGACGGACGACGGACGACGACGACGACGGACAAGCTGAATTGTGGTGCACAGTATACGGGCGGGACCTGTGTGTGCGATACCACTCTGCTTCGTAGAGTTGATAAAACCGTCCCCTAAAATGTTGGATGGGATAGTAGTAAACGAGGCCTGTAAATGACCTGGTTGTACGCAATTTACCTCTTAGTAATGACCTTATTTTTTAGGTAAGGGTTGGCCAGGAAGACACAGTGGAGAAGAGCTAGTTTATTTTGTAGTGTATTTACTGGAAGGCTTATTGGGGCATCTCGGGGACAGAACATATTATACACGGCAAAGAGTCTGTGTCAAATGTAACCAAAATACACATGATCAGTGCTTTAATCAACCATTAGTAATCTATGTGTACCTTTTATATGTGTACCTTATTTATATGTACCGTTTTTGTTGTGTACATTTTTATGTGTACCTTTATTATGTGTACCATTATTATGTGTATCTGTTTATGTGCTCGTGTGATACCTGCTTTACCCTGCTTTTCCCTGCCTATATTAACTCCCTCCGACATATTATGTTCCAATAAGTCCGAGGAGGCGGGAGCCCCGGGATCATTGCCACTGCCCCGCACTACACTCACAACAACACTGCACTGCGGCCGTTAGAATTATCGGAGGTGAATGAGGTTGCCACCAACGGTTTTATCGTATGGTAACTTATCGGACTTACTGAGCTCATATGACGCAAAATTGCGTCATAAACTTATTGGAGAGGTATAGAGATAAGTCCATATGACGCGATCGCGTCATATGAGTTTTTGGTTCACTAGTCCATATGACGCGATCGCCTCATAAGCTGAACATCTCTATTGGGAATTTTCCAAGATTATGATTACCGCTATTCGCCTTGTTGACGATCACTCTCTCTCTCTCTCTCTCTCTCTCTCTCTCTCTCTTTTGTTCTCTCTCTCTCTCTCTTTTGTTCTCTCTCTCTCTCTCTCTCTCTCTCTCTCTCTCTCTCTTCCTTTCTTTTGTCCAATCTTTCCTGTAAATTCCTTCTGGGGATTTCGAAGCCCAGCAAAGTTAATCACTTCCAACTTTTGTTCATGTACGGCAATTGCCGGAGGGACGGAGGGTGGGGAGAGAGCCTTCTTCTTTTCTATCCTTTCCTTCAACTTTCCTTTTCTATCGGATATGCCATCTTTACTAGAATTAAGTCCTGACCACCTCTTTTGGATCGTAAGGTCTGTGTGGCCAGTGTATCTATGTAAATCTATGTACATATATGTAAATCTCTTTCTAACTCTCCCTCCCTCCCTCCCTCTCTCCACAAGGTCTTTCGTCACTGTGTATCTATGTAACTATTCAGTCTCATATATTTTATTTACACACAAACTGGAATTGTAGAAAATAATCTCAAAGGGCTTGCAATGTTTAATATTTGAAGCCTTATTAAATTCACTTTTGCAAAAATAGTTGTGCTTGGCTTTTCGTTCCTTTCAAAGACATGGTTTTATAAATAGATGCAGAACTGTTTTTCCAACTGCGTGTATATCATTATTTTGCTGAGATCTTAATTATAATCTTAAACTGAAGTCCTTTCTGCCCTATTACACACATTTAGCAAGTTCTTATTTTATATATATCTATCTATCTCTATTTATCTATCTATCTTTTTATACATATATATATATATATATATATATATATATATATATATATATATATATATATATATATAGGCTACTGTTATATTTATTTATAGCATCATCGTGTTATATTTGGTTGTTCTTTATGTCGATTTGTTTGTCGGTTGTTTATTTTGTTGTAATTTCATCACTTCTATGTTATTCTCTAAACTAGTCCTTATATTCTTCCATTTAAAGTCACTATTCAGTTGATTTTTCTCTAGTTTTATTATCCTTCATACTCGACCTTCATTTTGCCTTAAAATATATATCCTTTTTTTATTGCGTATTTTTTATTGGGGTCCTTCCGCTTTATGAGTCATTTACATCCTTCATCTGCAAAGTCCTCCCCTTTCTCCCTTGTATTAAACCTTTTCAGCTGTCTCTCCATATCTTATCTTTTCTACTACGGTATTGTTTTTTCTCTATACATCTCTTCTCTCTCCATCACCTCCATCTGTTTGCTCCATCAGTTTATTATTCCCTCTTCACCACCTTTCCCCTCTTTTCATTACCCCTTCTATTCCCAGCACTCTTGTCCTCTCTCCCCAACTCCTCTTTTCATCACCCCATCTACTCCCAGCACCCCTGTCCTTTCTCCCCAACTCCTCTCCTCTCTCCCCAACTCCTCTTTTCATCACCCTATCTACTCCCAGCACTCCTCCCCTCTCTCTCTCTCTCCTCAACTCCTCTCCTCTCTCCCCAACTCCTCTTTTCATCACCCCATCTACTCCCAGCACCCCTGTCCTTTCTCCCCAACTCCTCTCCTCTCTCCCCAACTCCTCTTTTCATCACCCTATCTACTCCCAGCACTCCTCCCCTCTCTCTCTCTCTCCTCAACTCCTCTCCTCTCTCCCCAACTCACGAGAGCAACTATAGTGTATTCAAGCTAACCTGGCAGTAATTGGTAATTCTGCCTTTCTATGGTTTCTACACTGCCTTTCTAAACTGCTCGTGTGACGCTACCTTTATTTAAGGGGGGTCACCAGCGTTTTTTTTTGTATCTTTCTCTCCTTTTCTCTCTTTCCCTAGCTTGTATCCATTCGGTCCCATTCAGCCAACTGTTTTAAGACGTTTATCCCCATCCAGGTGTCGATTTCTTCCTGGTTAGCGATAGCGAGCCAGCATTGTGTGGAGAAATCCGGCTTCGCCGGAGATTTTTTTTTTATCAAAAAATGTACAAATTTAGCTTGCTGTCAAAACAAAAATATATATATGCTGGCTCGCTATCGCTCGCCAGGATTTGTTTACACCTGGATGGGGGTAAACGTTTTAAAATAGTAGGCTGAATGGGGCCGAATGGATACAAGCCAAAGAGAGAGGGAGAGAAAGAGAATAAAAAGTGAGGTGAGCTCCCTTAATATTAGCTATACAAATGTATAGAAAGGCAGCGTTCCCAATTTCTGCTAGGGTAGTTTGAATATACTTTATACAAATGTCTATAATCTGTTTAATTTCAGCTGACGATAAATTGAATCCCTTACCAACTAATTTCTCGATACTTGATGGACAAATTTGAAACTACTATGTTTCTGCATCCTATTAAGACCGAATTTATATAATTAGCGCCATTGTTTTACTACAAAAACGTCATAATTGCTGAGAAACCTTGATGGGAACTTTGGAATTTACCGTCAGTTGAAAAGAAACAGGGTATAGGGATAAAGCTTCGGGTTAAGGGGGGTCACAGGCTTTGTTTCTCTCCTTTTCTCTCTTTCCCTTGCTTGTATCTATTTGGCCCCATTCAGCCTACTGTTTTAAAACGTTTACTCCCATCCAGGTGTCGATTTTTTCCTGGCGAGCGGTAGCGAGCCAGCATATTTTGTTTACATTTTTTGACAGCAGGCTAAATTTGTACATTTTTCGATAGAAAAATTTCTCCGGCGAAGCCGGATTTCTCCATACAATGCTGGTTCGCTATCGCTCACCATGAAGAAATTGACACTTGGATGGGGATAAATGTCTTACAACAATAGGCTGAATCAGGCCGAATGGATACAAGCCAGAGAAAGAGAGAAAAAGAGAGAAAACAAAAAGCCTGTCACCCCCCTTAAGTGATGCTCCAATATGTCTTAGCCTCTTTCTCTCTCTATTCTCATTTTACAACCCAACCAGTAGACCATTTCAACCGGTAGATCTCAACCAGCGTCCTAATAACCTGAGCCAACCAAAACGAGTGCCAATTAAGAGGAGATCCGCCGTTTTTCTGGTCCCCCTTCTTCCTCATGTAAGCCCCAATAGTTTTCAGATTATAAGACGTTCGGCCCATTAGTTTTGCAATTTTATGACCTTTCGCCATATTTGTTTGTCAATATTAAGACTTTTCGTGTCATTTATTAGGAGTCGAATATTTCCTGGCGAGCAATAACGAGCCTGTAATTTAAGAGGGGACATTTTCTATCGAAAAATGTGCAAATGTATCTTGAAGGATGGTATTGGGCGGGTGTTTTTGTATGCATGTTGGAGGTCTAGGGAGGAAACTAAAAACAATAAAAAATACATAAATGAGCAAATAAATACGGTCATTCCCCCTTAAAAGTACTAACCTAACTTAACCTGTCCTAACCTAACAGCATTGGTTGATTTGGCACTGGTTGAGAGCTACTGGTTGCCATGGTCTACTGGTTGAGATGTCTGGCCACCCTCTCGCTATCTCCGTTTTACAACCCGTCTCAGGGTAAAGGGCCACTACCTGCCTCTTCCACCCGTTCACAAGGGCTTCGTTCTCTCCTATAACTCAATTTTCTACTCGTCTCTCTTTTGTACCTTTTCTTATCCTACATCAATACCTCCCTCTTATGTCCATCATTTTCGCCATTCATCCTTGCCTTTCCTCATCCAACATCAATGCCTTCATTTTCTGCTCTCCATTCTCATCATTCTTCCCTGTCTTTCCTCATCCTACATCAATTCCTACCTCGTCTGCTTATCACTCTCATCGTTCTTCCTTGCCTTTCCTCATCCTACATCAATTCCTCCCTGTTCTACTCATCGTGCTCTTCATTCTTCCCTGCCCTTCCTCATCCTACATCAATTCCTACCTCGTCTGCTTATCACTCTCATCGTTCTTCCTTGCCTTTCCTCATCCTACATCAATTCCTCCCTGTTCTACTCATCTTTCTCTTCATTCATCCCTGCCCTTCCTCATCCTACATCAATTCCTCCCTCTTCTTATTATCTTTCTCTTCATTCATCCCTGCCCTTCCTCATCCTACATCAATTCCTACCTCGTCTGCTTATCTTCTCATCATTCTTCCTTGCCTTTTATCATCCTACATCAATTACTCCCTCTTCTAATTATCTTTCTCTTCATTCTTCCCTGCCCTTCCTCATCCTACATCAATACCTAGCTCCCTCTTCTGCCCATCATTCTCTTCATTCTTCCTTGCCTGTTATCATCCTACATCAATACCTATCTCTTCTACTCATCATTCTTTTCGGCTAAAATTATCCTCCTCCTTTTACGCCTCTAGCTTCTACACATTTTTCTTGCTGGTCTTCCTCATTCTATTATAATGCCTCCAATTTTTGTCTTAAGGTGGCTTCACACGAGCATTTTTGTCGAGCAATTTTTACGGGCAATTATGGTCTGGAAGTTAACAAAATTTCACTTTATCAGAATTCAGCCGCCTAACATAATCTACCTTTAGTCTAGTTGCCGATACTTGTGCTAAAATTGTCCCCAAAAAGATCGAGAAAAAACTTGCTCATGGAAAATTGACGGAAAAAGGGCTTGTGTGACAGCGGCTTTACCTTTCTTTCCTACCGTTCGTCAATTTGCGACAACACCTCCGTCCTTTTCTTCTTCTTTTATTTGTCTCACTCCTCTGCCTTCCCTCATCCTACCGCTAAACATTATCTCTCTCTCTCTCTCTCTCTCTCTCTCTCTCTCTCTCTCTCTCTCTCTCTTTCTCTCTTTTTCTCAATCCATCTATTCCGTCCAGCGCTCATCATCCCCACTCAGTTTCTCTCTTCATCTCGTTTTGCCTCTCCCCACCTCTTCACCTACGTATTTTTCTCTGTGCTTTCTCTTTCCGTGCTGTTATTTCTTAGTTTCCCTTGCTCTCCTCGTATTTCCAGAATCCTCCTCATGTATCTCTATTCTCTTTCGTTAGGATTAGACTTTTTTTTCTTCAATGTTATTTTTGCCTATTTTTTTTTCTCCCTTGAAGTTATTAGTACACCAGACCCACCTCCAGCCTCAACTCTCTCTCTCTCTCTCTCTCTCTCTCTCTCTCTCTCTCTCTCTCTTGTATTTGTCACTTAACGTTATTAGTACGCCAGGGCCTTCTCCCAAATGTCTCCCCAATTCTTCCCAAATCGTTATCTACAATGTAAGAGACAGTATCTCCTCCTTCCTCAACTCTCACTCTCTCTCTCTCTCTCTCTCTCTCTCTCTCTCTCTCTCTCTCTCTCTCTATATATATATATATATATATATATATATATATATATATATATATATATATCCTTCTTCTTTGCTGTCTTTACCTTCCACTTAGTAGCAAATTCTACGTTTGAATTAAGTCCGGACTGCCTAGTAAGGATCGCAAGGTGTGTGCAGTATGTATATATATGTAACCCTATGTCACATTTATAGTGGCTTTTCGCATGTCACCTAGAACACCAATTTCACATCTCTTTGCCGCTAACTTTTTTTTTTTCGGCGTGTTGTTCCAGTTTCGCTTTTTATTTTATCTCCTTTGTAGTCCGCTCTTAGCTTTTGGAGGGCTCTTAGCTGCTTGGAGGAGGCTAGACTACCCCCGCACCTTCACTAGGTATAGCTGCATTTCACCCTCACTGTTTGTTTGTATTTGGTTTTATTATTACTTAAATTTGTTTATTTTTTTGGCATTTCCTGTCTAAGCCTTCTCTCACACACACATGTAATGTTTGAGAACAGCCGAATAAATAAAAATGGAGGTGGCGTTTTATTTTATATCAAAGAAAGTCTTAACCCGACCCTCGTGTCAAAACCTCAAATTGTGAACGTCGACACATCTTTTGTGCTAATAAAGAATAATAAAGGTACAAAAATAATACTTGCGTTAATATACAGACCTCCAGCTCAATCAGTGCAAACTGACCGAGAAATTTACGAACAAATTGCAGATGTAAGTAACTCACAAGATACCGTAATTTTTTGGCGACTTTAATTTACCTGTGACCAAGTGGGGCGATACTCTTACTTCACACTCCGGACATGACTTGTATACGAATTTGCAAGAGAGTTCGCTTTATCAATTTGTTCGAATGCCGACCCGTGGTAATAACGTTCTTGACATTGTACTTGCAACAAAAGAAGAATTAATAGAGAATTTGAATGTTTGGTGATGAATTCAGTAACAGCGACCATCGTACGATAACTTTCACTTTAAAGTTTACTAGTAACGAACCAAATAGTAGCATCGAAAAAGTCCCCTAATTTCAAGAAAGCAAACTTCCATAAACTTAGAGCTATGTTTAAAGAAACTGACTGGAGCTTTTTAATTAACAATAACGACATAAATACATCTTGGAAGTTATTCGAAACCACTTACCTAAAGCAGTGCAAGACTGCATACCATCGAAAATACGGCGTCCAGGCCATAATAATAAGCCCAAATGGTGGAATAAAGATATTTCAAACTGCCTGCTTGCTAAAAAATTTGCTAATGATCGATTAAAATCCTCACAAAATGACCGAAGAACGGTGAAATTTGTAGAGCTACGACGCAAAGCCAAAAAGTTAATTAAGCAAAGTAAAAAGACCTTAGAGTTACATATTGCGAATCAAAGTAAAACAAACCCGAAAGAATTCTATAGTTATATCAGAAAGAAAAAAGTAGTTACTTCAACTGTTGGACCGTTAGTCGATGAAAATGGAGAATACACCAAAGACGAAGTACAAATGAGTAATGCCCTCAATACCTTCTTTGCATCAGTTTTTACAACAGAAGACCTCAGTGATATCCCTACACCATCGCCGATTCAGATTGATAATTCAGATGTTCTAAGCAATATCACCGTTACAGAGAGAGAAGTATTGAATTGTTTAGATAAACTCAAGGTAAATAAAACGCCAGGACCTGATACAATCTCGCCTAGAGTTCTAAAGGAAGCTAAGAATGAGCTCTCCAAACCACTGACATTACTATTCAATAAATCCTTGCAGTCTGGAACTATGCCTGATCAGTGGAAGCTAGCCAACGTAACACCGATATTCAAAAAAGGCAGCAAATCCCTACCCAGTAACTATCGTCCAATTAGCTTAACCTCAGTTGTATGTAAAATGCTAGAAACGGTCATACGAGACAGACTCGTAAATCACTTAGAGGAAAATAACATACTTAAAGATACTCAACACGGCTTTCGTAAAAAACGTTCCTGTTTAACAAACCTCTTAGACTTCTTCCACGATATCCTCAACCTCTACGATGAGAGTAAAGCTGTAGATATTATATACCTTGATTTTCAAAAGGCCTTTGACAAAGTTCCCCACAAACGTTTACTGCTAAAACTAAAGCGCATGGAATACAAGACGGTGTGTTGAAATGGATAGAAAATTGGCTCAGCAACAGAAAGCAAAGGGTAGTCATAAACGGTAAGGCATCTAAATGGACCAATGTAAGTAGCGGGGTACCCCAGGGATCGGTACTAGGACCAATTCTCTTTCTAATTTACATCAACGACATAGATGAGGGTCTCACCTGCACAATCTCAAAATTTGCTGACGATACAAAAATTGCAAATAGCGTACTCTCAAAAGAACAAGTTGACGATATGCAACACAATCTAGATAAATTGTCATGTTGGGCCCAAATTTGGCAAATGAGTTTCAATGCGGATAAATGTAAAGTACTACATGTCGGATACCTAAATGAGAAAGCAAACTATTCGATGAATGGCACTCAGCTTAAGAATGTAAACAGAGAAACTGATCTGGGAGTAACAATATCGAGTAACCTAAAACCGAGTCAACAATGTTCAGAAGTTGTTAAGAAGGCAAACAAAATAATTGGCTTTCTAGGCAGGTCATTTGAGCATAATCCAAAGAAGTTATCCTAACTCTTTACAATTCCTTAGTCCGCCCTCTTCTGGAATACTGCGTTCAATCCTGGTGCCCTTATTACCAAACGATATAGACAAGCTAGAACGAGTTCAACGTAGAGTTACCAAAATGATACCTAGCCTAAAGAACAAACCATACGAAGAGCGTCTTAGAGAATTAAATCTATTTCCTTTAACCCAGCGCAGATTAAGAGGCGACTTAATTCAAGTGTTCAAAATCATCAAAGGCATCGACAATATGAACTGTAGTAAGTACTTCACTATCGACCAATCTAATTACACGCGTGGAAACGGTTGCAAAATTATTGGTAAATCTTTTAACTCGCACGAATCTAAGAATTTCTTCTTCAATCGAGTTGTCAACTTGTGGAATGGGCTTCCCCGAGACGTTATAGACTGCAGCACCGTTGATTCATTTAAATTCCGCCTAGACAAATATCTCGCATCAAACCCGCGACTGACTGCGTTTGTAAATGAATAACTTTATCCTCCCCTCAGTTACTACCCCCTATGTCCCCTACTAACTTCCTAGTCCTGCCACGTTAGTGGCAGGGCAGTAGTTCCCTTTCCAATGTTCCCTTACCCACTCTAAACCACTGTTTGGACACTTGATCCTCAGTGTTTTGGAGGACAAGCAACCTAGAAGGGTCACTAGACCTGTTGTTGCTTGATTTCCTTTGTACTCCTTTGTACTCCTTTGTACACTCCTCTCTTTCTATTTTTCACTCATGTACCTTGCTCCCTTTCTCTCTCTGTGTTTCTTCTCATTCTTTGTCTCTCTCTCTCTCTCTCTCTCTCTCTCTCTCTCTCTCTCTCTCTCTCTCTCTTTCTATCACACACACACACACACACTATCACTCACACACACACACTCTCACTCTCACTCTCACCTCTCACTCTTTCTTACTGACAACCTAGATTCTTTTCATAGCCTCTCCACACTTTCCTCACCTTTGGCTATCTGTGCGAGGGCCTCTTATCGCCAGAGAGAGAGAGAGAGAGAGAGAGAGAGAGAGAGAGAGAGAGAGAGAGAGCCAAGAGAGAGAGAGAGAGAGCCAAGAGAGAGAGAGCCATTTTGGTACGGTAATTATACACAAAAACTGGGCAATTTTGTATTTGTTATCGTGCAGAATCTCGACCCAGAGACCCAATATTATTTCCTGTGCCGGTATTGCCGAATGTTAATTAATGCTTTGTCTTGCATTATGACAGAATATGCTGGCTATCATTAGACGATTTTATACACTTTAGGAAGGATCTGTGGGAATTATAAGTGTTAAAGACTATCTCTATTAACAGTGACTTCCATATATCCTTCCTAATCTAAATACAATCGTCAAATAATAGCCCGAAAACAGGACAGAAACGCGTAAATGGATCGCGAAAGGGGTATGGGCCAAGTTGAATGTCCTCGGCTCAGTTTATGTCTGCCAGTTTGTCTTTTGTTGTCTGCTTTATGTCTGTCTGTTTGTCTTTGTTGTTTGTTTATGTCTGCTTTATGTCTATTTGCTTGTCTGTATTTGTTGATTGTATATGTCTGCTTTGTGTTTGCCTGTCTGTATTTGTTGTTTGTTTATGTCTGCCTGTTTGTTTTTGTTGTTTGTTTATGTCTGCCTGTTTGTCTATCTTGTTTGTTTATGCCTGCCTGTTTGTCTATCTTGTTTGTTTATGTCTGCCTGTTTGTCTATCTTGTTTGTTTATGTCTGCCTGTTTGTCTTTGTTGTTTGTTTATGTCTGCTTTAGTGCTGGAAGTGAAATTGATTAAATAAATTATTTCTAAAGGTTCAGAAATAGTTCGTAGCGAGGTCGGTCCTTTGTCATATGTGCCCCATAAATTGTTCTTTCCTCTCGCACAAAGATTACGCTATTCAGTGTGCAGTTGGGTCTGAGTACATGATTATATTGATATCCAGTATTCGATAAATGAATATTAATCCTAGTCATGCACTCAACCTTTGACTGTCTTGATGGTGTAATGTTAGAGTGTTTAAGATCTGTATGTGGTATCCCAGGTTCGAATCCCAGGAGGATCACATGCTTTCATAAATTTAATTGGGAGGTGTTTGGTGTTGGGAGTGAAATGAATGAATTAGATTATGTGTGACTGTTTTTGTCGTTTGTTTATGTCTGCCTGTTTGTCTTTATTGTTTGTTTATGTCTGCCTGTTTGTCTTTATTGTTTGTTTATGTCTTTATATGTATTTATTTATATGTACTGTATATGCCATTGTGTCTTAATAGCTGTATTTTTATCGTATAGAGTATTCGTACATCTGCCTTTTCAACTTATGACCAAGTTTTGTTCTCTCTCTCTCTCTCTCTCTCTCTCTCTCTCTCTCTCTCTCTCTCTCTCTCTCTCTCTCTAGCTATCTATCAGTCTCTACATATATCACTGTTTATCTATCCATCTAACTATCTATCTATATGTTTACATATCTATCTATTTGTATATCTAACCCTCCCTCCCTTCGCATCTCTTTACTTATATTTCTGTTGTTCCTGGCCAAAAAATCCCCATTACGGAAATACGCTATTATGCTCGCCACTTACACAGATTATTCTTGGTTCCTGGAAGAGCTTTCGTCTTTCACATTCAATTGTCTGACTGAAAACAACGAGACAAAACCCCTGCATCCTATTCACTGGCGTAATATTATGTGTTGAGTTTAATGATGGGACTTGTGTATAGTGAGAGAGAGAGAGAGAGAGAGAGAGAGAGAGAGAGAGAGAGAGAGAGAGAGGCTGCTGAACGTAACTCATTCAATATAAACGGTGTAATATATAAATGTTCTATTATTGATGAGCACTTTGCCCAAATCACGATGTTTTTTGTACATCTTGAAGTAATTGCAATCACATATTTCGTCTTTAAACTTAGTTCATTTAGAGTTTGTTGGGTTTCTTAATTGAAATTAATCTAATGCATAATTAAGGATTATCGGTATGCACTGAGATGCCTTTACTACAAAAGTCATGTCAAATCTCTCTCTCTCTCTCTCTCTGTCTCTGTCTCTGTCTCTGTCTCTCACTCTCACTCACTCTCTCTCCCAACTACCCAACAACAACAACAGCTACACAACACAGTATGAATCAGATCTACTCAACATCAACACTCATACACAACACAATATAATTCAAAACTACCCAACAACAACAACAATAATTGTAACTGCACTACACTCATATCGATCTGTTCTCAGGTGTTCCTTCCTGCAAGTGTTCTCAGAAAGCCACTCCCCTTGCAAGACAATTGCTTGGACTTAATAAGAGGGCCTCATTGCTGAGAGAGAGAGAGAGAGAGAGAGAGAGAGAGAGAGAGAGAGAGAGAGAGAGAGAGAGAGAGAGAGAGAGAGAGAGAGAGAGAGAGAGAGAGAGAGGGAGAGGGTGGGAGGGAGAGAGTACAAAGGAGTACAAAGGAAATCAAGCAACAACAGATCTAGTGACCCTTCTAGGTTGCTTGTCCTCCAAAACACTGAGGATCAAGTGTCCAAACAGTGGTTTAGAGTGGGTAAGGGAACATTGGAAAGGGAATTACTGCCCTGGAACTAATGTCCGTGGCAGGATTAGGAAGTTAGTAGGGGACAGATGGGTTAGTAACTGAGGGGGGGATAAAATAAAGTTATTCATTTACAAACGCAGTCAGTCGCGGGTTTGATGCGAGATATTTGTCTAGGCGGAGTTTAAATGAATCAACGGTGATGCAGTCTATAACGTTTCGGGGAAGCCCATTCCACAAGTTGACAACTCGATTGAAGAAGAATTCTTAGATTCGTGTGAGTTAAAAGATTTACCAATAATTTGCAACCGTTTCCCCGCGTGTAATTAGATTGGTCGATAGTGAAGTACTTACTACAGTTCATATTGTCGATGCCTTTGATGATTTTGAACACTTGAATTAAGTCACCTCTTAATCTGCGCTGGGTTAAAGGAAATAGATTTATTTCTCTAAGACGCTCTTCGTATGGTTTGTTCTTTAGGCTAGGTATCATTTTGGTAACTCTACGTTGAACTCGTTCTAGCTTGTTTATATCTTTTTGGTAATAAGGGCACCAGGATTGAACGCAGAGAGAGAGAGTGAGTGAGTGAGGGAGTGAGTGAGGGAAAGAGAGAGAGATTATGAGTTTGTGTGTGTGTGAGAGTGAGTGAGTGAGTGTGTGTGTGTGTGTGTGTGTGTATGTGTTTTGTGTGTGTGTGTGTGTGTAAGAGAAAGAGAGAGTTGGTATCGTCATCCATGTTAATTCGCCTTGAGTACTCCTGCATAATTATATCCAGACCACCACGAGCTGCCTTGACCCTATGTAGTGCCCTGTAATGACCTGTTGTTGCTTGATTTCCTTTGTACTCCTTTGTACTCTTGTCAATATTCTCACGGGACTCTATATTATTCGTGGCTGTGAAATTCGTCCCCAGATATGAACGGGTTGAAGTAGGTACACCCGTTAACCTTAATAAAGTTACACCCATATTATTGGTTGAACCTTTAAACATGCTGTGAAGACTTTGATATAATAATGAAGCGGATTAATTAGGTGGAAGGGAAACACAGGAAAGAGCTTGAATTCTTTATTTCTCTTTCGTTTCGGGCTACGCTGACCCCATCTTCAAAAAGACTATAATTGATGTATTATAGTGTCTTGTTTATGTTCGATACTGATTCAAATGGGTGTAAATGTATTCTTGCACACGATTGTACGTACAGGTTTATATATATATACAGTATATATATATATACCGGTATCTGTTTTATATTGTTATGTTTAGATAATCTTTATGTACTACGGTATATATTCATGTGTAACTATGGGTATTACCATTGTTTGTTAGCATGTTTTTGGTCTTTGCATTTTGTAACTTTAATGCCAAGGAATCCATTATAAATCCAACATAACAACAAATAAAACTACCTTTCTATCTTTTCAGGTAGGCGTTCAAAAAAGTGAATTTAGAAACTTTTGGAGAGTCGAGGTGCGAGAGACGAGGCGAGGTGAAGGTAAGTGTTTCTGGAAAGTTGGCCAAATCCTGTTAAATGGGGGAAAAGCTTAGAGGGAAAAAGTGGGCCCAGGAAAAGAAGAGTGCATGGAGAGAAGTACCGCAAATGAGATAAGGAAGACGTGAGGAAAGAGTTGATAAAGAAGACATGAGGAAAGAGTTGATAAAGAAGACATGAGGAAAGAGTTGATAAAGAAGACATGATAAAAGAGTTGATAAAGAAGACATAATGAAAGAGTTGATAAAGAAGACATGAGGAAAGAGTTAATAAGGAAGACATGATACAAGAGTTGATAAATAAGGCACGAGAAGAAAGTTGATAGAGAAGAAGTGAGAAAAGAGTTGATAAAGGAGACATGAGAACAAAAGTTGAAAGAAGGGAAGATGTCTGACAATATCGGGAGGAGTGGAGATGAGTATTGTATTCGTAAGGTAAAGAAGACTTGGTATTAGAGTTGATAAAGAAGGTATGAGAGAAGAGTTGAAGGAAGGGAAGAGATCTGAGAATATAGAGCAGAGTGCGAGGGGTATAGTGGTAATAGATAACAAACAATAATTTAAATGCAATGTCCTGGAGAGAAGCAAGACATGAGAAAAACAAATTATAACTGATGAGGCCTGATGTGTAGAGAAAAGCGTGTAGAGGGGGAATATTGCTGACTGGAAAAGTGTATGTTTACTATGGTACCTAAACTAAAGTCTTTAAGGGAGGCCACCTCGCTTTTTTTTTTATCTTTCTCTCCCTCTCTCTTTGGCTTGTATCCATTAGGCTCCATTCAGCCTACTGTTTTAGGACGTTTACCCCCATCCAGGTGTCATTAATTTCCTGGCGAGTGGTAGCGAGCCAGCATATATAAAAAAAAAAATTGACAGCTAGCTAAATTTGTACATTTTTCGATAGAAAAATTTGCGGATTTCTCCATACAATGCTGGCTTGCTATCGCTCGCCAGGATGATATCGACACCTGGATGGGGATAAACGTCTTAAAAACAGTTGGCTGAATAGGGCCGAATGGATACAAGCCAGTGACAGAGAGAACAGGAGAGAATGAGAACAAAAGCAGGTGACCGCCCTTAAAAACCTGCAATACACTTACTTCATTGGAGGAAAAGATTGTAGAAGATTGTGTGGTTGACTAATTAATTAGAGAATAATGCTAACTAACTACTATAAAACACTTGTGATGAGCTAATGCAGAAGAATTATGTCACCTACAGTGTTAGAGTGAGTATCGTGAATAATTATGTCACCTACAGTGTTAGAGTGAGTATCGTGAAGATTTGCCAAACTATTCTCATGGTAATTTTTTCGGGGTAAGGAGGTGGAGACCGGATGAGGTAATCGCATTCTGGCCAGAGGTTAATCGTTTCTATTCTGGTATCAAATATTGGTACTGGCAAAGTTTTGCGTGATTCCATTCATTATTGTGTGCTATTAATCCTATTGACAAACATACAGATAAACAAACAAACAAAAGGACAAGACGATCACACAATCTCCTAATCTAGATACAAAAAAAAAAAAAAAAAAAAAACTTGATTGAAATAGTGTTATGAATAGAGAGCAAGGCGTAGTAGGAACAGTAAATAATAAAATAAATTAATACACGTGATTGAAATAATTTGATGAATAGAGGACAAGGCGTAGTCGGAACAGTGACGTTATAATATAGGCGGTGAGGAAATATGGTGCCCGGTGTAACTGTAGAAGGCTGAATATTCATGACCTCTATATAAGCTGGCTTACACAATTAATAAAGTTTAAGTGGATACGGGGGCGGTGTGTGAGTGGGTTTGAAGGGGGTGGGGGGTGATAGACGGGTAGAAAAGATGGATAGATAGATTGAGAGAATAAGAGTGAAATAGAGAGAGGTAATCGATATGAATAATAAATGGTGTGTTTGGGTTACATTTTTGTGAGTTAATATTACCGGTATATGCTTGAGTATTTGACAATCATGTGCAAAAAGAAAACAAAAATGTATATATATTTTAATGTTAATGCAGTTACTTTGTGGTGTGTAATAATAATAATAATAATAATAATAATAAACGGTTTATTAAAGAATGGCAGCCTCATGAGCTGAAAATACACATTTTACAATTTAGTGGATGAACATGAGATGTACAGATATGAGGATGGTAAGCTCAGTTTACAAACAAAATAAATAAATACAATAATGATGCATGTGCAGAATACAAATTATCATAAAATAACCATGAGAGTAAGTGATATACAGTACATATACACATTTATTTACTTACTCATATACAGAACATACGTATATACACGTACGTGCGCACATACATATACATACATATATAGGAACATAAAACATGCAGTAAGTGTGCACATGTCCGTATACACAAACGCTCACGTATGCACACAAACATACATACATACATACAGAAACTGTTTTGGTATGGTCAGGGTAAAGAGGATGCAGCAATTCAAGTCCGTATATGGTCCGTATGGTCAGGTACAGCCTACTACAATGGGAGGTTAATCCTCGGTAGTGTAGGTGTGTGTGTGTGTGTGTGTGTGTGTGTGTGTGTGTGTAATAATAATAGTAAACAGTTATTGTCACACTGGTTGCCGGAAGGGGCTGGAAATGTATCAGCTGAACTTGGGGAAAAAGTAATAATTTGCAGTTCATATAATTTATAATAGGAAATGATAAGTGCACGTAAATGAAAAAATAACAGAAAAAACACAATTATTTGAGTGTACAGAATATTACAGGCAACTAATGCAGTGAAAGATTTTTAAGAGAAAAGGTGGCGGAAATTTCAATCCTTCAGAAGTTGATAACTACAATAGAACATTTTGTTTATCTCTACATCATATGAATGCCAAGTTTTATATAATATTATATATACAGTATATATATATACTGTATATATACAATATATACTGTATTTATATATATATATATATATATATATATACCGGTATATATATATATATATATATATATATATATATATATATATATATATATATATATATATATATATATATATATATATATACCGGTAGGTTATTTATCTACAATAGCTTATGTAGGTGAAATGTGATTGATCAAGATGGGAACATAACAATATACCTTCAGCCGGAAATAAAAAAAATCTAATAATTCTTGTGCATTGGCATCCTGTATATAAAATGGGAAAAAATCACGTTTCCGTACACTTGCACACATTACATGATTATATTAAATACTTATATACATTTGAGACATACAGATATATGCATATTCACTTCACTGTATACCGGTAACATGGCTACTGACGAACAAGCAAGCAAAGTAACATACGCATACATGCAGTAAATATCTATTTAAGGGGGGTCACCGTTTTTTATTTTATTTTATCTTTCTCTCCTTTTTCTCTCTTTCCCTGGCTTGTATCCGTTCGGCTCCATTCAGCCAACTGTTTTAAGACGTTTATCCCCATCCAGGTGTCGATTTATTCCTGGCGAGCGATAGCGAGCAAGCATTGTATGGAGAAATCCGGCTTCGCCTTAGACATTTTTCTATCGAAACATGTACAAATTTAGCTTGCTGTCAAAACAAAAATATATATATGCTGTTTCGCTACCGCTCACCAGGAAAATATTGATACCTAGATGGGGGTAAGCGTCTTAAAACAGTAGGCTGAATGGGGCCGAAAGGATACAAGCCAAAGAGAGAGGGAGAGAAAGAGAAAAAAAAGCGAGGTGGGCTCCCTTAAGGCATACGAATATCTAAATATGTGCATTCATACACACGTAAACAAGCATTAGCCTATATAAACACACGCACAAATACACATATATACATTATAAGCAATCACATACGTGTAAACAAATACCGGTACCTATGTGCGTCTGTCTGTCTGTGTGTGGTGTACACTCGACCAAAACACAATCTTTACACTGGTGAGCTGTAAATAATCTAGTGTGAACGGAAGTAATCGGGTGAAACATACGTCTGTGAGGTATTATCATAATATTTCGACCCACTTCCAGAATGTTTAGAGCGTTAGTGTAAAGATTGGTTTTTGGTCGAGTGTACATAACGGGTGATACGCTAATACGATAAATATACTTAACAATTGCTGAAAGTGAAAACAAGGAGTGTTGAGAGGTAATAATACTAATGAGAGGTGGTGATGACCTTGTGGTGATGATGGTGACGTAGTGGTGGTGACAGTAGTGGTGTAGTTAATGAAAGGTGATGTTAGTGGTGTCCTTGTGGTGTTTGGTAGGGGTGGTGAGTATGATGGTGATGATGGTGACGTAGTGGTGGTGACAGTGGTGGTGTAATTAATGAAAGGTGATGCTAGTGGTGTCCTTGTGGTGTTTGGTAGGGGTGGTGAGTATGGTGGTGATGATGGTGACGTAGTGGTGGTGACAGTGGTGGTGTAGTTAATGAAAGGTGATGCTAGTGGTGTCCTTGTGGTGTTTGGTTGGGGTGGTGAGGGTGTAGTTAAAGAGAGGGTGATAATAGTGGTGACATTGTGGTCATGGTGGTGGTGAGCGACGGTGGTGAGAGTGGTGGTGTAGTTAAGGGAGCTCAGACGGTATTGTGCAGCATAATTTACTGGTACGGCTCAATGGTTTAAGGAGGGGGTTTAGTTTGCTCTCTAAACCTCTATCAAACTTAAAAGAACACCCACAAGACTCCCCTTCGATATCAATTTGTACATTTTTCGGCAGAAAAATTTCCCGGCCGAAGGCTGGTTACTTCTATAATTACAGGCTCGCTATCGCTCGCCAGGAAAAAATCGACACCTAAATGGTACGAAAGGTCTTAATATTGGCAAACAATTGGGCAAAAGGTCTGAGTATCGCCAAACTAATGGGGCGAATGTCTTGAAATCCCATAACTAATAGGGCTAAGCATTAGGGAGAAGGGGGTCCAGAAAAACGGTCTGTCTCCCCTTGAAGAGGCAGTGATAATAGTGATGTCCTTCTACTTACCTTGAGTCTACCTTTTGTGTTTCAAAAAAAGACCTCCGTCTACGTATTGTGAAAAACCTGTTATCCTTGAGTTGTTTCGGCCATCCTACACTTTTGCGGTCGGGATGTTACATTTCCTACCCCCCCCCCCCCTCTATCTCTCTCTCTCTCTCTCTCTCTCTCTCTCTCTCTCTCTCTCTCTCTCTCTCTCTCTCTCTCTCTCTCTCTCTCTCTCTCTCTCTCTCTCTCTCTCTCTCTCTCTCTCTCTCTCTCTCTCTCTCTCTCTCTCTCCCCAGTGCCATGATACTGCGGTGTGAATGTTTGCCACTAGACCCTCAAAAACTCTCCAATTGTAGATTATCAAGTATTTCTCTCTTCTTCGCTCCAGTGCATAGAGGTTGTAGTTGTGGTGGTGGTGGTGGTAGTTGTGGTGGTGGTGGTGGTGGTGGTGGTGGTAGTTGTTGTAGTTGTGGTGGTGGTGGTGGTGGTGAGTGGTAGCGTAGTAACGTTAACCCCTTCAGTGCCAGTGCCGTCCTTTTCATTATATGTTGGCTACTGTAGGACGATTTCATTCAGCATTTAAGGGGGCATGGGCCGGTTTTCTGGACCCCTTAACTGAATTAATAGGCCAATAAAACAGCCACTGTCCCCTTAACAGGCTTCGAACTATCTTAAGTAACCTTTTTACTACCACAGATCTTTCTTAGTGCTACACAAAATCGTCTTAATATATCTAGCACAAAATGAGGAATACGTCGCCGGTACAGAAAGGGTTAAGTAAAGTGCCGGTGATACTAGTGGTGTCCTCGCGGTGGTTTGGTGAGGGTGAGTGAGTGGTGACATGATAGTGGTGAATCTGGTGGTTGAATAATGGTATGATGTCCTTGCCGTGATGACGGTGCTGGCAATGGGTTGGTGAGGTAAGGGGGGTCACCTGCTTTGTTTCTCTCCTGTTCTCTCTTTCCCTGGCTTGTATCCATTCGGCTCCATTCAGCCTGCTGCTTTAAGACGTTTATCCCCAACCAGGTTTCTAATTTTTCCTTGCGAGCGATAGCGAGCCAGCATTGTTTGGAGAAATTCGGCTTCGCCGGAGATTTTTGTTTTTTTCGAAAAATGTACAAATTTAGCCTGCTGACAAAAACATTATACAAAATATGCTGGCTTGCTACTGCTCGCCAAGAAAAAAATCGACGCCTGGATGGGGATAAACGTCTTAAAACATTAGGCTGAATGGGGCCGAATGGATACAACCCAGAGAGAGAGAGAGAGAGAGAGAGAGAGAGAGTGGGAGTGGGCCCCCTTAAGAGAATGTGGTGAGGGAGGGATAGGAATGATAGGTTACGTTCGAGTGGGTTTAGAGCAGGGTGGCAAACCGGAGCAATTTTGTTTGAAGACTTGAATGAATATGAGGAAGGCATACAAGAACACTAACAGGAAATAGCGTTGGTTAAGCCATTGTATCACTTTCTAAAGACATAATTTGAAATATAAACCAAGATTTCCTCTTTACATACACAATAATCAAGAGAAACAAATATGAACTCGCCCTTCGTTTGACACCCTGGTTTAGAGGAGGGCCAAAGTCAAAAGCAATGTTGGGTTGACAGTACAATCCTAAGCAAGAATAGTTGAACACCTGCTCACAATAAACACCAAACAGTGAACCATTAACCTAGTGGCCAGATTAAAGATAGTAAAAAGAAATTCAGCTTAAGGTGTACACTGACAACCAAGATAGTATCATGGACAATTTACCATCAGCTGGACAAAATAGACTGTTATATGTAAGGGAACAGGTGACCTTAAGGGAACCAACCTCGCTTTGTTTTATCTTTTTCTCCCTCTCTCTTTGGCTTGTATCCATTTGCCCCCATTCAGCCTACTGTTTTAAGACGTTTACCCCCATCCAGGTGGTAATATTTTCCTGGCGAGCGGTTGCGAGCCAGCATATATATATTTTAGTTTCGACAGTAAGCTAAATTTGTACATTATTCGATAGAAAAATTTCTCTGGCGAAGCCGGATTTCTCCATACAATGCAGGCTCGCTATCGCTCGCCAGGAAGAAATCGACACCTGTATGGGGATAAACGTCTTAAAACAGTTGGCTGAATGGGGCCGAATAGATACAAGCCAGGGAAAGAGAGAAAAGGAGAAACAGATATAAATAGCCGGTGACCCTCCTTAATTCCATCCATCATTCAACTCCTCTATCACACCGACACTCAAAGCCAACCAGGAGTGACGAGAGTGGCAGCTGTATGAAAGTGATCTGTGGTTAGTTGTACAGACGAGCACAAAACATATCTCCTTTCCCATGATTGGATGTAAAGCCGGAGTCACACGAAACGTTTTTTGAGCAATTTTTTACGGGCAATTATGGTCTGGCAGCTTAAAAAATTACACTGTATCAGAATTCAACTACCTAACATACTCTACCTTCAGTCTAGTTACCGATATCAGTGCAACAAAGTCCCGAAATATAACTAGAAAAAACTTGCACATGGAAAATTGACGGAAAAATCACTCGTCTGACAGCGGCTTACGGACGTGAAGTGCATACGATTGAATACAAATATGTAGTAGGCCAGCTAATGCATAGCTAATAGATTTTAAGTATTTTACTATGTTTCTTTTCAGCTGACGATAAATTGAATCGTTTAGTAGCTATTTTCTATATACTTAATGGACAAAATATGAACCACTTTGTTTATGCATGCTATTAAGACCAAATTTACAGAATTAGCACCCTATTTCACTACAAAATCTTCGAAATACCTGAGAAATCCTGATGGAAACTTTGCAATTTACCGTCAGTTGAAAAGAAACAGAGTATAGGCTAGTTGGTTTTATGGGTGCTATGCAAAAAAAAAAAAAAAAAAAAAAAAAAAAAGGGAAAGTGGGCATTAGGCCTGAGTATATAGATAGGCTATATACTGTAGGTAGATAGATGTAAATGCATGTAGGTAGATAGATGTAAATGCATGTGGATGAAATAATATGAGTTATAACCGTAGACTTTGCGTGTTTGGCCTATCCCTATTCACTGAGGAAAAGAATTGTCCTTCGTGTTGTTCGGAAACGGAAGAGGAAATGAGTTAACGCCACATATATATATATATATTAAGGGAAGATGGGTCATTTTTCTGGTCCCCCTTCTCCCTCATTCGTAACCCCATTAGTTTTCAGATTTTAAGACGTTTGGTCAATTAGTTTGGTGATTTTAAGACCTTTCGCCCCATTTCTTTGTCAATATTAAGACTTCCGTGTCATTTAGGTGTCGATGTTTTCCTGGCGAGCGATAGCGAGCCTGTATTTTAAGAGGTATTTTTCTATCGACAAATGTACAATTTTATCTTGAAGAAAGGTCTGGGGGGTGATTTTTTTAAGCTTGATGGAGGTCTAGGGAGGAAACAAAGACAAACCAATAATAATAATACACAAATAATACATAAATGAGTAAATAAATAGGCCCGTCCCCCCTTAATAAATAGGCCCGTCCCCCCTTAATTCACGTTTTCCTGTGACATACGAAGGCCACACTACTTAGCGCCGCAGTCCTAGTTGTCCTTGGGGTGTTGACAATGCCTACATATGTGCCTGTATATGTGTTGACAATGCCTACATATGTGCTTTTATGTGTGTTCAGTCATGGCCAATAAAGGTAAATAGAAGCTGGATTTAGAGGTCACACGAACCATTTTTCCGTCATTTTATTACGGGCGATTGAATCCCTTACCCAAGTGATTTGTCTGTACTTTATGGAATAATCGGAATGTACTGTATTATGTCTCAGCTTTATGGAATAATCGGAATGTACTGTATTATGTCTCGGCTTTATCTAATTCCGGAGTTTTCTTAATTAACAACACACTTCGCTTCAAAATGTTCGTAATGGAGGAGTAATTGAGGTACGGATGTTGTAATTAATTAAGTAACACCCCGTTCTTAACATTAATCATCAATTACAAACCCCAATGCACTTGAATAAACTAATGAATCCTCCCGGGATTCGAACTCGGGACACCACACTCAGAATATCGGCATCTAAATCAATGCCAGATGATATGAAACCGAGTATAGACTATTTCCAGCTTGAGATCCGGTGTCATGTGACACTTCGCCAGGGTTCATTCTGAGCCAGATCACCACAGTGCGCATGCACGATATTTTGCCCCCTGCTGGCAACATACAGTATATATGAGGATGACAATAAGTCACACACACACACACACACACACACACACACACACACACACACACACATTTGGGCAAGTCTCCTAACGGTGTAGCCTCTGTTCACCTAGCAGTATACATAGGAACCTGGTATAAGTGGACGAAGTTGTGACGTACCATTTGGGGTTGGTGATCAGTTACAAGGTGAGATGGGTATCGTACTGGTCAACCTAAGCCTTCGGGTGAGACTGGTACCGTAGTGAGAATGGTATCGTACAGATTAACCCTAAGCCTTCGTTTCCAGATGTCGCCAATTGGCTAAAATACAGACTACGCACACATCCACAGCCATTCCAACGATACATAAACACTTAACATGCATTTCACGCAATACATTCCCAGTTAAGGAGGCGCGATAATAATGAGCTTAGCTCACATTGCGTGGATTCCCCTTGACGAACAAGCAAGTGAAAGTGAATACACACACACACACACACACACACACACACACACACACACACACACACACACACCAATAACAAACAAAAAACAAAGCACAGTGAATTTGCTTGTGTGATAAAGGTCTGGGTTGGTCTGTGGTTAGAGCTTCTGCCCTTTGTCAAGAAACCTAACCCCTTCAGGATTATGACGCGTTTTGACAGTTTATTCTGGCTATTATAAGACGATTTCAGTCAGTTTGGGAGAAAGTTGTGGTAGCTGGAGGATTAATTGGGATAGTATCTACCCCTTTTAGTACTAGAGATCCTTACTAAGCTGAATAAAATATTGGGGTAGTATTTACCCCTTTGAGTACTAGAGATCCTTAATAATCTGAATAAAATCGTCTATTAATAGCCAGAATGAACTGTCAAAACGCGTCGTAATCCTGAAGGGGTTAAGTTCAACTTGATCTGAGTCACCGGCGACACAAAAAGTTGCAAACAGCAAGTGTTAGGTTAGTACATCCAACTCAATATTCCTGGATATGGGAGACTAAAGCCGGTATCACACGAGAGCATTTATGGTCAACATTCGATGATCAAAAAATTTCTGGCAACATTTCTGGAATATTTTGCACTGGTATTGGAAACTAGACTGTTGCTAGATGAATTTAGGTGACCGAAATATTCTAAATGTTGACCTCATAAGCTGCCAGATCAGTGTTGAAGATAAATGTTGAGTGAAAAAGCGCTCGTGTGATACCGCCTTAAGCTATTATTGAACACATACAGTATATCAAAGGGATTCGACTGTGGAAAGGTTATGCATTTATTAAAACAAGAAGATCCAACTCACAACTCCTGGAAATGAGAGACTAAGTTATTTGTTAACACATGTATATACCAAAGGGAATTGACTGTTGAAAGGTTATGCATTAAGGGGGTCTACCTCGTTTTTTTCTCTCTCTCTCCCTCTCTCTCTCTGATTTGTTTCCATTCGGCCCCATTCAGCCTACTGTTTTAAGACGTTAACCCCATCCAGGTGTCGATTTTTTCCTGGCGAGCGGTAGCGAGCCAGCATTTAAATTTTTTTTTTTTTACAGCAGGCTAAATTTGTAAATTTTTCGATGGAAAAAAAAATCCGGCGAAGCCGGATTTCTCCATACACTGCTGGCTCGCTCTCGCTCGCCAGGAAAATATCGACACCTGGATGGGTATAAACGTCTTAAAACAGTAGGCCGAATGGATACAAGCCAGAGAAAGAGAGAAAATGAGACAAACACAGCAGGTGACCCCCCCCCCCCCTTAGTAAAACAAGAAGAACATGTCAAGTAAGGTAGCGCTAATAAGTCGTGTCTCAGCGGTCATTACGTTTGGCTCGCTCTGTGCTGTATTCATGTTTGCTAAATGTTGAATAGGGTGGGTAAGTGTAGGAACATGTTTGAATATCTCACTCGAAATGAATAAATCATGTTAAAGGGAGGTGACCTGCTTTTTTTCTCTCCATTCGGCCACATTCAGCCTACTGTTTTAAAACATTTATCCCCATCCAGGTATCGAATATTTCCTGGCAAGCGAAAGCGAGCCAGCATTTTATGGAGAAATCCGGCTTTGCCGGAGATATTTTTCTATCGAAAAATGTACAAATTTAGCCAGCTGTCTAACTCATTATCCAAAATATGGCAGTTCGCTATCGCTCGCCAGGTATAAATCGACACCTGGATGGGGATAACTGTCTTAAAACAGTTGGCTGAATGTGAATGGGGCTGAATGGATACAACCCAGAGAGAGAAAAATGCAGGTGACCCCCCCTTAAATATTGCTAATACAAATTATTTATCAAAATATACTTGGTGCCGAGCCATCACTTATTTAGCCGACTGTACCTCATCTCTAAACCTAGCCCTTGAGCCCCCGTGTGACACTCAAGTATTAAGGTGGGAAGGTTGGTTTTTCTAGCCTTCCTTCTCCCTCATGTTGAGCGCCATTTTTGTTCAGTTTGTAAGACGTTCATTCCGATTAGTTTTGGGATTTTAACACCTTTCACCCCATTTCTTTGTCAATATAAGGACCTTTCGTGCCATTTAGATGTCGATTATTTCCTGGCGAGCGATAGCGAGCCTGTAATTTTTAAAGGAACCGGGCTTCGGCCAGGACATCTTTCTGCCGGAAAAAAAAATAAATGTACACATTTATATCAAAGGGGGGGGGGGGGGTTCTAGGGTATTTTTTTAAAGTTTGATGGAGGTCTAGCGAAGAAACTAAAAATGTAAATATATAAATAGATAAGTCGACCAAAACAATTGACCGTAGTCACCCTACCCCCTTAACCTAGTCCCCGAGTCAGTAACCCCCCCCCCCCCCCCCCACACACACACACACACACACTCCCCTCGAGCACCACTGGATATCCTTGAACTTGCACGTATCTGAGTCTCTGCTGGGAGGAGCTTGATGCCTGCCTGCCTACCTGCCCATGTCAATCAAAATACCTGCCTCCACCTTTTTTTTTTGGGGGGGGGAGGGGGGGGGGGGAGAAGTTACAGGCGTGCTTTGGTTTCGACTCAAGTATATTTAGAAAAGCTTTAAGAGGGGATGGTTGCTTTAAGAGGGGATGGTTGCTTTAAGAAGGGATGGTTGCTTTAAGAGGGGATGGTTGCTTTAAGAGGGGATGGTTGCTTTAAGAGGGGATGGTTGCTTTAAGAGGGGATGGTTGCTTTAAGAGGGGATGGTTGCTTTAAGAGGGGATGGTTGCTTTAAGAGGGGATGGTTGCTTTAAGAGGGGATGGTTGATTTAAGAGGGGATGGTTGCTTTAAGAGGGGATGGTTGATTTAAGAGGGGATGGTTGCTTTAAGAGGGGATGGTTGCTTTAAGAGGGGATGGTTGCTTTAAGAGGGGATGGTTGCTTTAAGAGGGGATGGTTGCTTTAAGAGGGGATGGTTGCTTTAAGAGGGAGTGGTTGCTTGAAGAGGGGATGGTTGCTTTAAGAGGGGATGGTTGCTTTAAGAGGGGATGGTTGCTTTAAGAGGGGATGGTTTGCTTTAAGAGGGGATGGTTGCTTTAAGAGGGGATGGTTGCTTTAAGAGGGGATGGTTGCTTTAAGAGGGGATGGTTGCTTTAAGAGGGGATGGTTGCTTTAAGAGGGGATGGTTGCTTTAAGAGGGGATGGTTGCTTTAAGAGGGGATGGTTGCTTTAAGAGGGGATGGTTGCTTTAAGAGGGGATGGTTGCTTTAAGAGGGGATGGTTGCTTTAAGAGGGGATGGTTGCTTTAAGAGGGGATGGTTGCTTTAAGAGGGGATGGTTGCTTTAAGAGGGGATGGTTGCTTTAAGAGGGGATGGTTGCTTTAAGAGGGGATCGTTGCTTTAAGAGGGGATGGTTGATTTAAGAGGGGATGGTTGCTTTAAGAGGGGATGGTTGCTTTAAGAGGGGATGGTTGCTTTAAGAGGGGATGGTTGCTTTTTTGGTCTATTTATTTATGTTTGGTATGTTTTTTTATATATAATTATATATATAATATTTTTTCCCTTGCTAGACCTCCATAACGCTTTAAAAAAACTCCCCCTAGACTCCCTTTCGTAATATATTTGTACATTTTTCGGTAGAAAAATATTTCGGCCAAAGGCCGGTTCCTTCTAAATTCATAGGCTCGCTATCACTCGTCAGGAGAAACTCAACACCTAAATCGCACAAAAGGTCCTAATATTGACAAAGAAATGGGGCGGAAGGTCTTAAAATCGCTAATCTAATGGAAGGAATATCATACAATCTCAAAACTAATGGGGTTAAACATGAGGGAGAAGGAGGTCGAGAAAAAGCAACCATCCCCCCTTAAAACTTGCAATATTTTGGATTGACTTTCTGTGTTGACTAAATAGCACACGTAGGTATTGACAGATATGACTGAGACTTTAAAATATGCAAACTATATGTACCGGTACTGTATATGATCACTCTACTGCACAACAATAATACAAGTTTGTTTACTTTTTTACATTTTTTTAAACTCGTAGTTTTCACTGAATGATTAGCATATAATTATTATGGGAGGAAAAATATGTTGGCTTTCACTTAAGATTTGGTTTATTGGTATCAGAGTGTTTATTTGCATCTTTAGAAGATTATTACTTTATTAAAGTAGTTAACACTTACAGTACCGGCGACGTATTTATGTTTTATTTCAGCTACATTTAAACGATTTTTATGAAGCTAAGGAAGGATATATGGTAGCAAAAAGGATTACTTGAGATAGTCTGTAGTCTTTTAGATGGTAAACATCCTTCCTAAGCTGAATAAAACCGTCTAATAGTTGCCAGAATATAATGAAAAGGACGTCACCGGTACTGAATGGCTTCACAGATCATGTTTTCACTTATATATATTAGCTTGTTTCTCTGTTTCTACAATGTGTGAACAAGGATATAGTAAGATGGATCAAATGCTTAAGCCTTTACTCGGTAAATCCTTCAAGGATATTGCATAGTCGTCTTTCAATCTTTCTGTATTTTAAATTAGTTCTAGCTACAAGAAGGCGATTTTTATTTGGCTTAGGAAATTAGACATTTGTTATGCAAAATCTCAGTTTACCCCTTTAGTTAGACAGAACTTAAATTATTTATCGCATTTCACCTAATTAATATATTCATCGTTGCAGGTATCTTGTAGTCAATTGATCCCGTATACTCAAATAATGCAGGTATCATAATTGTTGTGCCAAATGAGCATTTTAAGTTATCATAGTCTATTTTTTCCAGCTGATGGTAAATTGAACCTGTTAGCACCTGATATCTCGAGATTTCATTAATAAGTATGACACTACTATGCCTCTGTGTCACATAAATACCAAACATTTATTGATAACAACATATTTGGATACAACATTTCCGTAATAGCCGAGCTATCATGATGAGGACATGACAATTTACCCTCATTTGACAATAAACAGACTATAGTGTTCCTAAGTATGACAAAATGATGGGGTATTGGGCAAGGAATATGGTACTAATTCATCGGTTATGCCTCTCACCTCACCGTAACTATTAGGCAAGGAATGCGGTAATAATTCATCGGTTATGCCTTTCACTTCACCGTAACTTTCGGGCAAGGAATACGGTATACCGTGAAATGACTTAGCTTCGGACGGGGGCTATACTTCGGACATTTCTGGATAAAAGTATGTAAGCTATAGTTATGGAAAAATGACTGCATTATGGATGAACATCGCAGACATACTTGTTTTTCCAGAACATCATGTATTTATCCCATAACTGTGGTTCATTGTATATGTTTTCTATAGAGTGTCCGAAGTTATCTCCCCGTCCGGAGTTACGTCATGTTACCGGTAATAATTCATCGGTTATGCCTCTCACCTCGCCGCAACTGATGTCGCCTTTCAGCATCAGGGCCCCAGATTACATAAAGCAATTGTTGGATGATGTAGCAAGGTTAAGCCAGTCGGTGGTGGTGCGCATATTGAAGGTGACCCCATCCTCGCCTGTAGGGGAGATGGATCGTTTTTCTGGTCCCCCTTCTCCCTCATGTTTAGTCTCATTAGTTTTCAGGTTTTATGACGTTCGGCCAATTAGTTTGGCGATTTTAGACCTTGCGTCCCATTTCTTTGTCAATATTAAGACTTTTCGTGTCATTTAGGTGTCGATTATTTCCTGGCGAGCGATAGCGAGCCTGTAATTTAAGAGGAACCGGCCGAATTTTGCTGTCGAAAAATGTACAAATTTATTTTGAAGGAGGGTCCTGGGGGGAGGGGGGGGGGGGGGGGGTAAGCTTGATGGAGGTCTACGGAGGAAACTAAAAACAATATTAAATAAATGAATACAATCGACCAAAAAATGAACTATCCCTCCTTAAAGCTGGTATCACACGAGAGCTTTTATAGTCAACATGCGATGATTAACATTTTTCTGGCAACATTTCTGGAATATTTGGCAAGGGTATCGGGTAGATGAATTTAGGTTACCAACATATTTTACATGTTGGCCTCATAAGTTGCCAGACCAGTGTTGAGGATAAATATTGAGGGGAAAAGCGCTCGTGTGATACCGGCTTAACTCACCAGCATCCACACTTCCCGGAAGCTGGGGTTTTTTTTTTTTTTTTTTTTTACTATTATTGTTTTAATTATTATTAATTTTGTGTTTGTATTATTAGTATTTTGTTTTCCCTCTAACCTCTGTAACTTAAAAAGGGGTAGAGCAGATGAGATGTTAATTCCACACCTATTCCCTAGCCAAGTCCTCCTATTTAGTAGAAAAAATAGCTGGATTACTCTAATCCTTTTTGAGTTACAGAGTTTAGAGGTTACGATTTCTGTCCAACCTAGAATGAACAGACATTAGTCCCTTTTTTCTACTTTACTCTGCCTTGCCACTTCTTTTGTAACAATTCCACTCTTCGTTTTGCTTAGTGGTCGGGGTACCTGTTCTGTTTCTCTGATATTCGTGCAGTATATTTCCACCTTATGACTAGCCTAGAAATCACGACCCCAACCTCTCGTAACTCAAAAAGACCTTGAGCAAGCGAGCTGACATTTCTACATTTTGGTTCGAGTAACACAGTAAATAGGTGTGGAATTTTACAGCCCGGTTCCTCCAGCCTCCATGTCTTGGTGGTGTAATGGTTTAGATGCTTATGTTCTGGGTGTGGTGGCCCGAGTTCGAATCCCGGGAGGACCATATGCTTTCATTAATGTATTCACGTACATTGGGGTTTGTAATAGAGGATTAATGTTAAGAACGGGGTGTTACTTAATTACACGAGCTTATATTCACAATTTCTAGACTGGTCAAACTGAACAGGTTACACAATTGTCTAACAATCTCTACAACTTTCCCGTCTATGTCTTTTATTTATTCTATTGTTCAGATTCATAGTTTAAATAGTTCAAATCAGCCCTGTTCTTCGTCTCTCTCTCTCTCTCTCTCTCTCTCTCTCTCTCTCTCTCTCTCTCTCTCTCTCTCTCTCTCTCTCTCTCTCTCTCTCTCTCTCTCTCTCTCTCTCTCTCTCTCTCTCTCTCTCTCTCTCTCTCTCTCTCTCTCTCTCTCTCTCGTTTATTTTGCAAATATCTTTCGCTCGTTTCAGCTCTACATTTATCATTCTATTTTTTAACTCCCGAACGCTCGTGCGGGAGACACCCGGTATCTAGACTATGTGATGCTCTTTGATCCACTCTAACCCTGTCCTCCACTCTAAAGCTCTATCATACACATTACTCCCCTGTCCTCCACTCTAAAGCTCTATCATACACATTACTCCCTTGTCATACACTCTAAAGCTCTATCATACACATTACTCCCCTGTTATACACTCTAAAGCTCTATCATACACATTACTCCCCTGTCATACACTCTAAAGCTCTATTATACACATTACTCCCCTGTCCTCCACACTAAAGCTCTATCATACACATTACTCCCCTGTCCTCCACTCTAAAGCTCTATCATACACATTACTCCCCTGTCATCCACTCTAAAGTTCTATCATACACATTACTCCCCTGTCATACACTCTAAAACTCTATCATACACATTACTCCCCTGTCATACACTCTAAAGCTCTATCATACACATTACTCCCCTGTCATACACTCTAAAGCTCTATCATACACATTACTCCCCTGTCATACACTCTAAAGCTCTATCATACATATTACTCCCCTGTCATACACTCTAAAGCTCTATCACACACATTACTCCCCTGTCATACACTCTAAAGCTCTATCATACACATTACTCCCCTGTCATACACTCTAAAGCTCTATCATACACATTACTCCCCTGTCATACACTCTAAAGCTCTATCATACATATTACTCCCCTGTCATACACTCTAAAGCTCTATCACACACATTACTCCCCTGTCATACACTTTAAAGCTCTATCATACACATTACTCCCCTGTCATACACTCTAAAGCTCTATCATACATATTACTCCCCTGTCATACACTCTAAAGCTCTATCACACACATTACTCCCCTGTCATACACTCTAAAGCTCTATCATACACATTACTTCCCTGTCATACACTCTAAAGCTCTATCATACATATTACTCCCCTGTCATACACTCTAAAGCTCTATCACACACATTACTCCCCTGTCATACACTCTAAAGCTCTATCATACACATTACTCCCCTGTCATACACTCTAAAGCTCTATCATACATATTACTCCCCTGTCATACACTCTAAAGCTCTATCACACACATTACTCCCCTGTCATACACTCTAAAGCTCTATCATACACATTACTCCCCTGTCATACACTCTACACCCTGCTAGTCATGCTTCATCCCTGACAATAACATAACTCTAAGCCTGTATTCTAGTTTACTCTATTACTCATCTCCTCTAAACCATTGACATCCTTATTAAACTTCTGTTATTTACTCTAAGCTTCTGTCAATTACTCTAATCACCTGTCATTTATTTGTCAAGCCATTTATACTCTCTCTCTCGCTCTCGCTCTCTCTCTCTCTCTCTCTCTCTCTCTCTCTCTCTCTCTCTCTCTCTCTCTCTCTCTCTCTCTCTCTCTCTCTCTCTCTCTCTCTCTCTCTCTCTCTCTCTCTCTCTCTCTCTCTCTCTCTCTCACACACTGGGAATCACTCCATGGAAGGGATTGTAGTTTAAGGGGACATATGTCGCTTTTCTAGACCCTCTTCTTCCTCAATTTTAGCCCCATTAGTTTGGCGATTTTATGAACTTTCGCCCCGTTTCTGTCAATTTTAAGACCTTTCCTGCCATTTAGGTGTCGATGTTTTCCTGGCGAGCGATAACGAACCGGCCTTGGGCCGGGACATTTTTCTATCGAAAAAATTACAAATTTATCTTGAAAGGGGGTCTAGGGGGAGTCTTTTTAAGCTTGACGGAGATCTAGCGAGGAAACTAGGAAAATAATAAATAAATGAATAAATCGACCAAAAAGTGAACCATCCCCCCTTAAGGCAATTTTACACGCGATGCTTCACTCGCGCACATAAATCCATGCAGACATTAACGCATGGACACACACGCTCACATACAAAGGAAATCAAGCAACAACAGATCTAGTGACCCTTCTAGGTTGCTTGTCCTCCAAAACACTGAGGATCAAGTGTCCAAACAGTGGTTTAGAGTGGGTAAGGGAACATTGGAAAGGGAAATACTGCCCTGGAACTAATGTCCGTGGCAGGATTAGGAAGTTAGTAGGGGACAGATGGGTTAGTAACTGAGGGGGGGATAAAATAAAGTTATTCATTTACAAACGCCGTCAGTCGCGGGTTTGATGCGAGATATTTGTCTAGGCGGAGTTTAAATGAATCAACGGTGATGCAGTCTATAACGTTTCGGGGAAGCCCATTCCACAAGTTGACAACTCGAGTGAAGAAGAAATTCTTAGATTCGTGTGAGTTAAAAGATTTACCAATAATTTTGCAACCGTTTCCCCGCGTGGTAATTGATGGGTCGATAGTGAAGTACTTACTACAGTTCATATTGTCGATGCCTTTGATGATTTTGAACACTTGAATTAAGTTCACCTCTTAATCCTGCGCTGGGTTAAAGGAAATAGATTTAATTCTCTAAGACGCTCTTTCGTATGGTTTGTTCTTTAGGTCTAGGTATCATTTTGGTAACTCTAACGTTTGAACCGTTTCTAGCTTGTTTATATCTTTATGGTAATAAGGGCACCAGGATTGAACGCAGTATTCCAGAAGAGGGCGGACTAATGAATTGTAAAGGGTTAGGATAACTTCTTTGGATTTATGCTCAAATGACCTGCCTATAAAGCCAATTATTTTGTTTGCCTTCTTAACACTTCTGAACATTGTTGACTCGGTTTTAGGTTACTCGATATTGTTACTCCCAGATCGGTTTCTCTGTTTACATTCTTAAGCTGAGTGCCATTCATCGAATAGTTTGCTTTCCTCATTTAGGTATCCGATGTAGTAGTACTTTACATTTATCCGCATTGAAACTCATTTGCCAAATTTGGGCCCAACATGACAATTTATCTAGATTGTGTTGCATATCGTCAACTTGTTCTTTTGAGAGTACGCTATTTGCAATTTTTGTATCGTCAGCAAATTTTGAGATTGTACAGGTGAGACCCTCATCTATGTCGTTGATGTAAATTAGAAAGAGAATTGGTCCTAGTACCGATCCCTGGGGTACCCCGCTACTTACATTGGTCCATTTTGATGCCTTACCGTTTATGACTACTCTTTGCTTTCTGTCGCTGAGCCAATTTTCTATCCATTTCAACACACCGTCTTGTATTCCCATGCGCTTTTAGTTTTAGCAGTAAAGATTTGTGGGGAACTTTGTCAAAGGCATTTTGAAAATCAAGGTATATAATATCTACAGCTTTACTCTCATCGTAGAGGTTGAGGATATCGTGGAAGAAGTCTAAGAGGTTTGTTAAACAGGAACGTTTTTACGAAAGCCGTGTTGAGTATCTTTAAGTATGTTATTTTCCTCTAAGTGATTTACGAGTCTGTCTCGTATGACCGTTTCTAGCATTTTACATACAACTGAGGTTAAGCTAATTGGACGATAGTTACTGGGTAGGGATTTGCTGCCTTTTTTGAATATCGGTGTTACGTTGGCTAGCTTCCACTGATCAGGCATAGTTCCAGACTGCAAGGATTTATTGAATAGTAATGTCAGTGGTTTAGAGAGCTCATCCTTAGCTTCCTTTAGAACTCTTGCTTCCTTTAGAACTCTACACACCCACATGTACATATACCGGTACATACATACATTCTATCTGGTAGTGCACAAAGTTCTACATTTATGCAAAGATATATTACAAATTGGCTCATGCATGAAATCACTCCTTATTCATTCATAATATGTAATTATATACAAACAGACATGCTTAATTTCCAGCACTTAGAAATATACATAGGATATACACATACACACACCAAGTTATATACATAGGCTAAGCACACATACATACACAAACCTCATTTAACACGAGCACAGGCACATTACATACTCATACAGAATATTACAGATACACACGCCAAAACATCCATAACTCCCCCCCCCCCCCCCCCAGGAAAAAAAACAAAAACAAACACAGAAAACACACACACACACACACACACACATATACACTACCCACTCATGCATGCACACAACCCACCCATCCACCCACACCCACATACATACACACAACCCACCCATCCACCCACACATATACACACAACCCACCCATACAGTGCATACATACACACAACCCACCCATCCACCCACACATACATACAGTTCAGACATCATGGTGTGGTGGCCCCGCTTGACAACTGGTAATACGAAGGTCATATTGTGGTGTGTCATGCTTTACTGCCACCACGGATTTTATATATATATATATATATATATATATATATTGTATATCACAATTTTCAATGAAATATGCTTGAAAGAAAGTCTCCTGCCCATATGTAGAAAGATTATGCACTAATTACAGACTATATACAGATAATCAGAAAGTATATATGATTGTATTACATTGCTATGGAGACAGTGACGAGGAAGAGTTGCAATCGGAAGAATAATTTGAAAAAAAGATAGATATTGCAGAGTAATAATAACTTTGATAATGCAGAGAGAGAGAGAGAGAGAGAGAGAGAGAGAGAGAGATATTGTTATAGTTAAAGGAACGTTGTGTTTTACGCCTTGGTGTTGCTTTTGGCACGTACAGTTGGCCAAACATATGATGTAACACCACCAATTACATTTTAAACCGGATAAGTCACTTTCTAGATTTAATACAATTATTGAGAATAAATATATGTGATTGTTGTCTACCATTAGAAAAAATGAAGTACACTCACACCACAAAGCCCTTGGCTCAGGCAATGCTCTCGTCACACACACAATGTCACACACACAATGTCCTGCCACGGACATTAGTTCTAGGGCAGTAGTTCCCTTTCCAATGTTCCCTTACCCACTCTAAACCACTGTTTGGACACTTGATCCTCAGTGTTTTGGAGGACAAGCAGCCTAGAAGGGTCACTAGATCTGTTGTTGCTTGATTTTCTTTGTACTACTCCTTTGTACTCTTTGTACAGCTTGCGATCGAATTAACACAAAGCAATTTTCGACATATTATGAACATTGACGGGGTAAGTCCTTACAACAACATTGACGGGGTAAGTCCTTACAACAACATTGACGGGGTAAGTCCTTACAACAACATTGACGGGGTAAGTCCTTACAACAACATTGACGGGGTAAGTCCTTACAACAACATTGACGGGGTAAGTCCTTACAACAACATTGACGGGGTAAGTCCTTACAACAACATTGACGGGGTAAGTCCTTACAACAACAAAATAATAATAACAAATAAAATAAAAGGTTGTTTTGACCACAACATTGGTTTATCGCCGAGTCAAGAAGTTGAGCATCCAACTAGTTTGGAATACAATAAATTAGACCAGGGTTCGAATCAGTTGAAGGTGTAATTACAATTAATAGTATGTTTTATATTACATACACAGTCACTCTCCCACTCTCTCTCTCTCTCTCACACACATACAAACACATACACACACTCTCTCTCACACACACACACGCCCTCTCTCTCTCTCTCACATACACACACAAACACATACACACACACACACACTCTCTCTCTCTCACACACACACACACACACACACACACACACACACACCCTCTCTCTCTCTTTCTCTATATTTATACGCCATTGTTAAACTCTTCACCTCTTCATTATCTTGCAGCTGAAGGACGAGATTTTCCCTGTTTAGGTTATGGATTATTTCCGCGTTCTTTATTACAACAATTATTATTTTATTTTTAATTTGATATTATTTGTATTTAGGGGAGATGGGAGTATTTATTTGTATTTAGGGGAGATGGGAGTATTTATTTGTATTTAGGGGAGATGGGAGTATTTATTTGTATTTAGGGGAGATGGGAGTATTATTTGTATTGAGGGGAGATGGGAGTATTATTTGTATTTAGGGGAGATGGGAGTATTTATTTGTATTTAGGGGAGATGGGAGTATTTATTTGTATTTAGGGGAGATGGGAGTATTTATTTGTATTTAGGGGAGATGGGAGTATTTATTTGTATTTAGGGGAGATGGGAGTATTTATTTGTATTTAGGGGAGATGGGAGTATTTATTTTATTATTTATGGATCTTTTTATAATATTTTACTTTCCTCCCTGGACCTCCAGCAAACTTAAAAACACATTCATTAGATTCCCCTTGTAGATTAACGTGTTCTTCCAAAGTCACAGGCTGACTATCGTTCGCTAGGAAAAAAATCGATACTTAAATATCACTAAAGGTCTTAATATTGACAAAGAAATGGGGCGAAAGGTCTTAAAATCGACAAACTAATGGGGCAAACATCTTAAAATATGATAACTAATAGGGCTAAACATGAGGACGAAGGGGGACCAGAAGAACGACCGATATAGCTTTAATTTTGTATTATATTGTATTGTTGAGAAGTTCCTTCAACAAACTTAGTCCATATCTAAGGCTTTCTCATATACCAGTACTTCGATCTTGAGCCTATTTATATACATTAAAGCTTTCGGGGCTATATGCGTGTACATGCAGGCACCACACACACTGACACTTAAGGGGGGATGGGCCGGGTTTCTGGACCACTTTCTCCCTCATATTTAGCCCCATTAGTTTTCAGATGTTAAGATGTTTGCCCTATTAGTTAGTCGATTTTAAGACCTTTCACCCCGTTTCTTCGCAATATTTAGACCTGTCGTGCTATTTAGGTGTCGATTTTTTCCCTGGCGAACGATAGTGAGTCTGTATTGTTGGAAGAACCGATGTACAAATTAATCTAGAAGA
The DNA here is from genome assembly GCA_032716605.1 of Paralithodes platypus. Classification (NCBI taxonomy): domain Eukaryota; kingdom Metazoa; phylum Arthropoda; class Malacostraca; order Decapoda; family Lithodidae; genus Paralithodes; species Paralithodes platypus. Next base: position 17,148,122 of record CM064492.1, on the reverse strand, counting down.
GGGATCTAATGGATTTTTTTTTTTTATTTGATGGAGGTCTAGGGAGGAAACTAGAAAAATAATGAATACATGCAAAAATCGCCCATAAAGTTAACTATCCCCCCTTAACACACACACACACACACACACACACACACACACACACACACACACACACACACACACACACCCCCACACACACACACACCCACACACACACACACACACACACACACACACACACACACACACACACACACACACACACACACACACACACACACACACACACACACACACACTTTTCAAATAATATAAGTTCTTTTATCTACGTTTTTTTTATCCATATTCGGTCTTTAAATTTGTATTTGTATTTAATAATGCTACCTTCCTCTTCTTTCTTCCGTTTTTCATTCATATATTATATTATCTCTTATATGAATATTTGTTTTGTCTCTGTCTTTCTTTCTGATTCACTCTTGTTATATCTGTATTGTTTTTATCTTTGCTTGATTATTTGTATATTTCATTAAACTCACCACGCTTTATAAGAGTAAATCAGCCCTTTCCCCAATCTCTCTCACTCTCTCTCTCTCTCTCTCTCTCTCTCTCTCTCTCTCTCTCTCCTTTGCTCCCACTTTGCCCCGAGCGTCTTATTTCACGGCATCCGTCTCATATTTTGGTTTATGTTTATTTAGGACGTCTTAGGGGTGGCATTTTGTTTATATTTTGGTATTTTGGGGCATTTGATTTGATTGTTTTCTTGTAATTCAGCTTATAGGTTTTTACTGTACTGGCTTTATTTTGTACTTGTTCGATATCTCCTGGGTGACCTGGATGTGTGTGAGTTTGTGCTTTTTATATGTGTTTATTCGTTGTTTTATGTTGTTTTTGTGTTTTCCCTGTTCTTGCTCTGTCTTGAGTCGGCTACCCCCAAAATGGGGATTGGGCCTGAGCATATAGATAGATAGATAGACTTGTTCGATCATTAATGTTTGTTATATATATTTGGTTCCCAGAATAGTTTAGCGATTCCCAATTTTGCTTAAGCCGCTGTCACACGAGCGCTTTTTCCGTCAATTTTCTATGAGCAAGTTTTTTCTCGTATTAATTCGGGACATTTTCGCACTGGTATCGGTAACTAGACTGAAGGTAGATTATGTTAGGCGGTTGAATTCTGATAAAGTGTAATTTATAAAGCTTCCTGACCATAATTGCCCGTAATAATATCTCGAAAAAAGGCTCGTGTGACTCCGGCTGTACTGTTGTTTTAGTTCGGTTGTTGACATATACTGTGTTGGCGTACGTTGTGTGTTTTAGAGCAGTGGTAATATTGCACCAACATTAGGTCCATATCTTCATTAGCTATCCATTTGAGCCGATGCTTGGATACTTTAAAGTTAAATAGGATGAAGAACTTTTCAGGTTCTATCTCTCAAATACTTCTTGCCCACTAATAGTTTTCATTATACACATGCGACTAAGGGGCTTCATTATTTGGTGCATTGTTGTATATAGACAAACAAAATCAAGAATATTCCATATATTATATAATAGCCTATTATATATATATATTGGGGTACATTGCTAACTTTGTCTCCGTAACTATACTTGCATGATATTATAACATAGGTAGTTTACAGATTCTTTATATTGATACCTTACATGTTTCCACTTAAATTAACCTCAAGAATAACTATGCACTCTTTTTACATTCCCAGATATGAACTCCCTGCTCTATTTTTATATCTATACTATAATATATGCTCAGGCCCAATCCCCACTTTTCCGATTTTGTTTATTTTATTTTCCTCTATTTTATTATTATTATTATTATTTGTTATTTTTTTTTTTTTTTAATTTATTTTTTTTTCTTTTTCTTGGGGGTGGCCGACTCAAGACAGAGCAAGAACAGGAAAACACAAAACAGCAAACAAACACAGACAAAACACAAAATTCACACACATCTAGGTCACCCAGGAGACTACCCAGAGACCAGGGTCACCAAGGTCGCTCCAGCACTCCCCCGGCCCCCAATCACCCGGAAAGGCTCCAATCTCGGCAGGCAGACATGTAGCGGAGCCAAAGCCACAAGCCCGCCCACCACACTGCCAGGCGCACCCTTCATATTAATCGTCTCCCCGGGCCAGGCGCCTGGTGGACTATTATCTAGTCCAACTTGCACCCGACCCCTTCCCCCAAATGACCAAGTGTTCACTCAACTATTCACAAGCATTCTCCATTCATTCCTGTTTATTACCAAATCCTTTGCCTGATCTATAGTCATTCCTCTATCTAGCTTGTCTTACACATTCTCTCCATCTCAATGGGGGTCTTCCTGTCCTTCTATCTCCCCTTGTATCTGAGTCATATTTTTTATATCTGCTTTTATTAATTTTCCTTCCGCACTCAGACTACGAGAGAGAGAGAGAGAGAGAGAGAGAGAGAGAGAGAGAGAGAGAGAGAGAGAGAGAGAGAGAGAGAGAGAGAGAGAGTCCTATGTCTATAACTATCCCCCAATCTCAAAGGCAATCGGCAGCTTAATATCGAAGCCAAATTTATGGTCTCGCTCAAGTATACTAGTATCGGAGACACTAGGGTCCCTATTATTAAAACGGTGGAATATCCGTTATGGAATGAATGTTGATGAATTATTTAATTTGACCAAACTGACAGAGGAATTAATTAAAATTATATATATATATATTATTATGGATAGCAGTAAGTACTCCACAATAGAGGATTCGAATTTCTTTCATTGACATGAAACATTTTTTTCTTCACAAAGTGGTTATCCAATTTAATACATTGCCTAATTATGTAGTAGAGTGGGCCACACTGTCCAAGTTTTTGAAGATCACTTAAATAAATATATCGTATTGAACCTCGCAGCAGTTAGCTGAGTAATGCAGTTTTTCCTAAGATCTCTGGAGTTGAATTTGATTAAGCTCTCCTCTTTTCCCCATTCCATAACATGCAGCCTAGCAAGAATCAGTAGATCTTTTGCTGCATTCTTTCCTTTCTAATCTTTGGTGAACTAAGTGAGGATTTGTGAAAGCAATTTGTCATCACCTATTATCCTAGAAACAAGAAGACACGATATTTTTCAAGGTTATTCGTTCATCAAATTGGTTTCTCTTCGGCTAAAATCAGGACTATATCCGTAAATAACTTGTCCTTCCCTCACCTCTAAAACCAAGATCTCACATGGAAGAAGAAGAAGAAGAAGAAGAAGAAGAAGAAAGAGAGAGAGAGAGAGAGAGAGAGAGAGAGAGAGAGAGAGAGAGAGAGAGAGAGAGAGAGAGAGAGAGAAGGGGGGGGGGTCAGGTATTGGAAAGAGATTGGGTTGCATCACTATGGGTTGTGGTGTACTTTATCATTATTATCCATTTTCTTGCACGAATGATGTTTTTTATTTGTTCGAACTTTACTCAATCTCCTCCCTAATCCTCGCCTATTACTAATCCTACTCATCCATCCCATCCTTCAAATATATCTCTACCCTATTCTCACCCCTCCTCCATGTTTTATCCTCACCCTCACCCTTCCCCCAAACTCTCACCCTCTCCCACAACCCACATCATCCTTACTCACATCCATCTTCACCTAGACCCACATCTATTTCCCACCCTCAGCCATTCTCCCACCTCCCCGTCCTCACCCATACTCCACCCACATCCATATCCACCCTCACCCACATCTCCTCTCCCACACCCATTCACCACCCACATCTATCTCTACCCACACTCAACCCTTCACCAACCCACATCCATCCCCGCCCACACCCATTCCCCATCCACATCTATCTTCCACCAACATCCTCACCCTTTCCCCACCCACATCCATTTCCACCCTCACCCACACCCATTCACCACTCACATCTATCTTCACGCACAGTCTCACCCTTTTCCCACCCACATCCCCACCCACTTTCACCCATTCCCCACCCACATCTATCTTTCACCCACATCTATCTCCTACCCACACTCACTCCCTCACCCACACCTCCCCGCCCCCACCCACCATTCCCCCAACTTTCCCTACTATTTTTCTTGTCAAGTCTCATATTTTTCTGTGTATTACAAACTTCCTTAAATTCGTGGGTAACTTTGTCCTGCTTGTTCCGGGTAAGGCGCCGGCTCCCTCACCCTAGACACCCGACGTTGGTACTTTTTGTCCGTCACCCTAAGCACCCTACGCCTTATTACATCTCTCACCCTAGCCACTTTCACTCTAAAATGACCCTCGTAGCATATATCTCCCTAATCGCTGTCACGCTAAACATCCGACGTTTTTGTTTTTGTCCGTCACCCTAAGCACCCTACACCTTATCATATATCTCACCCCACTGTCACCCTCAAAGATCTCTTACCTTGACATTATTATATAGTTTTTGTTTTAATTTAACTCGCAACACCCAACACAATATTATATCTCACCCTAATCTGCCTCACCCTAAAATCTCACGCTAAGCACTCAACACCCTATTATATATCACCCTAGCTACTCTCACCCCAAAATAGTTCTGTATATATTTAGTATATTTCAATCTCCCCCCCCCCCAACACCCTATTGTATCTCTCACCCTAATATATCCCTGTCCTAGCCACTCGAAATATATACTGTGTTCTTATTATTCACCCTAGTCGTCCAACACCCTATTATATCTCACCCTAATTACTTTCACCCTAAAATATCCCTCGCAGTATATCTTTCCCTAATCGCTGTCACCCTAAAACTCTCACCCTAGGCCGCCGACGTTTGTGCTTTTTGTCAGTCACCCTAAGCACTTAACACCTGTTACATCATTCACCCTTTGCTACTCTCACCCTAAATTGTCCTAGTCACTCGAAATATATACTGTATTCTTTACCTGTCATCCTAATCACCCAACACCTTATGCAATCTCACCCTAGCTATCATAATCATAATAATAATAATAATAATAATAATAATAATAATAATAATAATCACCCTATATTATTTATCACAGTAACCACCTTCACCCTAAAATATCCCTTGCCTCAGCCATTAGATATTTATGTTTTTTATCCATCACCCAACATCCTTATTTATCACTCTAATTTCTTTGCCTGACACAAATAACTAAATATTCTCCCTTCTCACCCTAACCTGAACCCTATTATCCACCTTCACCTCCATCCCTGTTATCCTCTTCCCTCTCACCACCCTAATAACCCTAATCGTAACTCTAAGCACCCTAATTATTTCCAGCCTCTCCCAAAATACCCTAATATTCCCCAGTCTCACCCAAAATACCCAAATAATCCTCATCCTCTCTCAAAATACCCTAATAATCCCCAGCCTACCCAAAATACCCTAATATTCCACATCCTCTCTCAAAATACCCTAATAATCCCCATCCTCACCCAAAATACCCTAATATTCCCCAGCCCCACCCAAAATACCCTAATATTCCTCATCCTCTCCCAAAATACCCTAATAATCCCCATCCCAAAATACCCTAATATTTCCCAGCCCCACCCAAAATACCCTAATATTCCTCATCCTCACCCAAAATACCCTAATATTCCCCAGCCTCACCCAAAATACCCTAATATTCCCCAGCTTTACCCAAAATACCCTAATATTCCTCATCCTCACCCAAAATACCCTAATATTCCCCAGCCTCACCCAAAATACCCTAATATTCCTCAGCCTCACCCAAAATACCCTAATATTCCCCAGCCTCACCCAAAATACCCTAATATTCCCCAGCTTTACCCAAAATACCCTAATATTCCCCAGCCTCACCCAAAATACCCTAATATTCCCCAGCTTTACCCAAAATACCCTAATATTCCTCATCCTCACCCAAAATACCCTAATATTCCCCAGCCTCACCCAAAATACCCTAATATTCCTCAGCCTCACCCAAAATACCCTAATATTCCCCAGCCTCACCCAAAATACCCTAATATTCCCCAGCTTTACCCAAAATACCCTAATATTCCTCATCCTCACCCAAAATACCCTAATATTCCTCAGCCTCACCCAAAATACCCTAATATTCCCCAGCCTCACCCAAATACCCTACTATTCCTCATCCTTAAGCACCCTAATATTCCTCAGCCCCACCCAAAATACCCTAATAATCTCTATCCTCACCCAAAATACCATAATAATCTCCATCCTCACACAAAATACCCTAATATTCCCCAGCCCGCCCAAAATACCCTAATATTCCCCAGCCCGCCCAAAATCCCCTAATATTCCTTATCCTCACCAAAAATACCTTAATATTCCTCATCCTCACCCAAAATACCCTAATATTCCTCATCCTCACCCAAAATACCTTAATATTCCTCATCCTCACCCAAAATACCCTAATATTCGTCATCCTCACCCAAAAATACCTTAATATTCCTCATCCTCACCCAAAAATACCCTAATATTCCTCATCCTCACCCAAAATACCTTAATATTCCTCATCCTCACCCAAAATACCCTAATATTCCTCATCCTCACCCAAAATACCTTAATATTCCTCATCCTCACCCAAAATACCCTAATATTCCTCATCCTCACCCAAAATACCTTAATATTCCTCATCCTCACCCAAAATACCCTAATATTCCTCATCCTCACCCAAAATACCCTAATATTCCTCATCCTTATCCTGATCCTGGTCTAAGTCTTGTGGCCTTGGTGGAGCTAAGTAGGGAGGTGGTGGTGGTGGTGGTGGTGGAATAGGAAGTAAAGGTGGTGGTGGTGGTGATGGTGAAGGAATTATGGGTGGTGGTGGTGGTGGTGGAGGAGGAAATAATGAGGGTGGTGGTGATGGTGATGGAGGAAGTGAAGAGGGTGGTGGTGGTGGTGGTGATGGATGAGGTAAGTAGGGTGGAGGTGGATATCAGACAATTCCTATTAACAATGTCTACAACCAAACTACAAACTACCAAACACCCTTATATATTCCTTACCATTATTTCCCATCACCTAATTTAGTTCATGCACCTTACCTTAGCCTTTTGGGAGCAGGGGGCAAGGAATCCTCCTCCCCTTGTCAAATGCACCTACTAGACGAGACCGAGTACCGGGCGAGTCCCGGACCCTAAGAATTAGAACTTTACATTTTGTTTCTGTTCTGGCTCTGTCTCCAGCCAGCCTGAGTATATACATACATACATACATAGCCTACATACATACCTTAGCCACTTATGATCTCATGTTATTCACTTTCATCCCTCTTTACTTTTGAAATGTACATTTACCCCTAATTTTAATGGGGGTATGGTTTATATATATACAGTATATATATATATATATATATATATATATATATATATATATATATATATATATATATGTATTATATATACAGTATAGGCCTATATATATATATATATATATATATATTTTTTTTTTATAGTTTCCTCCCTAGCCCTCCATCAATCTTATAATAACATCCCCAAGATCCCCCCTTTGAGGTAATTTTGTACACTTTTCTAGTTCCTTCAGAATTACAGGCTATATATTGCTCGCCAGGAAAAAATCGACACATAAATCGCACAAAGGTTGTTAATATTGACAAAGAAATGGGGCGAACGTCTTAAGATATCAAAACTAAGGGGGCTAATCATGAGGGAGAATGGTGTCTAGAATAAATGCTCTAATTTCCCACACACCCATCCTCACCCTAGCCCAAATGTTCCTACTTTTCCTCACACTCATCCTCATTACATCCTAATGCCGAACACACTAATTTTTCTCAACACCATAATTTCCCTCACCCTCACCCTCTCCCTCACCCTAACACCCTAGTTTCACGCGCTCTCAACCTTTCTCTATTCCTAAATACTCTAATGATCCTCACACTCAGCCTCACCCTAGCTCTGAACACCCTAATCTTCCTCACCCTTATCCTTAACACCCTAATTTACCTCACCCTAACAGTGAACCTTACCTTCAACCTTTTCCTATCCCTAAATACCCAAATTGTCTTCACACTCACACTAATTCTCACCCTATCTCTAAACACCCTAATTGTCCTCACCCTCAACCTAAACACCCTAATTCCCCCGCCCCCCCCAACACTGAACCTCACCCTAGCCTCCACCTCAGGACCTTGTAGGAGCTGAAGGAGTGGTGGTGGTTATCCGGTAATTCCTCCTAACGATGTCCCTTCTCCGGATTTCCTCTTGTTGTTTTTGCTCTTAACAGGCTCTTAAGGGGGTAGTGCTTCTTTATTGGTCCATATATTTGTTTATTCATTTATTTTTTTGTTTCCTCGCTAGACCTCCATCAAACTTAAAAATACAAACCGTAGACCCCCTCTTAAGATATATTTGTACATTTTTCGGTAGAAAAATGTTCCGGCCAAAGGCTGAGTCCTTCTAAAATTACAGGCTCGCTTTCGTTCGCCAGGAAACAATCGACACCTAAATGGCACGAAAAGTCTTGATATTGACAAAGAAATGAGGCGAAAGGTCTCAAAATCGCCAAACTGACGGAACGAACGTCTTAAAATCTCAAAATAATTATGCATACATTCGATGAGTTATTTGGGTATTGATAGAGATACGACAGCTAGTACCGGTAGATAGATATATAGTTAAAATAGAACTTCAGGGGCTATCAACCCTTCTGGATTATTAAGCCAGCACACTGTAAGCCAAGAATAACGTCAGGATTGGAGCCTCTTTTCGATAACTCCAGTCCCTTCCAGATACATACATAAATCGATAAAATATATCGTTCGATAGGTTACACATATGCATGTACGTATACTGTATATTTATGCATAACTTTTTCTCTGCATACCATGTACTGTATTACTTAAATGTACATGCATACATAGATAATATAAATGTACATAATTTTATGCGCATATTGTATATCCAGAACGATACATACTTACACAATTTTGTCATATGGCTTTCGGAATATATATTTTGCATTTTTTAATCGTTGCTTTTACAGAAGATTAATGTTATTTTGTTATCCTGAACAATTCAAATCAAAATTAACGTTACAATCTGTTCAGACCACGTGAATGACCGCGACTGTACTGTACGTGAAATGTTCCCATGTTGATTGGTGGTGTGTTGTCATGCCACTCTCTCAGATTATGTGCTGTGAGTTGGTGGTGGTGACAGGCGGGGAGTTTAATGGACTTATTGGCTGCTCCAGATGACTATAAAACTTTAACAAAACTTTATAAAAACAAATATATATATACAGTATATATACCTGTATATATAAAAAAAAAAAAAAAAATATATATATATATATATATATACCGGTATATATATATATATATATATATATATATATATATATATATATATATATATATATTGAAATTTTCTCGTAGAAACTCCTGTCATTTAATTTTGGACACGATCCCCGGAAATTCTTATCTACAATAGGCTATATAAAATCCATCAATTGCCCCACTTTTCGCGACTGATTCGTGAGAAATTCGAATTCATATATAGCATATATAGAGAGATCGAAAGATGGACTTGCAGATTAAGATAAATGCCATATTTTGTGTATCCTTCTGCGAATTTCTTCTTTGCGTTTTTTTATTCCCAGTATTGCTTCAAGGCGGGTGGAAGAACCAAAATATATGGATAAAAATCACCATCTGAGGAGGAGCACTTTGTTGACAACGATTCGCAGATAGCTTATTCAGGTCACTGCTCACTGCTCACCAAAATAATCCGTCAATATGTAAACCACCATACAACTAGATTGATAAATTGATTGTTGGATTAATATTAGCTAAGTGTAGTTCAATGGAGTCATTGATTTGTTATTCAATAATTGTTATGCATATTCTTTGATGCACAAAATAACTGACCCTTAATATTACTGTACATTAAATAGGGAGGGATCTTTCCAAGAATTCAGTTAAAGTATAGAATTTTACGGAAATGTCTTCATAAGTGACTGACAATTACTAATCCCCGGATCACAATTGACCACTTGCGAGTTTTGGGCTATAAGGAAGTTGGAGCAATAAACATCGATATATATCAGAAATGCAATAATAATGTTGGTTTCTGATGGATGCAAAGTATGTTGAATTGTGTTTTATGTATTTATTAATGCACTGCAACCGTATTTTAGCTGGTAACTCTGCTAAATATCGATGTCTACAGCTCCAAATTCCTTATAAAACGAAACTCGCAAGTGGTCAATTCTCGGTACCCACATACCCACACAATGCCCTCAGTGTGATGGTGAAGGATGATTGAGGCCCTTGTCACTTTATTTTATTTTATTTTTGTTTGTTTTTTGCTCAGTTTAGTCGTGTTCGAAAGGTAAACAAACTATCTCATTGAACCCCCTTGACCTCCAAAGATCCACCCTATAACTTGAATAACAACATCAGATGACAACCATAATAAAAAATAGGACAAAAATACTGGTACTAATTGAAGGGGTTACTGCTGAAGATACCTCGGGGTCCCCTGCACATATAAAACCACCTTAAGGGGAGATGGGTCGTTTTTTCTGGTCCCCCTTCTCCCTCATGTTTAGCTCCATTGGTTTTCAGATCTTAAGATATTTGTCCCATTAGTTTGTCGATTTTAAGACCTTTCGACCCATTTCTTTGTTAATATTAAGACCTTTCGTGCTATTTAGGTGTCGATTTTTTTCCTGGCGAACGATAGTGAGCCTGTAATTTTGGAAGAAGGCCGGGACATTTTTCTACCGAAAAATGTACAAATTAATCTAGAAGGGGGATCTAATGGATGTATATTTAAAGTTTGATGGAGGTCTAGGGAGGAAACTAAATAAAAATGATAAATATATGAAATTATCGACCAAAAAATAAAGCCTCCCCCCTTATCCAGTTCTGCCAAGGCCACCTAGTCTCCTCCTGAGGGAGTTCAAGGTGGCGGCAGGTTTGTGTGTCTCTCTCTCTCTCTCTCTCTCTCTCTCTATATATATATATATATATTATATATATATATATATATATATATATATATATATTATATATATATATATATATATATATATATTATATTATATTATATTATATTATACTATATATATATATATTATATATAATATATATATATATATTTATATTATATATATATATATATATATATATATATATATATATATATATATGTTTATCTACTTATCTATCTATTCATCTGATTAAATTTGTTGTCTGACCATTTATTTTGTAAAAATTAAAGAAAACAACATAATTGCTCTTCTATATATTAAGTACTATAATAATTGTACCGGTACATGTATTCATGTTTGGCATAATGGAGAACTGAAACTTCATTCAACCACATTTTTGGGGTCTGACAGGTACGAGAACCATAAGATGAAATAGATGTGTATTATTGGTGCCATCTAGCGTTCTTAACCCCTTCTGTACCGGCGACGTCTTTTGTATTTTCTTTTTGCTATATTTAGACGAGTTTGTGCAGTTCAAGAAGGATCTGTGGTAGTAAAAAGGGTTAAGTGAGATAGTTCAAAGCCTGTTAATTGCTGGAGGCCATTAATTATACTAAATAAAATCGTCTAATAGGAGCCACAATAAAGTTAACAGGACAGCACCGGTACTGAAAGGGTTAATAACTGAAAGTCCACCTAGCAATCCCAACCTGTAGTCATCAGCATTCGAACCCATGCCAGTTCGCTACCCAAACCCGAGTAAAGAGCATTGACCCAGACTGTTATCTAATCATCCATGTTCTACCACCACCTCTACAACCCTCTTCTCTGTCCTCCCTTAACTGTGTCCTCCCTTACCTGTGTCCTCCCTTACCTGTGTCCTCCCTTACCTCTGTCCTCCCTTACCTGTGTCCTCCCTTAACTGTGTCCTCCCTTATCTGTGTCCTCCCTTACCTGTGTCCTCCCTCACCTGTGTCCTCCCTTAACTGTGTCCTCCCTTATATCTGTCCTCCCTTACCTGTGTCCTCCCTTACCTGTATACTCCCTCACCTGTGCCCTACCTTACCTGTGTCCTCCCTTACATGTGTCCCCCCTTACCTGTGTCCTCCCTCACCTGTTCCCTACCTTACCTGTGTCCTCCCTTACCTGTGTCCTCCCTTACCTGTGTCCTCCCTTACCTGTGTCCTCCCTCACCTGTGCCCTACCTTACCTGTGTCCTCCCTTACCTGTGTCCTCCCTTACCTGTGTCCTCCCTTACCTGTGTCCTCCCTCACCTGTGCCCTACCTCACCTGTGCCCTACCTCACCTGTGCCCTACCTTACCTGTGTCCTCCCTTACCTGTGTCCTCCCTTACCTGTGCCCTACCTTACTTCAGCTCCCTCACCAGCTAAACATTAAGGGGAGGTATATTTTTCTGGACCCCCTTCTCCCTCATGTTTAACCCCATTAGCTTTGAGGTTTTAAGTTGTCCATCCCATTAGTTTGGCGATTTTAAGACCCTTGCCCCACATCTTGGTCAATATTAAGACACTTCCTTAGGTATCGATTTGTTCCTGGTGAGCAATAGCGAGCCTGCAATTTAGGACATTTGACTACCGAAACATTGACACATTTATCTCACCCCCACCCCCATGTCTTGGGGGTGTTCTCTAAAGCTTATTGGAGGTCTAGGGAGCAAACTAAAAATTAATAGGAAAAAAAAAAAACTAAACTAAACACACATATGTATATATATATATATATTGTGATGATTGTGATAGAGGAGGGTGATTGTGATAAAGGTGAATGCTAATGGTGGTCATAGTTGTCGTTCTGGGGCCAGTGATTGTTATAGGGAGGGGGGGGGGAGGGTGATTGTGATATGGGAGGGGGATTGTGATAGGAGGAGGGGGATTGTGATAGGAGGAGGGGGATTGTGATAGGGGGATTGTGATAAAATAGAATACAAGGGGCAGTGATTGTGATAGGACTGCATGTTAAAGATGGTCATAAATGTTGCTCTGGTGGTAGTGATTGTGAGTTGGGATGGTGTTTGTGAGAGAGTTGAACATAAACAAATAGTCATAATATTTGTTCTAGTAGCAGTGAGTGTAATTGGGGATGGTGTTTGTGATAGAGTTGAACGTAAAATAGTCATAATATTTGTTCTAGTAGCAATGATTGTGATAGAGGATGTGATAGGGCTGAACATAACCCTTATAAACTACTGTTGATAGGGGTGAATATGCGATAGTCGGGATGCTCATTGTTTTGGTGGAATACATTTAACAACTCTATACAATGTGCTATGCAATTGAGAAACTTTATAATCGTCAGCGGTATACTAAAGTGAATACCGCATTGCAATATGGAAGTTAGGTTGAATACAGTTTAGGATCAACTAAAAAAATAAGGGAGGGGGGGATAATATTTCTATATTATAATATAGCGTATTAGCTTTATAGTTTTGTTTTACAATATGGAAATCCCAAGCTTGAAGCAAGATAAATTCTTATTAATGTATGTATTTTGTACTGTTGGAATTTAGCAGGTTATAATTTTGTGATATATTTACAATATTAGCATGTTTCTCCATCATTATTTTCCTTTCGCCTCGCTGATTCTAATAAAATGCAAATCAACTCAGGCCTTTACACTTTTCAAATCGCCAGGGCTCATCAGTGAGGCTTCATCAGGGATTCTTTTTTATATAAAAGCGAATAGAAAAAAGGATAAATATGCGGCCTTCCCTGATTAAAACGAAATCCTACTCTCTCGCTGATGCCACGAGAAATAAAAATCATGGAAAAAATCAGGATACTTTTGGATTTTTTGTTCAAGGAATAATATTACTGTAGGTTTTTTTATTCGAATATTTCCATATGGTCATTAAACAAATAACTAACTGAAACAAAATATTACGAGACGGTGTAGTTATTATAAAAAAAACGGAGATATAAAAACAAATAAAAGACAAGCTTTGTAATAGGTCGAATCCATATTTATGCCTACGTAGACTAAATGAAGATCAAAGGGATTATCAAATGTGTCTACATGTCATTAAAACTGCAAATATTCCAAATATTCCACTTGATTATAATAGTAAAGTTTTTAACCCAATGGAAAAGTTTTTTTCTGTATTTTGAATAAAGTAAGATGATTTATAAACATTCGGAATGAGCATGGGTTAAAATATTCTTGAGTCACTCATTCACTAGCTTAAAGGGGGATGGGCTTATTTATTTGCTCATTTATGTATCTTAATATTTTTCCTAGTTTCCTCCCTAGACCTCCATCAAACTTAAATAATCATCCATTAGATCTCCCTTCTGGATTTATGTGTATATTCGGTAGAAAAATGTCGCGGCCGAAGGCCGGTTCTTCCAAAATTACAGGCTCAGTATCGTTCGCCAGGTAAGAAATTGACACCTAAATAGCACGAAAGGTCTTAATATTGACAAAGAAATGAGGCGAAAGGTTTTAAAATCGACAAGCTAATGGGGCAAACATCTAAAAATCTGAAAACTAATAGGGCCAAACATGAGGGAGAAGGGGATTTAGAAAAACGACCCATCTCCCATTAAATTATTCGTCGGTATTTCGGTTAACAGTAAGTAATTTCAATGACCATAAGGGGATAGATAATCAACACCTACAAATTAGTCATCCCATATGAAAGCTTGTCACAAAATTAATCTGATGTTCACGACTAGCCAAGGATAAACAACTGAGAAATATTAACAATCTCCCCAAAACACAACAATCCAGCTCATTAGAAACTTGGAAACAAATATTCTTTAATTCCGTGTTTATTCAATGATAGTCAGCCCGAAACATTAATCCTGTTGCTTGGATAGTTATTAGTTCCTGTGATAGCAACATGGACTTGTAATTGATGATAACCTCTTGGTACCGCTAACTGAAGGTTATTAAAAGTGAAAAATCATCATTATAAGCATTCAAGGTTGTTAGTTGGAGGAAATGTGGCTGCTGAGATACGTAGAGTTTTATTGACACACACACACACACACACACACACACACAGAGAGAGAGAGAGAGAGAGAGAGAGAGAGAGAGAGAGAGAGAGAGAGAGAGAGAGAGAGAGAGAGAGAGAGAGAGAGAGAGAGTACAAAGGAGTACAAAGGAAATCAAGCAACAACAGATCTAGTGACCCTTCTAGGCTGCTTGTCCTCCAAAACACTGAGGATCAAGTGTCCAAACAGTGGTTTAGAGTGGGTAAGGGAACATTGGAAAGGGAACTACTGCCCTGCCACTAACGTGGCAGGACTAGGAAGTTAGTAGGGGATATATGGGTTAGTAACTGAGGGAAGGATAAAGTTATTCATTTACAAACGCAGTCAGTCGCGGATTT
>CM064492.1:17095396-17122896 GCA_032716605.1 Paralithodes platypus | reverse complement strand
AACGGGACCAGAAAAAAGACCCATCTCCCCTTAAGGTGTAATATTTGTACGTTTTAGGAAGGAGTTTCTCCATGATGGTACACTCGGATGCCATACTCTAGCCCATTCATAAGAATTCCTATAATTATCTTGATTGATTTTGTTTATAAAACCTGCTTTTCAAGAAATAGTACCGGTATATAGTTTTGTAGTTGATTTATACAATAGTATATTCATAAATTCGTTTCCTGGGATGAGCTTCCAGGAATAGAAATAGATGAAGTCCTCTGATTTGTAAATTTCATTAATCGATTTTAGGAGTATGGTTTTGTTGTTGGAAGGAACATAATAATATGTATGAGTAGGCTAGGGAGTTTCACGGTGTCCTGCCTACCAATGAGGAACAAGGTATAGCTATAGTAAAGGAGTTATCGTAATTCTCTATATAAGACGCCCTGTGGATGTTGAGGACTTCCTTTATCAGCGTTTTTTATTTTATTTATATTATTATAGTTTTATAGTTCCTTGATTGCAAGTAGCCTTTCCCTAGCTGTACAAAAATCGCCTACTTGATAGCTTTGCAACGTTCAAGGTATGCAACATTCGGTTACTGTAAAGGGTTTGTCGTACGCTCCTTATAAGAGGTTCAGTGGGCATTACCAGTCTCCTTAGTGGATTAATGTTATATGTAATTATGTTATTATTATATGTATTATGTTATTGTATGTATTATTGTCCAGAGAAGTGCTATTATAGGGATTTATACAAGGGTCTTGCCGCCTCAAACCCTTCTGGATTATAATAACACTATACTGTACGTTGTAATCTCTAGAACGACTTTATCACCCATTTTAATTGGTATAAATTGGTTTGCCACTTGTACCTCTAATCACCAACTTGCATTGTAAATACTTAGCCCTTATGTACAGGCGACGTCTTTTTACTTTTATTCTAGCTACAGTAAGACGATTTTATGCGGTTTAAGAAGGATCTGTGGTAAAAAAAATTGATAAATGAGATAGTTCGAAGCCTTTTAATTCTTGGAGGCCCTTCTTCAACTGAATAGAATCGTTTAATATTAACCAGAGTAAAGTTAAAAGGACGGCACCGGTACAGAAAAGTTTAAGAATATGTGAAAGAGAAATCAAGTCAAGCAGGGAATATTGACAATGATTTACCTTTGATTATTTAATGTACGGTCGTGCTAATAAGTCATGTTCTAGATATCATTACGTTTGGCTTGATCTGTGTTGTATTAATGTTCGTCAGATGTTGAATAGGGTGGGTAAGTGTTTGTATATTTTACTCGATATGAAGAAATGAAGCTTATAATATTGCTGATACCAATTATTGATCAACACATACATGGTGCCGAGATATCACTTATTAGCGCTATTGTACACAATTTTTTATCCTTTTTTTTCGACGAGTTTTATCACTACCCGCCCACGGGATCCAACATAAGAATGGATCCAGTTCCCCCCTTGCGGTGGCCTTGAAACCCACCACAACCCAAGAGGATGGACCGTGGACGTATTACCACAACCTCGGCAGTGAGTTCCAAGCTCTGTGAGGGAGAGGGTGTCCGCTAATGAGCTCCTGGCCAACCTGATTACATGTGGTCACTTCTCAGTCCGTGGATTAGATAAAAGCTAAGCAGAATATTAGAGTGTAATACTATTTAATGATTGTGTCAGTGTATATGTACTACAAATATTAACACTGTAATAACTACTCACTGGATAATAATTGGCTACGTGTGATAAGTGTGTGGAACTCAAGGACTAAGTTACCTGCATCACCAAGGACGCACTTTGTGAAGCTACCGCCTTCTCGGCCATCGTAAATTACTCCATTTTCATCTCGTTACCATAGCAATACGGTAAGAACTGCTGAGTCGTCGTTTATGTCGTTTTATATTTTTCCCGATGTAGTTAACCATGACCGACCGAAAAAGAAAAGAAACAAAAATAGGAAAAGTGGGGATTGGGCCTGAGTATATAGAATAGAATAGTTAACCATGATGTAATGTTTGCCCTAACCCATGCATGTATCGATCTCGAAAAAATAACGAATTACTAAAGAAGTTTCGGAAAAATATACCTGCGGTCGGTTCTTAGCCGAGCCGGCTCTCCTGCACCTAAAGTCTATGATCTTGGAAAGGTTAAATACTTTGCGCACGGTCTAAGCTGTGTAATTGGTCGGCGGATTATATTGAGGAATGATAATACTATCTGGTCCGAGGTCTTCTGGAATATGTTATATATATACTGTATATATAATTATAATATACTATATAATCAGTATATATATAATATATATACAGTATATATACGGTATATATATATATAATTATATATATATATATATTTTTTTTTTAAATTATTACTGAGGATTTCGCTCGTTTTTGCCATTTTCGAGTAATGTATTTTAATGTGTCTCTTAGGCTAACAAAAAACGCCTTCCCATCACCCGACCGTGAAAATACCGCAAATAATAATAATAATAATAATAATAATAATAATAATAAACGGTTTATTAAAGAATGGCAGCCTCATGAGCTGAAAATACACCCGACCGTGAAAATAACACTCTACGGTATTTGCACCCTATCATGGGCTTATGCGTCGTCTTAATTATATTTCGATACAGACGTAAATATAGCAAAACGATCATTAAAACAAGTGAAACTGACAAATATAGAAAACATAATTATGTGAAGCAGTGAGCGGAATATCTTCTTGTTCATAAACTATATATATATATACTGTATATATATACTGCGATGGACTCCTCAAGCAGCCTAACCAAACCTATCAGGGAATTTATAGTAGAGTTGGAAAAGAGGGATGTGGTAAAGTCTAATGGTAGCCAAAGTAAACTGTCAAAAACGCAGCATGACCTTTAGAGGGTTAAGGATATTATTTGTGTTTATACTTATGATAACGAGATAAGTAACCGAAGTGAAGGGGTGATGGGCCGTTTTTCTGGTCCCCCTTCTTCCTCATGTTTAGTCCCATTAGCTTTCATATTATAAGACGTTAGGCCGATTAGTTTGACGATGCTAAGACCGTTCGACCTATTTCTTTGTCAATATTAAGAATTTTCGTGTAATTTAGGTGTCGATTTTGTTCCTGGCGAACGATAGCGAGCATGTAATTTAAGAGAAAACGTAAAAAGTATAAAAATATGAAACATTATGTAAGCTTGATGGAGGTCTAGGGAGGAAACTAATACAATAATATTAAGATACATAAATGAGCAAATAAATACGCCCATATACCCTTAAAATTGTAAAGTTAACCCGGGACTTTTAGCCGTGACTGTACGTGTTGCTGGGAGGCGCTAATGACACTTCAAAGTCCGTGTGTGTTCAGGGGGGCTCTACTGCTTCTTTGTGGTCTATCTCTCTCTCTCTCTCTATGTGTGTGTATGTGAGCGAGAGAGAGAGAGAGAGATCATAACTCCCTGGCTTCAGAGGCACCTGGCCAGAATTGCATGGTATGAGGTGCACCCAGTATATATTTCTACGGGCAGTGAACGCGGCATTTCACCTCCATGCCAGTGAGTTAGACTGGCCTTTCTGTACGCGGTGGCCCAATGAAGTACGCTATAGCAAAATAAGCATGCCCACAAAAGAGGACTATTCTGTTTGTACGCAATGGGCCAATTTAGTATACGGTAAACGATATCCATATAGAAATTCCGACTCATGATGACTAGCCTATTTGTACATCGTGATCCAAATTGTACGTGATATCAAAATAAAACTATCCACTTAAAACGGATGGAGTTAGATAGATAAATGTAACTAAATAATTTATCTCGACTATCATAATATTATGGTACATTTTGATATTATATATATTTATCTACCTCTACTAAGCAATACGTGTAGTATTTTTTATCAACAATGCGTTTTAAGTGGACCACCGCGTACGAATTCGTTATTTTATCGTATATGTGACTTAAGTAGCCCGGTATACATGAGAGCACGTCATGTGACACAGGTAATTGTGACGTATTAGTGTGTTGCGCCTAATGTGGAGGTACTCAAGTATGAATTATTTATATATATAAATATAAATATATATATATATATATATATATATATATATATATATATATATATATATATATATATATATATATATATATATTAAAACGACTGTTTATATACAAATACTAGACAAAAATGATGTACTAACAATCGAGGCAACACGGATCTCACTTAGTACAGGGCATAGGATTTTCAATATTTTATTTCGGCTCAGCATCGCAAAGAACAGTAAGAGAGCCCCCTCTGATTCCTAAAACCTACAAGAACAAGAACTCATGTCGGCATTCATACGCGGCTGTCTTCGGCGTAAACAAAAACAAAAAACAAATTAGGGGGGGGGGGGGGGGGCCAGGCTCGTGGACCTAAGCTCGATAAATCCTTCTTTTGACTGCTTAGACCACTGAAACCATTTAGCAGTCCTGGGCTTACTGGCGTGTGGCTGCTGAATTGAGTATGTGTGTGTGTGTGAGAGAGAGAGAGAGAGAGAGAGAGATAGATATATATATATATATATATATATATATATATATATATATATATATATATACACACCCGGTATATATATATATATATATATATATATATATAGAGAGAGAGAGTACAAAGGAGTACAAAGGAAATCAAGCGACAACAGGTCTAGTGACCCTTCTAGGTTGCTTGTCCTCCAAAACACTGAGGATCAAGTGTCCAAACAGTGGTTTAGAGTGGGTAAGGGAACATTGGAAAGGGAACTACTGCCCTGCCACTAAAGAGAGAGAGAGAGAGAGAGAGAGGGGATATTGATATTTATTAGAGAAAAGAAAAATCGAAAGATATTTATGGAAAGGGGAAATCAACAAGAAAGAGAGAGAGAGAGAGAGAGAGGGGGGGGGGATATTGATATTGTATTAGAGAAAAGAAAAAACGAAAGATATCTATGGAAAGGGGTAATCAACTAGAGAGAACGATAGCAAGAGAGAGAGAGAGAGAGCGAGGAGGAGAGAGAGAGAGAGAGAGAGGGAGGGAGGGAGAGAGAGAGAGAGAGAGAGAGAGACAGAGACAGAGAGAGAGAGAGCACCTAACGAGGCAATTTAAGAGAAGCGTGGCCACAATTGCCCTGGTCCTCTGTGTGTGAGCCCGGGTACGATACTTCCTGATGAACTAGAGCAAGGGGGTGGCTTTGTGGGTCTGGGTCTGATAGGGGATGGCTTTGTGGGTCTGCTAGGGGTTGGCTTTGTGGTTCTGGGAGCAGGGAGTGGGTTTATGGGTCTGCTAGGGGTTGGCTTTGTGGGTCTGCTAGGGGATGGCTTTCTGGGACTGCTAGGGGGTGGCTTTGTGGGTCTGGGAGCAGGGAGTGGGTTTATGGGTCTGCTAGGGGTTGGCTTTGTGGGTCTGCTAGGGGGTGGCTTTGTGGGTCTGCTAGGGGGTGGCTTTGTGGGTCTGGGAATAGGGGTGGATTTGTGGGTCTGCTAGGGGGTGGGCCTGGGAGTGGCTTTGTGGGTCTGCTAGTGGGTGGCTTTGTTGGTCTGGTAAGGGGTGGCTTTGTGGGTCTGGAAGCAGGGAGTGGCTTTGTGGGTCTGGGAGCAGGGGGTGGCCTTGTGGGTCTGGCAGCAGGGGGTGGCTTTGTGGGTCTGGGAGCAGGGGGTGGCTTTGTGGGTCTGGGAACAGGGGGTGGCTTTGTAGGTCTGGGAGCAGGGGGTGGCTTTGTGGGTCTAGGAGCAGGGGTTGGCTTTGTGGGTCTGGGAGCAGGGGGTGGCTTTGTGTATCTGGGATCATGGGGTGGCTTTGTGAGTCTGGGGGTTCTGCCGGGAGCGACGCGGCAGAATTGGGCTGGTGTGGGATCTTCAAGCAAAGGAGAGCGTTCATCTTGGGTATTATTTTAATTAGACTTACCTAACTAACTTAACCTAACCTAACTTAACCCTTTCCGACATATGACGCGATTTTTGAGCCTATTAGGGATACTTTAAAGCCTTTGTTACCATCAGGGGTATTTAAAAACCTTTTGTTTAGTTACTTCAACCTCTGCAGTTGTCTTTGAGTTTGCTGTGGGCAGAAAACTAATTTTGGAGAGGTAGTTATAAGAATGAGATAACTCTATTTATTATTGCTAATCTGGCAACCTCTGCGTCATATGTGCGTGAAAGGGGTTAAATTTCTATCATGCAAATAGGCTGCAAGCACAAACATATTGTATTGTGCAGAGATCTAACGCTAGACCTCTTGGATGTGAGCCCAACCGTTACCTCTGAGCTACGAGACGGCATGCTGGACGTGTTTTGAAAGGCCTAGTTAAATGAGAAAAATTCAAAGTCGTCGTGTCGCGCATGCGCAGATCCACACGGCACCGTACATGGCCTTCCTTCATCTTCTTCTTTGGACGCCATTTTGGTGCCCTAATTATCAAAGAACTGGGTGATATGTTATTATTGTAACACATACAATTTGTATTTAAATGCCAAACTATAATATCCAGTACCAATAATGTCAAATGTTATTATGGTATGGGCACCAACATGGCGGAAGTTGGCCACTCTCTGCCACTATAGGGTCTGTAGTAGGTAGGTTACTTCTCTTCATCACGGGAGGTTATTACTAGGCTGAGGCTGTGCAAGGTATATTTACATTAGCCTTTGTCTTGGTAACCGTGAGTAGTACAGAGCAAGCATGAAGGATACATGGTTTCTTTGTGTATAATTGCCTTTGTGTTTTGTAATGTAATTGTGAGTAGGACAGCATAAAGAATTGTCAACGGCTAATTTATATATATATATATATATTATATATATATATATATATATATATATATATATATATATATATATATATATATATATATATATATATATACATATGCATATGGAGGTAAAATCACAAATACGTGTGATCAAATTGTGTAGTAAAACTCGCTAAGAAAATTGAAACAATGGAACACCAAGCGTTCGTCTATTCTCTCAAGGTATTACCCTGAAGATGTCTTGAGAGGATAGACGAAAGCCTTGTTCCATTGTTTCAATTTTCCTAGCGAGTTTTAATATATATATATATATATATATATATATATATATATATATATATACCGTATATACAGTATATACTGTATATACCGGTATATATATATAATGTGTGTGTGTGTGTGTGTGTGTGTTTGGGGTGGGTAGGGGTTATCAGTTTATATATTTGTGTGACCGGAACCATACATGTCTTCCTCATTATGTTTATTGAAGGACAGATGACAGGCATTCAGCTTGCATCCTCCTCTATGATGCAATATTTAGTGTCCGGATTATGAGCTCAGCATTCTCCAGAACCTCCAACAAGTAACCCATGCTATTTAACACATCATAGAAGACTGCATTCTATATAATCACTTATGCCAACAACATAATCTACACTCCTTGAGAGCCCTGTGGGAAAGCCAGATCGTGGCCATGGCCTTCTTTATGGACTCGGTGCTGTTCGGCCAGGCAGCCTAGGGAACGACAACAACAACAACCTCCAACAAGTATTCTCCATAATGGTGTCCTCTTCAAAACGAAATAGTTGACCCATAACACTCAGCTCTCAATTAACCACGAGTTATTACCAGCCAATACCAAGTGAGCCTCATTATGCCAAAGCAATTACAATTATATAAAGTCAAGGGCTTAATTAATTTGGTAGTAGCCCGAATTATTAGCATTTCGCCAACACCGCACAATTACACTGTTCGCCACCAGGGGGATACTGAAAACCAGATGATGGGGATTTAGCTCTTATAAGCGAGATTTGGTTAACAAAAAATACATTTTAGCTATACTTAGTCGATATTAAGCATCTTAGGAAGGAACTGTTGTAGTTAAAAAGGGTAAATTGAGATAGCTTGAAACATTGTAATTGCTAGAGGTTGTTTTTAAACTGAATGAAATCGTCTATAAGTAGCCATAATATAATGGCAAAGACGCCACCCATAGTAAGAGGGTTAATTCAACTACCGGTAAGACAAGGCAATGCGTTTACTCTAGAACACTAAATATGTTGGCCTTTATCAGCCCACGCACAACAGAAACAATCCACTGATATGCATACATTAGGAAAAGTAAATAGATGGTTCGACTCTGACAGACAGCTTCACAAGTAATAACTCAGCATTTGTATCTGTGTATAACTATTAGTGTCGCAAAGTGTATAATGTCATTGTAACATAATATAATTTATTATATATAGTCTAGCGTTATATATATATATATATATATATATATATATATATATATATATATATATATATATATATATATCTTATATATCTATAATTTCTCTAACAATTTCTCTTCCTCGTCTTTCCCTCCCCTTTTCCACTCTGATGGCACAACCATCACTTCTTCCTCTGACAAAGCTAAAGTCTTCGCTCAAACTTTTGCTAGAAACTCCATCTTGGATGATTCCGGTGCTATTCCTCCCTCTCCACCCTCCTCTCTCTTACTTATGCCTAATATCCTAATCTCTTCTAAAAAAGTACTTTCTACCCTCTCTGGGCTTAATACTAATAAGGCGTACGGTCCGGACGGTGTTCCTCCTGTTGTTCTCAAAAACTGTGCTTCCGTGCTGACTCCCTGCCTAGGCAAACTCTTTTGTCTCTGTCTATCCTCTAATGTCTTCCCTTCATGCTGGAAATTTGCTCACATTCAACCTGTCCCAAAGAAGGGTGACCACTCTCAACCCTCCAACTATCGTCCAATTGCTCTCATCTCATGTCTTTCTAAAGTTTTTGAAACTATTCTTGCTTCCAAATTTCTTAAGCATTTCTCTTCTCATAATCTGCTCTCAGATCACCAGTATGGCTTCCTTAAGGGTCGCTCTACTGGTGATCTTCTTTCATATCTTACTAACTCTTGGTCATCCTCCTTTCGGGAATTCGGTGAGACTTTTTCTATTGCACTAGACATATCGAAAGCCTTCGATAGAGTCTGGCACAAATCTTTAATTTCTAAACTACCCTCCTTCGGTTTCTATCTCTCCATCTGTGCCTTTATCTCTAATTTCCTTTCCGGCCGTTCCATAGCCACGGTTGTGGACGGCCATTGTTCACTTCCTCACCCTATAAACTCCGGTGTTCCTCAGGGCTCTGTCCTATCTCCTATTCTCTTTCTAATTTTTATAAATGATCTCCTCAACTGTACCTCAATTCCCATCCATTCATACGCAGACGACTCAACCTTACACTACTCCATTAGTTTTTCAGAACGCCCCAGCCAGCAATCCCTCAACGACAAATGTAATGAAGCCATATAACTCTTAAATTCTGATCTAACTACTATCTCCAATTGGGGCAGAGAAAACCTTGTTACCTTTAATGCTTCCAAAACCCAATTTCTCCATCTATCTACCCGTAAGGAACTCCCAGCGGACTATCCCTTATTCTTCAACAATACAAAAATCAATCCTTCATCTTCTCTCAATATTCTTGGTGTCTCTTTTTCTTCCTCTCTCAGTTGGAAGGACCATATTGTGACGCCTGCCAGCGTTGGCAGATCACCTCCCGCTAGCCACTAGCGCTTGCCAGGGCAGTGAAATGGGCTACAGTTATCAGAGAATGTTGTTCTTTCTTTCATAGTGTTCGTGTTGTTACAGACAGTCCCGTGGTGGTCTTTATTTTCGTCTGTGACAACGGGAAGCATTTTATATCATGAGTAGAACATAAGATGCATTGTACATAGTTAAGGAGAGAGAACAATATAGGCAGTGGGGTGGTAGTGTGTGCGTGCATATACATGTGCTGCCTCCCCCCGCTCGTAGGCTCGCGCGCGTGCCTTCTCACGCCTCTTGATTGGCTGGTGGTTCCTGGCGCCTTCTGCAGGCCTGCTGCCTGGTGACGTAGCGGCCTGTGATTGGCTGACCACCATGCCTTTGTGTGATCCTGGGGGTCCCGAGGAGCTACCTTCCTCAGAGCTTGCCTGACCAGCATACCCTTCCCACCTCCCTTACCACCTGTCCCCGACTTCTACCTATAGAACACTTTCTCTCTCTCTCAACTTCTTACCTCTCATTCTTCCAATCTATTTAACATCATAGCTCCCCTTTGGTTCTGCACGATTTCAAATATCGGCCATCGTATTATATGCTGAAGCTCTCAGATAGTACATGTTTAGTTAGGCATTTTGGAGGGGTTACCATTTTGTCTGTAGAGGTTCGACACACTCACGGTGTCTCCCTACCTTTTTCTTGGTTGTCTGCTGGGCTATTTAATGCTAGACTGGGGTGAGGCTATTGTTGTTGTGATTTCCGATGTGTACCAGGTTTTGCTGAACCTGTACAATCGCAACAGATACGTGGGAAGCCTAGGTGGTCTTTCTGACTGTGTACCTTGTGAGCTTACCACTGTGTTGCGAGTGAGGGTTTTTGCCTCTGCCACCCAACACTGTGCTAACTCGTTTTGCTTGGACTTTGAGAGGGTCGCCAGGAGAGAACCAGATACTAGCGATCTGGATCTCTCAAGAGAGCACCCCGTCATTTAACGTAATTTGGCCGTACAGTCTTAAGGACCTCGCTAGGCTACGAGCCGCTTGCTCAGCCATTGTTTCCTAGCCTACTACATCCCAGCTAGACTTTATTCGCCTAGTAGACACCCAATTAGGATTATAAACTCTTATGTTTTGTATGCAGAATTTTTATTCACGTTGATTGTAAGCCTTGGTTGTTGTTGAGTTGCACAACCCGAGCAGGCTTTTTGAGTTGCCTGAGGAAGTACTTCTTTTGTTGTTGGAGATAATACTATTGCGCTTTTATTATTATTCCCGTGCCAGTTAACACTGTATGTCCATACACTTGTCATATCTTGTTCCTGCTTTATATAACAGATCAAAATCCGATTCGATCATTTTAAGCAGCATCAAACTTTCTTCAGAAGATTCCTGTTCGATGCTTTAGGACTTTCATTCACTTTCTTTAATATAGGAGTGACAGTTTATTATTGTTTAGTGTAACTTTAATTATACCTTCTTCTTGTTTGCATTAAATCATTTCAGTGATTTAATTACGCTCTCTATCTTTTTCCTTGTATACATTATTAACGTAATTGTATGTTGTTGTGATCAGGCTGTATCAGAGATCATCAGCCTGTAGTAGTAGTGCATTTATACCGAGTTATAGGATACCCCGCTATCACAGATCTAACTCTGGAGGGTATAGGTGTTTTTGTGCGCCGGCATTATAAGTTCGAGGGTTGGATCTAGTGTTACCGTTGTGGCTGTGTGCCTTTCTAGTCCAATGATTAAGAGCCCTTGTTTTATACCAGTCCCGGTCGTAACAATATTACCTGTCTTGCTAAGGCAGCCTCGCAGAAGCTGGGTGTGCTCAACCGCCTTAGGGGGTTCTTTTCCCCTGCACAGCTTCTTGCTCTGTACAGGGGCATAGTGCGTCCTTGTATTGAGTATTGTTCACATGTGTGGGGAGGTTCCTCTCACACCACTCTCCTAGACAAAGTTGAAAGGAAGGCCTTTCGTATCATTAACTCCCGTCCACTCACCAACTCTCTGCAATCTCTCTCTCTCTCCGCCGCAATGTTGCATCTCTCTCGCTATTCTATCGCTACTATAATCATCAGTGTTCCTCAGAGCTTTCCCAGTGTATACCACCTCCTTTACGTAGGGCACGTGGTACCCGTCTTGCAACTCAATCCCACCTCTACTCTGTGCAACTCTCCAACCCAAGAGTGAAACGTTACTCTCAAACTTTCTTCTACTCAACAGCTGAGCTCTGGAACTCTCTCCCAGAATCAGTCTTTCCCTATTCCTATGACTTAAATTGCTTCAAACTCCGTCCAGGCATTTTGAATATATACACATTATACAGTATATGTATATACCGGTATATATATAAATATATATATATATATATATATATATATATATATATATATATATATATATATATATATATATATATATATATATATACAGTATATGGAGGTTAAATCACAAATACGTGTGATCAAATTATGTAGTAAACCTCGCTAGGAAAATTAAAACAATGGAACACAAAGCTTTCCTCTATTCTCTCAAGAAATGTTCTGGGTAATACCAATTATATGCCTTACCTGAAGATGTCTTGAGAGAATAGACGAAAGCTTGGTGTACCATTGTTTCAATTTTCCTGGAAAGTTATACTATATATAGATAGCTACAGTATACAGTATATAGATTCAGTATACAGTATATAATGGAAATATTGGACATTGCTATTATGTCTACGTACAGTGTTAGTCAGATTGGATGCGGTGGTGCCACATGTACAAACCTCACCAACATGGGTGTATAGACAAATAAACTTGCAGACCTAAAAACAGTACGGCAACCCCAAATTTTGTTCACCATTCCCAAGCCTATTGCTCTGCCAAATGCGACAATAGAACCAGACATAGCGCCAATTATTAGCGAAATATATGGGTAGTTGAACGGGGATAGCACCACGGGATCCACATATATCTATTTATGTATATATTTACCTTGCATTGAACGGGGATAGCACCACGGGATCCACATATATCTATTTATGTATATATTTACCTTGCATTGAACGGGGATAGCACCACGGGATCCACATATATCTATTTATGTATATATTTACCTTGCATTGAACGGGGATAGCACCACGGGATCCACATATATCTATTTATGTATATATTTACCTTGCATTGAACGGGGATAGCACCACGGGATCCACATATATCTATTTATGTATATATTTACCTTGCATTGAACGGGGATAGCACCACGGGATCCACATATATCTATTTATGTATATATTTACCTTGCATTTGCCACCGTATTTCCGTAACTAATTGCCAGGAATAACACTAGGCATTAGGGCTGATTATTATGATTGTGTATATGTAGCATAGTTGGAATAGCACCAGCCACCTTAAATCATTTGAGATAATGAGTAATTTGGCTGGTATAGAGGATGGTATGTACGGTAGAATTATACTGCATAGTATATATATATATATATATATAATATATATATATATATATATATATATATATATATATATATATATATATTATTAGTTGTGATCGAGTGTATATATACAGTATATATATATATATATATATATATATATATATCTAAAAGTACTGCATACGTATATATTTAGAGTATTATAGTTAGTTGTGATCGAGTGTATAATTATATGCAGTATATATATATCTAAAAGTACCGTACTGCATAAGTATATATTTAGATTATTATAGTTAGTTGTGATCGAGTGTATATAATACAGTATATATATATCTAAAAGTACCGGTACTGCATAAGTATATATTTAGAGTATTATAGTTAGTTGTGATCGAGTATATATATATATATATATATATATATATATATATATATATATATATATATATATATATATCTAAGTACTGCATACGTATATATTTAGAGTATTATAGTTAGTTGTGATCGAGTGTATATATACAGTATATATATATATATATCTCTAAAAGTACTGCATAAGTATATATTTAGAGTATTATAGTTAGTTGTGATCGAGTGTATATATACAGTATATATATATATATATCTAAAAGTACTGCATAAGTATATATTTAGATGATTATAGTTAGTTGTGATCGAGTATATATATACAGTATATATATATCTAAAAGTACTGCATAAGTATATATTTAGAGTATTATAGTTAGTTGTGATCGAGTGTATATATACAGTATATATATATCTAAAAGTACTGCATAAGTATATATTTAGATTATTATAGTTAGTTGTGATCGAGTGTATATATACAATATATATATAGATATCTAAAAGTACTGCATACGTATATATTTAGAGTATTATAGTTAGTTGTGATCGAGTGTATAATTATATACAGTATATATATATCTAAAAGTACTGCATAAGTATATATTTAGAGTATTATAGTTAGTTGTGATCGAGTGTATATAATACAGTATATATATATCTAAAAGTACTGCATAAGTATATATTTAGATTATTATAGTTAGTTGTGATCGAGTGTATAATTTATATACAGTATATATATACAGTATATCTAAAAGTACTGCATACGTATATATTTAGAGTATTATAGTTAGTTGTGATCGAGTGTATAATATATACAGTATATATATATATATCTAAAAGTACTGCATAAGTATATATTTAGATTATTATAGTTAGTTGTGATCGAGTGTATATATACAGCATATATATATATCTAAAAGTACTGCATAAGTATATATTTAGAGTATTATAGTTAGTTGTGATCGAGTGTATATATACAGTATATATATATCTAAAAGTACTGCATAAGTATATATTTAGAGTATTATAGTTAGTTGTGATCGAGCTTGTTATATTTTGGGTAGGATATGCTGTATTGTTATGACTAAAGTAAAGATCGATGAGGTAAACACTCGTACAGCCAATCTGCCTTTTGTCTTCTTCATACACTTAGAAAATATAATATATAATAATTATTATGCAGTAGGCTATATTATAAACAAGTTAAGATAATATATATATATATATATATATATATATATATATATATATATATATATATATATATATATATATCGTTGGGTACATCTAATGTTTGCGAAATATTAATTAGAGCAAAATTATAATTTTATGCACTGAATACTGAGTCAATAAAAAAAAAAAAAAAAAAATCAATATTAATTGGACAGTGCATGGAAGGCGTTCTGCTTGTTAATATATACTGTAGATAGTTAATGAGAGAGAGAGAGAGAGAGAGTGTGTGTGTGTGTATTGGTGGTTTGCGTTTTTGCCTATACGTGTATGTGTGTATGTGTTGAATTAAAAAGTAAAGGAAATATTTAAGAAATCAGAAATTAATTAATACTTAATCACAATGACAACCGTAAGAAACAAACACGCCCCCTATCTGTTATAGTCCTAAACTAAAATGAACTCTGCTATTAGTTGATGAAGCAATACATTCCCACACCGGGGAGCAGCAACCCCCCCCCCCCCCTTTCACTCTGATAGCCGAGATCCAATTTCCTTTCTCCTTGATTACCTTCCCTTTTTCACTTCTTTCTTTTCACTTGTATTTTTAAAAGCGCTTCGGAGAACTAACAGATAAAACTGAAAATAGTGTGAGCGTCCCCTGGATGTGGATGAAATATGGGATGAGATAAAGTATGAGGGAGATCGGTAAATGTTGAAAGCGTATACACCGGTATATATAAACACGTTCTATATGTATATATATATATATATATATATATATATACACCGGTATATATATATACTGTATATATTCTAATCTATTTGTGTATTGTTTGTATATTATCTTCATTAGTATTTAGAAGGCCACATGCATTTGTATGGTTTCCATTATTTCCATTGATTACGTCACTTGTACAAATATCATAGCTTCCAGTATTCAAGCCGTCATCCCCACAATAATAACACTTAATAACACTTACCGCATCACACTACACTATTTTCATCACCACCTGACAATGTTTTAAGCCCCATTAGTTTTGACATTTTAAGACGTTTGGCCTATTACTTTGGCGATTTTAACACATTTTGCTCCATTGCATTGTCAATTTTAAGACCTATCGTAACAATCCATATATAGCACCAATAAGCCACCTCCACCTCACACAACTCCACATATAGCTCCAATAAGCCACCTCCACTAAATAACACTCCACATATAGCACCAATAAGCCACCTCTATTACATACCACTCCACATATAGCACCAATAAGCCATCTCCACTACATAACACTCCACATATAACACCAATAAGCCACCTCCACTACATAACACTCCACATATAGTACCAATAAGCCACCTCCACTATATAACACTCCACATATATCACCAATAAGCCACCTCCACTACATAACACTCCACATAAAGCACCAATAAGCCACCTCCACTACATAACACTCCACATATAGCACCAATAAGCCACCTCCACTACATAATACTCCACATATAGCTCCAATAAGCCACCTCCACTACATAACACTCCACATATAGTACCAATAAGCCACCTCCACTACATAACACTCCACATATAGCTCCAAAAAGCCACCTCCACTACATAACACTCCACATATAACTCCAATAAGCCACCTCCACTACATAACACTCCACATATAACACCAATAAGCCACCTCCACTACATAACACTCCACATATAGCTCCAATAAGCCACCTCCACTACATAACACCACATATAGCACCAATAAGCCACCTCCACTACATAACACTCCACATATAACACCAATAAGCCACCTCCACTACATAACACTCCACATATAGCTCCAATAAGCCACCTCCACTACATAACACTCCACATATAACACCAATAAGCCACCTCCACAACATAACACTCCACATATAGCACCAATAAGCCACCTCCACTACATAATACTCCACATATAGCACCAATAAGCCATCTCCACTACACAACACTCCACATATAGCACCAATAAGCCACCTCCACTACATAACACTCCACATATAGCACCAATAAGCCACCTCCACTACATAATACTCCACATATAGCACCAATAAACCATCTCCACTACACAACACTCCACATATAGCACCAATAAGCCATCTCCACTACACAACACTCCACATATAGCACCAATAAACCATCTCCACTACACAACACTCCACATATAGCACCAATAAACCATCTCCACTACACAACACTCCACATATAGCACCAATAAGCCATCTCCACTACATACCACTCCACATATAACACCCATAAACCACCTCCACTACAAAACACTCCACATATTAATAAGCTACCTCCACTAAGCAAAACTAATATATCGTGACATAAGCCACCTTCCACGCTCTCCTCTTTAAGGCTCACCCCACTTAGCCTATATATATATATATATATATAACAATTTCTTGTACCACCACCGTGTCATCGCTTCCCTATTAACGTTTATCACACCAATTTACCAGCCGTGCCAACACTAGGGAGATGCCACCTCTGTGAAATATATTGTTTTGTGTGTGTGGTTTTTTTCATCAAACTGTTATGGCATTAGTTTATCTTGTTATCATTATCCTAGTTATCTACCACCACCACCATCACTACCATCACCACCACCATCATCACCGCCACCAACACTACCACCGCCACCACCATCACCGCCACCAACACTACCACCACCACCACCATCATCATTACCACCACCACCATCACCGCCACCATTACTACCATCACCACCACCATCACCATCACCACCATCACTACCATCACCACCACCATCATCACCGCCACCAACACTACCACCGCCACCACCATCACCGCCACCAACACTACCACCACCACCACCATCATCATTACCACCACCACCATCACCGCCACCATTACTACCATCACTGCCACTCTCACCATCGCCACTGTTGTTCTATTTCCACTATTATCCTAGCGCTATCCCTGTTCTTGCTACTATCACCTCCACCGTCACTATCATTCTTTACAACCACTACCAACATTACTACTCTTCACCACCACCACCACCACCACCATTCTGTACCACCAATACCACCATCATCACTATCACTCTCCACAACCACTACCAAAATACTACTCTTCACCACCACCACCACCACCACCACCACCATTCTGTACCACCAATACCACCATCATCACTATCACTCTCCACAACCACTACCAAAATACTACTCTTCACCACCACCACCACCACCACCACCACCATTCTGTACCACCAATACCACCATCATCACTATCACTCTCCACAACCACTACCAAAATACTACTCTTCACCACCACCACCACCATTCTGTACCACCAATACCACCATCATCACTATCACTCTCCACAACCACTACCAAAATACTACTCTTCACCACCACCACCACCATTCTGTACCACCTCCATCACTATCACTCTCCACCACCATTACCAACATCACTACTCACCGCTACCACCTTCTCCACCATTCTGTACCACCACCATCACCATCACTATCACTCTCCACCATTACCAACATTACTACTCACCGCTACCACCACCATCATCATCACTATCACTCTCCACAACCACTACCAACATTACTACTCACTGCTACCACCTCCTCTACCATTCCCATCACAATCACTTCCACCACCACCACTTCCATAGCAATCACCACCACTAATCTATATCACCACCACCACCACCATTTACACTTTCCACCACCGCTACCAACACAACTACCCACCCACGCAACCACATCCACTCTCCGCTCACATCCACCACCACTAGTACCCACCCACACCACCTACTCCACCACAATCACAACATCCATTCTCGCCTCACACCCACCACCACTACCACAAACACCATAACTACCCATCCACATCTAGTCTCCCCTCACATCCACCACCACCATCACCACCACTCTCCATCACCACCAATATCACCACAACCACCATTATGAGTGTTGTGTTCTCTGGCTTGGTGTGTTCTTGGTCGTAACAACCCACGGGGAAAAAACGCCATGTTTCACTGCTTGCTGTGATTTACGCAAGAAAAAGATGAATTCCGTGTCGCGCAAGAAAACTTAGCCGATAAATTATATAAATCAGTTTGGCAATTTCTTATGATTGATGATAGTTTTATTACTTGATATATACGAAAATGTTGAAGGAAGTATGGGAGGTTTAGATTGTGAAATATAGCATCGTGAAATTACTGATACTTAGTAGGGATAACTAAAGATAAACAAACTGAACAATTACTTTGTCCATTATTATTGAACACGTAGACTGTAACACAATTGGTACGTATATTAATTTGTGTTATAATACTAATTGTGTATTATACTTCGAAAACTTCATTCTGGCTTTTGGAATACAAATATGTGTTCTGTAATGAATGCCAAAATTGTGAAACTTATTAAAATATGTTCTCCGTTCCAATTAGTCTATATACAATGTATACCACTTTTAGTTGTGTGTTATAAATTGCACACTAAATTTCAGCCGTGCAGCCTGTACTATATTGGGTGTTATTATCAAAGTACATACACTCTAACGTTAGAGTGTATATACAGCACTTTGGTTATTATAGCCAGCCGTGCGTTGTAAGGGAGCAGTTCTGGGGCAGTCACGTTGTCGCTGTGGACAAATTAACCCTTTGAGTACCAGCGACGTGTGATCTATTTCATTCCAGCTAGATTTATACGATATTATGCAGCTTACGAAGGCTAGGCTATGTGGTAGGTAAAAGGATTGGTTGAGATAGTCTGAAGCCTTATTATTGCTAGAGGTCCTTCCTAAGCTGAATAAAATCATCTAATAGTTGCCAGAATATGATGAAAATGACGTCCCTGGTACTGAGTGGGTTAAGAATTGTGATGAAGAACGCCTTTCTTATGTTGTGTCTTAGTATGTGATTTTACAGGGATTGGGAAGGATCTGTGAGAGTGTTTTGGTTAATTGACCACTTGCGAGTTTCAGTCTATAAGAAAGTTGGAGCCGTTAACATCGATATTAACGAGAATGCAAAAAATTAATGTGGGTTTCTAATGGATAACAAGGAGGATACATTTGGTGTTATGTGTTTATATAGTATGTATTGTGACCGTATATTAGTAGATAATTCTGCCAAATATTGATGGCCACAGCTCCAACTTCCTTATAGACTAAAACTCGCAAGTGGGCAATTGGGAGATTTTGTACACCATACAATCTCGAGAGTTTCTTTGTAAGCTGATATTGATCGTCTAATGATGGCCTGAATTAACTGAAAAGTACGTCTCCGTTTTCTGAAAGGGTTAACGGGTACAGTACAAGCTTTCCCTTAATGGGAGATGGGTTGTTTATCTGGACCCCTTTCTCCCTCATGTTTAACCCCATTAGGTTTCAGATTTTAAGACGTTCGGCACATTAGTTTGGCGATTTTAACACCTTTCACCCCATTTCGTTGTCAATGTTAAGACCTTTCGTGCCATTTAGGTGTCGATTTTTTCCTGGCGAGCGAAAGCGAGCCTGGAATTTTAAGAGAAATCGTTCTTTGGCCGAGACATTTTTTTACAGAAAAATGTACACATTTATCTTGAAGGGGGGTCTAGGGGGTGTTTTTCTAAGCTTGATGGAGGTCTAGCGAGGAAACTAAAAAAATAAATGTATGTATGAATTATTATGATTAGACCAAAAAAACAGCCACTGTCTCCTTAAAGACTATTTAATCTTACTATAGGTAGCGCTAGCGAACTGGACAATAATCTTGACCCCTTAACTTCTTATAACTCGAAATGAATGAAAGCAATCGAGCTGACGTTTCTATAATTTGGGAAGAGTCCACCAGGAAATAGGTGTGGATATGTACAGCCAATTTGCTCCAGGCCCTTTTGAGTTACAGAGAGGTCAGGGATCAAGATTATTGTCAAGTTCGTTGGCGCTACCTATAGCACTATTAACCCCTTGAGGATTATGAGGTATTTTGACAGTTCATTCTGGCTATCATTAAACCATTTTATTCAGATTAGGAAGGGCAAATGAAAGTCGAGGGTTAATTGTGATAGCTCTTAGCCTTTTTACTCCCGCAGATCCTCCGTAAGCTGTATATAATTGTTTAATGATAGCCAGATAATACTGTCAAAGTGCGTCATAATCCTCAAGGGGTTAATTAAATAACTTCTCTTTGTTAATGTGAAATCCATTCCTTAAATATAGGGTAATCTCACAGGAATTAAACGATACAAAACGGAACGAAACCAAACGAAACTAAAAGCAAACTGAAATGAACCGAACATAACGAAGCGAAACGAAACTGAACGAAGCATAACGAAACTGAACGAAGCATAACGACACGAAACGGAAGAGAATGCAACGACACGAATTGGAACTGAACGAAGCGAAACGAAAGGAAAGGTAACGAAACCAAACGGAGCTCTTTCTCTGCCCGCCTGATAATCCAACCAGGCACCCCACACCTGACTCATTGCCGGAGAGCTCTATATACCGCTATATCTTGCTCTATATTGCTCTATCCCCTTCTAACTCATTGTAGGGGAGCTCTATACCGCTACACCTGCTGCCCGCTCTGTCTGGCTCTATCCCTTCTAACTCATTGCAGGGGAGCTTTATATACCGCTCTATCTGGCTCTATACTGCTCTAACCCCTTCTGACTCATTGCCGGGAGCTCTATATATCGCTCTATCTGGCTCTATGCTGCTCCACCCCCTTCTGACTCATTGCAGGGGAGCTTTATATACCGCTCTATCTGGCTCTATACTGCTCTAACCCCTTCTGACTGATTGCCGGGAGCTCTATATATCGCTCTATCTGGCTCTATGCTTCTCTATCCCCTTCTGACTCGTTGCCGGGGAGCTCTATGTATCGCTCTATCTGGATCCATATTGCTCTATCCTGCACCTGACTCATTGCCGGGAGCTCTATATACCACTACACCTGCTGCCCGCTCTATCTAGCTCTATACTGCTCTACCCCTTCTAACTCATTGTAGGGGAGCTCTATACCGCTACACCTGTTGCCCGCTCTATCTGGCTCTATACTGCTCTACCCCATGACTCATTGCAGGGGAGCTCTATATACCGCTACACCTGTTGCCCGCTCTATCTGGCTCTATACTGCTCTACCCCTTTCTAACTCATTGTAGGGGAGCTCTATATACCGCTACACCTGTTGCCCGCTCTATCTGGCTCTATACTGCTCTACCCCATGACTCATTGCAGGGGAGCTCTATATACCGCTGCTGTTCCACCTACTGCCAGCTCTATCTGGCTCTATACCGCACCTGACTCAATGCAGGAGAGCTATGTATACCGTTGCTGTTCCACCTACTGCCCGCTCTAACTGGCTCTATCCCGCACCTGATTCATTGCAGGAGAGCTCTATATACCGCTACACCTACTGCCCGCTCTATCTGGCTCTATCCCTTCTGACTCATTGCAAGGGAGCTATATATACCGATCTATCTGGATCTATAATGCTCTACCCCTTCTGACTCATTGCAAGGGAGCTATATATACCGCTTTACCTTGCTCTATACTGCTCTACCCCTTCTGACTCATTGCAAGGGAGCTATATATATCGCTCTATCTGGCTCTATACTGCTCTACCTCCTTACTCATTGTAGGGGAGCTATATATACCGCTCTATCTGGCTCTATACTGCTCTACCTCCTTACTCATTGTAGGGGAGCTATATATACCGCTCTATCTGGCTCTATACTGCTCTACCCCTTCTGACTCATTGCAGGGGAGCTCTATATACTACTACACTTGCTGCCCGCTCCATCTGGCTCTATGCTGCTCTACCCATTCTGACTCATTGCCGGAACTCTATATACCGCTGCTGTTCCACCTGCTCCCTAACTCTTTACTGCCCCCCCCCCCCCCTCTCTCTAACTCAAAGTGGAGGATGGCATTAAGGGGAGGTGGGTCGTTTTTTCTGATCCCCTTTCTCGGTCGTGTTAAGCCCCATTTGTTTTGAGATTATAAGGCGTTCGGCCCATTAGTTTGGCGATTTTTAACACCTTTCGCCCCATATCGTTGTCAATTTGAAGACCATGTCATTTAGGTTCATTTTAGGGGTCGATTTTTTTCCTGTCGAGCGATTGCGTGCCTGAAATTTTAAGAGCCTTCCACTATAAGAGCCTTCGGCTTGGACATTTTTCTGCCGAAACATGTACACATATATCTTGAAGGTGGGTGTAGGGTATTTTTTTGTCTAAGCTTGATGGAGGTTTAGTGAGGAAAATATGAAATAAAGGAATACATGAATTTAATAGACCAACAAAATACGGCCCATCTCCCTTTAAATTTATACTACGGTTTGTTTTTACTGCACTGATGTATAATGTAATTCTAAACTCTAGCTGCTAACTCTATATTGTTTTCTCTTCAAACTCTGCTCTATTATTTACTCTAATTCAATGATAATATATTTTCTAACTGTTTTGTAGTTTCCTCTTATTATAGACTGCCGTTTGTTATAGCTCTATTTAGGCATAGAAGGTAAAATGCTGACGATTTTAAAAAGTGCATTTATATTTTATTATATTTATAGTTCTTTATTTATTCTATTCTATTTTATTTATTAATATTTTATTGTGTTCATTCATGGCGGAATATTTACTACCGGAATAAAATGAATATGAATAATGGCTGCCTTTATCCTTTGCGAGGGCTCGAGTAAAGCTATCCGTATGACTAAATAATTGGGTGCCTGTCAAATGCCAGTAAAAAACAAAATATGTATGAGAATAGAGTAAGCGGAAAGAAGTAAGTGAAACGGGAGGCAGTAACGAAATTTAGCCTAAAGTAAACAGGGATAAATACGTAGATTGAGGGGACAGTCGTTATTTGTTTTGGTTCTATTTATTTATATATTCATTTATTATTTTAGTTTTCTCGCTATAGAACCTCCATCAAACCTAAAAAAAAAAAAAAAAAATTAGAACCCCTTTCAAGATAAATTTGTACATTTTTCGGTATAGAAATGTTCCGGCCGAAGGCCGATTCCTCCTAAAATTACAGGACACCTAAATGGCACGAAAGGTCCTAATATTGACAAAGAAATGGGGCGAAAGGTCTTAAAATCGCCAAACTAATGAGCCGAACGTCATAAAATCTGAACAATAATGGGGCTAAACATGAGGAAAAAGAACGCCCAGAAAAACGACCTATTGTTTAAACTATGAAGCAGTTAAAGAGTATAAGGAGTATACCAAATGAATGAAGGGATAACACTCCCTATGGCAGCGCAACAGCAAAGGGCATCGTCGCCGAATGTAAAGGACAAACTAAAACCCAGAAAAGCGGCGATGTAAAACAATAAATAAAACAAAATATATAAATAAAATAATAAAATATACGTAACAAAAAGTAGGGGTGACCTTCTAAAGGTGTTGATTGACTAGGCAGTGCTTGAGAGTTACTGGGACTGGTTGAGATCC
The DNA here is from genome assembly GCA_032716605.1 of Paralithodes platypus. NCBI lineage: Eukaryota > Metazoa > Arthropoda > Malacostraca > Decapoda > Lithodidae > Paralithodes > Paralithodes platypus. The sequence continues at coordinate 17,098,932 of CM064492.1, read as the reverse complement.
CCCAGTTACCCTTTAAATCCCCCATTCCCCCCTTCCCTTTTCCCTTCTACCCTTCCACCCTCTCCTCTCCTCCCTCCTCCCTTCCCCGCTCTCTCTTTTTCCTCCCTTCCACCCTCTCCTCTCCCTCCCTTTCCTCCCTTCCCCCATCTCCTCTTCTTCCTCCCTTCCCCCATCTCCCCTTCCTCACTTCCCCTCTTCCCTTCCCCTTCTTCCCTCTCTCTTTCCTCCCTTTCTCCCCTCCCTCCCTCTCCCCTTCCTCCTTTCCCCCTCTCCTCTTCCCTCCTCCCTTTTTTCCTCTTCTCTTCCCCTTTCTCCCATTCACCCTCTCCCCTTCCTGCCTCTCCCTTTCCTCCTTTCCACCTTCCTCCCTTCCCCACACCCCTCCACATTCAGTTACTCTCTTATCAAATTGTTCTTCCCTAGTATTGCCTCTCTTGTACTCTCTCTCCTTCCAGTGTTACTCCTCTTGTTGTCGCTTCTACTCTACTCCCCCCCCCCCCTGCTACTTCTCCTCCTTCTCCTTCTTCCTTGTTTTCCTCTCATATTACACCTTTTTCTGACTTTATTGTTATCCCTTCTCTTTCTCTATGCTGTCTCTCTCCCTTGGCATTTCTTCATTTTCCCTGTTGTGTCTCCTTCTCTCTTCAATTGCTTGATCAAATATTGCTACTTTTAACTTAAGTGAAAATCTCTCCTTACATATCTTCTTCCCCCCCCCCACCCCACCCCCACCTTCTCGCCTCGTTCCCCTTCTTGCTCCCCTCAACCCCCCCCCCCTCCCCCCCTCCCCGTTTAGTTTCTCATTTCTTCCACCTCTCCTGCTTTCCTAAATATTGCCTTTCCTTCTCCCTTATTATTGTGTGTTTCATCTTTTCCCTCTCTGTTCCTTCCTCTCTTTCCATCTCTCCCTCTTCATTCTATGTTGTCTTGTTATGTACCGTACTTCCAGCTCTTGTCCTCTTGGTTTTGAGTTTATTATTTATGTTCTCTCTGTATTGCTATCTATTCTTATCCCTTCCCTCTCTATTACTATCTTTATTCTTCCCTTCCCCCACTGACATCTCTTATCTTTCCCTCCTCTGCTCCCTTCTCTCTCTTTCTCTCCTCTTCCATTGTTTCTCTCATTTTATCTCCTCTTCCTGCTTGCCATTGTTATCTTCTCTCCTCCTCTCCCCTTCTCCCACCTCTTCATTTCCTCTACTCTTGTTATTATCTCGTACCTCCCCTTCTCTGTTATCTCGTATCTCTCCTTCTCTCCCCCCCCCCTTGTTGTTGTTCTACCTTTGTCCAGTACAACCTATCACTTTACCTTTGCTCATTGTTTTCTCTATTTTGTTCTATGCTCTGAGCACCCTCTTCGCATTGTCTTTAATCCTTCCTACCATACTCTCTCTCCTTTTCTATCCTTTCCTTCAAATTTTCCTTTTCTATCGGGTATGCCAACTCTACTAGAATTAAGGCCTGAACACCTCGTTGGGATCGTATGGTCTGTGTGGCCAGTGTGTCTATGTAAATATATGTAAATCTCTCTCTCCTCCTCTTCCTGCCTCCCATCGCTATCTCTTATCTCCCCTCCTCTCCACCCTCCCTGACGTGGATTCTCTAGCCTGGTGCCCGTTCCAAAACAACCGCTACATAATATACTGTAGCTGTAGTGTTGTATCGTATCCTGTAGCTACTGTATGATGCTACTGCTGGAACCCATTCACAATCTGGCCATCCCTTGTTGATCATACGGACGTTAGTATTGTATTTGTGTGTGTAGCTTATGTGTGTGTTTTTATGCTTATATGTGTTGAACAAATATAGTGTGTCTGTGTGTGTTAGAAGAAGTATATACTGTATATATATATATATATATATAATGTAAGTGTTCTGTAGTGCAGCCATGTTGATGCTGGGTACCATTGACAACCCGGCCACCCTCCGTTGATCGCCAGGGCGAGATTATTCATCAATTGGTGTGTTTCCGGAGCGACATAGAGGCTGTGTATGTTTGTGTTTGTGTATGTTGGGCATGTATATAATGGTGCTTGTGTATGTGTGTGTGTGATGGAGGGAATATTTGTTTGCCTTGGTGTGTTTGGTGCAAGTAGCTGTCTGTGTTTGTGTGTGTATTAGAGGAAGTCCCGTACTTAGCTCTTTCGTGTGAGTATAAGAGAGAGAGAGAGAGAGAGAGAGAGAGAGAGAGAGAGAGAGAGAGAGAGAGAGAGAGAGAGAGAGAGAGAGAGAGAGAGAGAGAGAGAGAGAGAGAGAGAAGCGTGTGTGTGTGTTTGCAGTATGTGTGTGTCTGTTTCTATGTGTACGTGTATTCCTAATCTGCATCCTGTCAAGCAGTATAAACCAAGAGTCACATAGAGTACCGGTATTATATACAGGTACAATACGGTAGGTGTCCTATTGTGTAGCTTTGGTAGCACTGGGAACCAATCATATTCTGTCCACCCTCTGTATTTCAGGCAGGACTATTATCATTATTATTATTATTATTATTATTATTATTATTATTTTGTGTGTGTGTGTGTGTTTGTGTGTGTGTGTGTGTGTTTGTGAGAGAGAGAGAGATACAGGATGATAGACTGATATAGATAAGACTATAGGGTACCGTAATGTACATACCATATATCTCTAAACGTACATGTGGATGTTTGTCCTTGTGTGTGTGCATGTAGATACCTGTGCGTCTGAATTCCTCCTGTATCCCCCACGCACACATGTATACCTCAGATCACCCCCTGTAGTCTGTTTCTCGTACACACCACTGCTTGATCTCTGTTAGTGAAGCACCTGTGTTTGTCAAGCTGTAAATACTGCAGGTACATATTTAGCTACCGTACGTGCTCCACCTGCCTCACTTAAGGGGAGATGGCCCGTTATTTTGGTCTATTAATTAATATATTCCTTTATGTCTTAGTTTCCTCGCTAGACCTCCATCAAGCTTAGAAAAAACACCCCCTAGACCCCCTTCAAGATAAATTTTTAAATTTTTTGGTAGAAAAATGTCCCGGCCGAAGTCTGGTTCCCTTCTAAAATTTCAGGCTCGCTATCGCTCGCCAGGAAAAAATCGACACCTAAATGGCACGAAAGGTATTAAAATTGACAACGAAATGGGGTGAAAGGTGTTAAAATCGCCAAACTAACGGAGCGGACCGAACGTCTTATAATCTCAAACCAAATGGGACTTAACACGAGGGAGAAAGGGGACCAGAAAAACGACAAATCTCCCCTTAACCCCTTCAGTACCGCTGACGTCTTTTTTGTATTTTATTTTAGCTACATTTACACGATTTTATGAAGCTTAGGAAAAATATATTGTAGCTATGAGATATTAATTGAGATAGTCTGTAGCCTTTTAGTGGGTAGACGTTCTTCCTAAGCTGAATATAATCGCCTAAGATACGGGTTGGGTACACGATCGCGAGAACAATTAGGATTAGAGACAGGATTATGAAGCTATGTTCTGTAATCGTAGCTTCAAGCATCTGAAGGTACGATAATTAGATATATGACATGAGAGCTAATTCCACTCATGGATG
>CM064492.1:17050396-17090396 GCA_032716605.1 Paralithodes platypus | reverse complement strand
CTTCCCCTTGCAGTTCCCTATTCCCCGACTGACCGCGTTTATGCCGAGTAATGTGACCTATTTCAGTATCGTATATACTAACATTTTGTTTTCTGACCAGTCTTCTTGGAGCTGAAGCCCTGTTTTTTTTTTTTTTTTTTTGCAAGTAGCCTAGTAAAGACCAATAATCTGTTGTTGCTTGCCTTCTTTTGTATTCTCTCTCTCTCACCCTCACGCTCTCTCTTACTCTCACACAAACACACACACACTCATACTCTCTCTCTCTCTCACTCTCTTTACAGCATTACGAGGGCCGTAATTTTCCTTGACCGTGTTCTCCTTTACATGGATAACCGCTCACCATTATAATTGTCGCCTCACACACCGTAACCCACCACTCACCACAACAGAGAGAGAGAGAGAGAGAGAGAGAGAGAGAGAGAGAGAGAGAGAGAGAGAGAGAGAGAGAACGAGAACGAGAGAGAGAACGCGCCACTCACCTTAACAGAGAGAGAGCGAGAGCAAGCGAGCGAGCTATATGGCTTGATACAGATACACAAACCACACAGACCACTTGGTCCCAGCAAAGTTGTCGGTATCTAACCTTAACAAATTAACTATAAGAGTGGAAGAAAAATTAATCAAAGCAAGAGGTTGTCCCAGATTACTTGTATCCTTCTCTATTACTTAGTTGCTCGCGTTTGTGTGTGAGGTGTTTGTGTGTATGGCATCTAGCTACGAGATCACGAGACGGAGCGGGTGGTGGTGGATGGGATATAATTCCAAATGAAGCCATTGCTTTTAAGCTCCTCGGTGGTCTAGTTGGTTAGGTGCTGGAGTGCTGCACTACTGGCCTGGGTTCGAACCCTCGCTGGGGCATGACACAAAAATATTAATATATATATATATAATTCGTCACATATGAACGGATATAGAATCAGAGTAGGCCTAGTTACAGTAGTTACAAGACCATGGCATAGTGGTGATGATACCGGTGATGATGTCTGTCATTAAATTATATTGTTCTGCATTCGATCCTTGTCTTGCATCACATATCAGTTTTCATTACAGTATATCTATCTTTACTCTGCCGTATCATGTTATCCTCCCTACTGTATAATTTTACTTGGACTGTATTCAATTGATATATTTGATTAATATTGTTATGTTTCTGATTGTGCTGCATTACTATTTAGCTTATACTATTGTTTTCCTCTTTCCTCTGTCCTCTTCCTTCTCCTCGTCCTTTCACTTATCCTCTTTCTTATTCTCCCTTTTTTTCCTTTCCTAGAGTTATTCCCACTTTCCCCCTCTCTTCCATTCTCTCAACTCCAACAGTTTTATGTCTAAGCCTTTTAGTGAAACCCTTCGCTTACCTTTCTCTCTCTTTCACACACACACAGTGTACTGTGATGTATACTGCATGTATACTGTATATATATATATATATATATATATATATATATATATATATATATATATATATATATATATATATATATATATATATATATATATATATATATATATATATAGAGAGAGAGAGAGAGAGAGTGAGAGTACCACTATAATAATGAGGTAGTGTCCTCTTGCGGTCTCCCCCTATATACAGTACTTTTACAACCCACCTGATATTGACCTTTATCTCTCCTCTCGTCTGTTCGGTACATTATTATGGTCATTTGTTTCAGTACTTTCCATAACCCCTTCTTTACCGGTGATGTTTTTCTCATTCCCAGAGTTCCTTCCTATACTGTACAAAATCGTCTAGTGGTAGCCAGAATCAATTTGGAAAATGCGTCATAATCATCTAAGGGTTAACCCTCTTAGTACGTGGACGTGTTATTTTCTATCTATCTATTTATCTATCTGTTCTGGTTGGGAATAATATTTCGTTGTCAAGAGGGATTAAACCTGCGTCGACTAATTTAATCGTTACGACAATGTTATATATTTTTTTTTTTATATTTATATATTACCGGTATATCTGGTAGTTATCAAATGAATTATTTCAGTTTCGAAAGGACATTATGAATTTTACAAACTAATTTATCTACTCCTTCGGTACATCCCTATCATTACTATCTACTTTACTACTACTTTATTACTATTTACCACTACTTTACTAATTTATTATTATTTAATACTATTTTACAACTATTTGTCTAGTATTTTACTACTATTCTACTATATAATACTGCTTACAACTATATTACTACTATTTACTACCGTACTATTTTATTACTAATTGACTATTATTTTACTTTTTTATCACTATTCTACTACTATTAAATACCATTTTACTTCTATTTTACTACTAGTAACTACTATTTTACTACTACTTTAATACTGTTTTACTATATTTACTAATAATATACAATTTTTACTATTTTACAACTAGTTTACAAACTATGTATTACTGTTTACTACTATTTACTACACTTTTACTGCTACTCTACTGCTATTTTACTACTATTACTACTAATTTGCTACTATTTCTGTACTATTTACTACTATTTATTAGTACTTTACTATTTTACTACTATTTACTAATACTTTACTATTATTATGCTAGTACTGTATTTACTACCGTACTATGTTACTACTATTATACTACCATTTTACTATTATTTACTACTACTTTGCTAACATCACTCTCTACTCATATTGTACTGGACAATTTGACTACGCTTGGGACAGACCTCTCATAGTACACACGAAAACAAAGTCATACAAAGCAAAACAAGCAACAACATATACATGGATCCTTACGAGGCTGCTTGAAAATTTTCAAGGTGTTTTCAACTAGATAGTTCTAAGTGTTTTCTGCAAATTGTTTTATATTTATATACCGGTACATATATTTATATTAATTTATATATATATCAAATTATGTTTCATAAACCCTGAAGTAAATAGTGTGAATATTTCTATCATATTCTCATACAGATAGTTGAATATGATATATAGATAATTGAAACAGTTATCAATGAATAATTCCTATTGTTTAAAATAAATACATACATAAAGTAATTAGTAAAATATAAAAATACCTGGTACTTAAATAAGTATTATAATATGCACACACTAAACCATTCTTTCTGTCTAGCTAAAATATTTTATTACTAGAGTTTCACATATCGTATTTAGTTCTATTAAATAATTCATATATCAAAGGATTTTACAGCGGTCGTCTGTTAATGTTTCAATGAAACAAGAATATTCAAATCACGTATAACAACAATTTGCAAGAGTGTTTTATTCATTCATGGTACATTAGAGTCCGCAAGTGTCAAGAATAATGTATTAATCCACAAAGCTTGCATAGTTATGTGATGCATCGTCTGTGTGTGAGAGAGAGAGAGAGAGAGAGAGAGAGAGAGAGAGAGAGAGAGAGAGAGAGAGAGAGAGAGAGAGAGAGAGAGAGAGCGAGCGAGCGAGCGAGAGAGAGATCATTATTATCTCGAACCTATGATACGCACATCGAAATTCCGCGCACTTATGCATTACGCTATCAAGACAGTTATATCATGTTGCATTCGAGTTTTTTCTTTGATTTATGTATTTATTTGGAAAGGGGGGGGGGGGGAGGGAACTGTTCCATTCTTTTTTAAAGTAATTGGGTAACAATAGCAAACTTCAAAAATAGTTCCTCAAAAAATCCTGGCTCGCTTTCGGTCGCCATGAAAAATTCGACACCGAAATGGCATGAAAGGTTAAATATTGAGGCAAAAGGTCTTAACATTGACAAACTAATGGGGCAAACATCTTAAAATCTAAAAACTAACGGGGTTGTGCATGAGGGAAAAGGGGGTCCCCCCAAAAAAATACCCTCCCTTAGACGGCGGGTGTATTGGAGCCACTGTATCCGAGTCAAAAAGTAGCTAACATCGAATCTACTACAAGCTGATTATAATAGTTTATCTTTCATTATGATTGTATTGTGTATGTTAGAACTCTTAACCCCTTCTGTACCGGCGACGTCTTTTTAATTTTATTCTAGCTATATATTTTGTGCCGTTTAAGAAGGATTTGTGGTATTAAGGGGAGATGTCGACTTGAGGGATTTTTTTCTGGACCCCTTTCTCCCTCATGTTTAGCCCCATTGCTTTTGATATTATAAAAACGTTTGCCCCATTAGTTTAGCGATTTTAAGAACTTTCACCCCATATTAAGACCTTTCGTGCAATTCAGGTGTCGATTTTATCCTGGCGAGCGATAGCGAGCCTGTAATTTAAGAGGAATCGGCCTTCGGCCGGGACATTTTTCTACCGAAAAATTTACAAATTTATCTTGAAAGGGACTCAAGGGGGTGTAATTTTAAGCTTAATAGAGGTCTAGGGAACAAACTAAATACCTCCCCTTAAAACGGAATAAGTGAGATAGTTCGAAGCCTGTTGATTGCTGGAGGCCCTTAACAACTGAATAAAATTGTCTGATGGTAGCCAGAATGAAATTGTCTGATGGTAGCCAGAATGAAATTGTCTGATGGTAGCCAGAATGAAATTAAAAAGACGTCGCCGGTAGAGAAAGGGTTAATCGTGTACAGTTTAATTAACCCCTTCTGTACCGGTGACGTCTTTTTAAAGTTTTTTTTCTGGTTACTATTTGATTATTGTATTCAGTTTAGAAGGGGCGGGCCTCCAGCAATTAACAGCCTTCGAACTATCTCACCGAACCTGTTTTACTAATTATTATGTTCCTTCCAACAACCAACTATACTCCTAAAATCGATTAATGAAATTTACAAACACATGTGGCAGTCCGTGACATAAAACAGATCCTACTTAATCTTCGCAAAATCATTCAGAATGGACATTTTTCTACCGAAAAAGGTACAAATTTATCTTGAAAGGGGGACTGGGGGGGTTCTAAGCTTGATGGAGGTCTAGCGAGGAAACTCAAAAATAAATAAATAAATAAATATATAGACCAAAAACCAAGCACTACCCCCTTAAATAGACGAATAAACAGCAACACCAATACACAAAGACGATAACTTGTAGCGGGTTCAAGGCTCCGATGATACCTACGTGTAGCCGGTAAACTGGCTCGTCTGACGCCAGCTGTAGTTGGTTGTTTATCTGGCCTCCCTTCTCTCTCATGTTTAGCCCCATTGGTTTTTCAATTTAAAGATTTTTCCGAGCGATAGCGAGCCTGTAATATAGGAAAAATTGGCCTCTTATTTTGTTACCGATTTTGTTCTTCAAATTTATCTCTCCCCCCCCCCCCCAATGCCTTTAGTGAATGATGGCGGAAACACATGTAGGCGAAGAGACTGGCGGCCGAGATGAATGTTAAGGACTAGAACTGTCGACGAAAGGACATGTGAACGAAAACAAATATATTTATACGGTATATACTGTTATATATATTATATATATATATATATATATATATATATACAGTATATATATATATATATATATATATATATATATATATATATATATATATATATATATACATACATATACTGTATATAAATTATTATATACTGTGTATATACAGTATATATATATATATACAGTATATATATAGGAAAGAAGGAATTGTGGCAAAACAAAATTGATCGACAAGAATATGACAATAACTGATCGAAAAGCAACGACGGAAAAGCCAATGGTGGGGCGAATTATCCTGGGGACGAAAATACCGGGAACCTTTTAGAGGGGTGCGTCCGAGTTAATGGAAAACTAACCAAAGGGGGCGGATCTGTAATTATGGGGTCGGGGGGGTGGGGGGGGTTCTCGGTTACAGTACCTAATGTGGGGGCGGGGGGGGGGGGCGGGTTCAAGGTCTGTTGGTGTTGGAGAGAGAGTGTGTGAGAGAGAGAGAGAGAGAAAGAGAGTGAGTGAGGGTGAGAGAAAACAGTGAGAGAGAGAACATAAAACAGTGAGAGAGAGAACAGAAAACATGAAGCAACATAGAGGACCTTTTGAGGTATAACTAATGTTCATCTTTTGGGTGAGCGCATCTAGACAGAGGCCACATGATCAGCATTAAACATGACGTGAAATGAGAAACCAACAAGGGAGGATCGGCAATTATCTGGGGCTTTCTCGGTTACTGTATCTTAAGGGGAGATATCCACTTGAGGGATTTTTTTCTGGACCCCTTTCTCCCTCATGTTTAGCCCCATTGCTTTTGATATTTTAAGACATTCGCACCATAATTAAGAACTTTCGCCCTATTTCTGTCAATTATAAGACCTTTCATGCAATTTAGGTGTCGATGTTTTCCTGGCGAGCGATAGCGAGCCTGTAATTTAAGAGGAACTGGCCTTTGGCCGGGACATTTTTCTACCGAAAAATTTACACATTTATCTTGAAAGGGGGCCTAGAGGGTGTAATTTTAAGCTTGATGGAGGTCTAGAGAACTAACTAAAAACCTCCCCTTAAGGGTGCCGGTGGTAAGAGAGAGAGAGAGAGAGAGAGAGAGAGAGAGAGAGAGAGAATTAAATTAAATTAATGAAAGCAAAAATTGTCATATACTAAAGTAGATTTGTGCTACCCTTTGACTCGGCAACTGTGACTCCGATACCCCTGTCGCTAAAGTGCTCGTGTGTAGTAGCCTTGTCCTTGTTCTTCTGTGATGTGTGCGGTGTCCCGAGTTCGAATCCCGGGAGGACCATATGCTTTCATTAGTTTATTCAAGTACGGTGGCGCTAATAAGTCATATCTCAGCTGTCCTTACTTTTGGCTGGCTCTGTGCTGTATTAATGTCTGTCAGATGTTGAATAGTGTGGATAAGTGTAGGATCATGTGTGTATATCTCCCTCGAAACGAATTAATTAAGTTTTAGATGTTACTGATACCAATTATTGATCAAAACTTACTTGGTGCCGAGACATCACATATTCGGCCGATTGTACATTGGGGTTTGTAATGGATGATTAATGTTGTTTGGCGCTGCCGACTGGGAGGCTCTTCGGCAGTACTTCTTTGATTTCCCCTGGAATTATTTCTGCTTCCGTGGCCGAGGACCCTTGGAGAGTGCTGAACGCATTACTAAGGTAATCCTATCGGGCATGGAAGCATATATTCCATTCTCTTTCTCTCAGACTAATGCTAAAAAATCTTGGTTTACTCACGCCTGTTCTACTGCTGTCCGCAATAAGGAGGAAGCATTCAAACAGTACCGACGCCTTAAAACTCAAGACTCCAGTTCTTCATATGTTTCTGCCCGGAATCAAGCCAAATCTGTTCTTCGACTTGCCAAACACTCTTTCATCAATAATAAATGCACTGAACTATCCAACTCTAGCTCTTCCCAAGCTTTCTGGCATCTAGCCAAAAACCTCTCCAACAATTTCTCTTCCTCGTCTTTCCCTCCCCTTTCCCACTCTGATGGCACAACGATCACTTCTTCCTCTAACAAAGCTAAACTCTTCGCTCAAAATTTTGCTAGAAACTCCACCTTGGATGATTCCGGTGCTATTCCTACCTCTCCGCCCTCCTCTCTCTTACTTATGCCTAATATCCTAATCTCTTCTAAAGATATACTTTCTACCCTCTCTGGGCTTAACACTAATAAGGCGTACGGTCCGGACGGTGTTCCTCCTGTTGTTCTCAAAAACTGTGCTTCCGTGCTGACCCTGCCTAGGCAAACTCTTTCGTCTCTGTCTATCCTCTAACGTCTTCCCTTCATGCTGGAAGTTTGCTCACATTCAACCTGTCCCAAAGAAGGGTGACCGCTCTCAACCCTCCAACTATCGTCCAATTGCTCTCATTTCTTGTCTTTCTAAAGTTTTTGAAACTACTCTTGCTTCCAAATTTCTTAAGCATTTCTCTTCTCATAATCTGCTCTCAGATCGCCAGTATGGCTTCCTTAAGGGTCGCTCTACTGGTGATCTTCTTTCATATCTTACTAACTCTTGGTCGTCCTCCTTTCGGGACTTCGGTGAGACTTTTTCTATTGCACTAGACATATCGAAAGCCTTCGATAGAGTCTGGCATAAATCTTTAATTTCTAAACTACCCTCCTTCGGTTTCTATCCCTCCATCTGTGCCTTTGTCTCTAATTTCCTTTCCGGCCGTTCCATAGCCTCGGTTGTGGACGGCCATTGTTCACATCCTCACCCTATAAACTCCGGTGTTCCTCAGGGTTCTGTCCTATCTCGTATTCTCTTTCTAGTTTTTATAAATGATCTCCTTAACTGTACCTTAATTCCCATCCATTCATACGCAGACGACTCAACCTTACACTACTCCATTACTTTTTCAGAACGCCCCAGCCAGCAATCCCTCAACGACAAACGTAATGAAGCCATAGAACTCTTAAATTCTGATCTAAATACTATTTCCAATTGGGGCAGAGAAAACCTTGTTAACTTTAATGCTTCCAAAACCCAATTTCTCCATCTATCTACCCGTCAGAATCTCCCAGCGGACTATCCCTTATTCTTCAACAATACAAAAATCAACCCTTCATCTTCTCTCAATATTCTTGGTGTCTCTTTTTCTTCTGCTCTCATTTGGAAGGACTATATTACCAGTCTTGCTAAGGCAGCCTCCCAGAAGCTGGGTGTGCTCAACCGCCTTAGGGGGTTCTTTTACCCTGCACAGCTTCTTGCTCTGTACAGGGGCATAGTGCGCCCTTGTATTGAGTATTGTTCACATGTGGGGAGGTTCCTCTCACACCACTCTCCTGGACAAGGTTGAAAGGAAGGCCTTTCGTATCATTAACTCCCGTCCACTCACCAACTCTCTGCAATCTCTCTCTCTCCGCCGCAATGTTGCATCTCTCTCGCTATTCTATCGCTACTATAGTCAGTGTTCCTCAGAGCTATCCCAGTGCATACCACCTCCTTTACGTAGGGCACGTGGTACCCGTCTTACAACTCAATCCCACCCCTACTCTGTGCAACTCTCCAACCCAAGAGTGAAACGTTACTCTCAAACTTTCTTCTACTCAACATCTGAGCTCTGGAACTCTCTCCCAGAATCAGTCTTTCCCGCTTCCTATGACTTAAATTGCTTCAAACTCCGTGTGTCCAGGCATTTTGGCTCGAACGTCCCTTGATTTTGGCCCTGTCACTCTTTCAACTATGGGGGAGGCACTCGCTATAGGCAGTTATGCCTTTTGCCTCCCTCAATCACATAGAAAAAAAGAAAAAAAAAAACGGGGTGTTCCTTATTATTATATGCTTAGGCAACTCGGTTTATTTACCAACAAAGATTGACTCACTCCTAATCAATTTCAGCGGCAATTTCCCCCTTGCTTATAAGACATTTTTTTGCTCACACTGTCTTGAACATCGCTTGGAATGTTAAATATTTATCCACGTGTTTAATCAGCCACTTTACTCGTATATTATTGAGAAACATACAGTATATCTTATTAATCATATATACACTAAATGCTAAAGTTTACAGACACACACACACACACGCACGCACGCACGCACGCACGCGCACACACACACACACACACACACACACACACACACACACACACACACACACACACACACACACACTGTATCCCGGGCTTTAATAAAATAGTTACTTTTTTAATATAATAATTGGTCAGTGGGACTGGAAATATAAACAAATTATAATGCGATACTCAAGCATACATAAAAGAGCGAGAGAAACGTGTGGGAAGGAAGTCGTGGCCGCAAAACATGAATATATTACTGATGAAACGAGTGAACTCTAGTGTTTGTAAACATGGGCGGGAGAGTTACGCAGAGTTACACAGATACTCAGAGAACACTGACCTTGCTGTCTCTACTAGGTGGTCTGACCTACTACTAGAGAGAGGGACAATTTATAGTAGAATATTTGGACAGCAAAGGAGAGAGAGAGAGAGAGAGAGAGAGAGAGAGAGAGAGAGAGAGAGAGAGAGAGAGAGAGAGAGAGAGAGAGAGAGAGAGAGAGAGAGTCTAACTCGGAAACAAGGCCAAGGTAAAGTTTTGGGAACTGCTTGAACTTCGTAGTTGTGGTGATTGTGATGATGGTAATGATGATGGTGATGGTGGGGTAGTATTGGTTGTGGTGATTGTGATGATGGTGATGGTAGTATTAGTGGTCGTGTTGGTGGTGATATTGTTGATGATGACGATGATGATGTTGATGATTATAACGGTAGTGATGCTGGTGTTAGTTACGTCGTTGGTGAACTCTGTGTGCTCTAAGTTTATTTGGTATACAACTATTGGAGATGAAAAACGGCTCTTTATGTTATTGTTGTTGTTGTTGTTCCCCAAACTGTCTGGCCGAGCAGTTCCGAGTCTTGGTTTGACCGAAGCCGCGACAAATGCCTTGGGCCCTCAAAGGGGCCAGGGTGAGATGAGATCTGTCCCTGACAGGGCAGCGGGGGAGGGGATCATCAACCCCCGGGCCAATGCCCCCACTGTCCACAGCCCCCCTTTGCAGTGCCACCCAATCGGGCGATCTCGCCAGCACCTAGAAGGAAACCTAGTACAGGAAAAGAGACAGATAGAACCGGCTAAGGTAGGGTAGAGGATGCCAAATCTTACTCTGGATAGGACCAGCCCTCACCCGTATTGTTGTTGTTGTTGGTGGTGGTGATTATGAAGTTGACGGTGTTCCTCGTTCGGTTGTTGTTGATGGTAATTATGGGCTGTATGTGGTCTCAGAGGTAAACTGGTGAGGGAAGGGAGAGATAATAGGAGGGGATGCACTAATTGATTCCTATACAGGGCCAAGGGTAACATTTTGGGAACAGCTTGAACTGGACGGTATCTCGGCTGATGAGATTAATTCATTAATATCGTCTGTTTTCATTCATCTAATGGTATAGTGTATCCCTTAGCAACTGATTTCTCGATAATTCATGAACAAATATGAATCTATTATGTCTCTGGGTCGTATTAATGTCAAGTTTTCATAATTAACAACATATTTCGCTACAAATCTTGGAAATAGCTGAGCAAACAAGAGGGGAACATGGCAATTTACCCTTAGCTGGAAACAAATCGAAGAAATATAGTTAGTGGTGATGATGGTGTTTATTATGGAAGTGAATATGGTGGTGGTGATAGTGATGTGGTTGTAGGGATAGTGGTGGTGATAGTGATGTTGGTTGTAGGGATGGTGGTGGTGATAGTGATGTGGTTGTAGGGATAGTGGTGGTGATAGTGATGTTGGTTGTAGGGATAGTGGTGGTGATAGTGATGTTGGTTGTAGGGATGGTGGTGGTGATAGTGATGTGGTTGTAGGGATAGTGGTGGTGATAGTGATGTTGGTTGTAGGGATAGTGGTGGTGATAGTGCTGTTGGTTGTAGGGATGGTGGTGGTGATAGTGCTGTTGGTTGTAGGGATAGTGGTGGTGATAGTGATGTTGATTGTAGGGATAGTGATGTTGGTTGTAGGGATAGTGGTGGTGATAGTGCTGTTGGTTGTAGGGGTGGTGGTGGTGATAGTGCTGTTGGTTGTGGGGATGGTGGTGGTGATAGTGCTCTTGGTTGTAGGGATAGTGGTGGTGATAGTGATGTTGGTTGTAGGGATAGTGGTGGTGATAGTGATGTGGTTGTAGGGATAGTGGTGGTGATAGTGATGTGGTTGTAGGTATAGTGGTGGTGATAGTGCTGTTGGTTGTAGGGATGGTGGTGGTGATAGTGATGTGGTTGTAGGGATAGTGGTGGTGATAGTGATGTTGGTTGTAGGGATGGTGGTGGTGATAGTGATTTGGTTGTAGGGATAGTGGTGGTGATAGTGATGTTGGTTGTAGGGATAGTGGTGGTGATAGTGATGTGGTTGTAGGGATGGTGGTGGTGATAGTGATGTGGTTGTAGGTATAGTGGTGGTGATAGTGCTGTTGGTTGTAGGGATGGTGGTGGTGATAGTGATGTGGTTGTAGGGATAGTGGTGGTGATAGTGATGTTGGTTGTAGGGATGGTGGTGGTGATAGTGATGTGGTTGTAGGGATAGTGGTGGTGATAGTGATGTTGGTTGTAGGGATAGTGGTGGTGATAGTGCTGTTGGTTGTAGGGATAGTGGTGGTGATAGTGATGTTGGTTGTAGGGATAGTGGTGGTGATAGTGATGTTGGTTGTGGGGATGGTGGTGGTGATAGTGATGTGGTTGTAGGGATGGTGGTGGTGATAGTGATGTGGTTGTAGGGATAGTGGTGGTGATAGTGATGTTGGTTGTAGGGATGGTGGTGGTGATAGTGATGTTGGTTGTAGGGATGGTGGTGGTGATAGTGATGTGGTTGTAGGGATGGTGGTGGTAATAGTGATGTTGGTTGTAGGGATGGTGGTGGTGATAGTGATGTGGTTGTAGGGATGGTGGTGGTAATAGTGATGTTGGTTGTAGGGATAGTGGTGGTGATAGTGATGTTGGTTGTAGGGATGGTGGTGGTGATAGTGATGTTGGTTGTAGGGATGGTGGTGGTGATAGTGATGTGGTTGTAGGGATGGTGGTGGTGATAGTGATGTTGGTTGTAGGGATGGTGGTGGTGATAGTGATGTTGGTTGTAGGGATGGTGGTGGTGATAGTGATGTGGTTGTAGGGATAGTGGTGGTGATAGTGCTGTTGGTTGTGGGGATGGTGGTGGTGATAGTGATGTGGTTGTAGGGATGGTGGTGGTGATAGTGATGTGGTTGTAGGGATAGTGGTGGTGATAGTGATGTTGGTTGTAGGGATGGTGGTGGTGATAGTGATGTTGGTTGTAGGGATGGTGGTGGTGATAGTGATGTGGTTGTAGGGATGGTGGTGGTGATATTGATGTTGGTTGTAGGGATGGTGGTGGTGATAGTGCTGTTGGTAGTAGGGATAGTGGTGGTGATAGTGATGTTGGTTGTAGGGATGGTGGTGGTGATAGTGATGTTGGTTGTAGGGATGGTGGTGGTGATAGTGATGTGGTTGTAGGGATGGTGGTGGTGATAGTGATGTTGGTTGTAGGGATGGTGGTGGTGATAGTGCTGTTGGTTGTAGGGATAGCGGTTGTAGGGATGGTGGTGGTGATAGTGATGTTGGTTGTAGGGATGGTGGTGGTGATAGTGATGTGGTTGTAGGGATGGTGGTGGTGATATTGATGTTGGTTGTAGGGATGGTGGTGGTGATAGTGCTGTTGGTTGTAGGGATGGTGGTGGTGATAGTGCTGTTGGTTGTAGGGATGGTGGTGGTGATAGTGATGTGGTTGTAGGGATGGTGGTGGTGATAGTGCTGTTGGTTGTAGGGATGGTGGTGGTGATAGTGATGTGGTTGTAGGGATAGTGGTGGTGATAGTGCTGTTGGTTGTGGGGATGGTGGTGGTGATAGTGATGTGGTTGTAGGGATGGTGGTGGTGATAGTGATAGTGATGTTGGTTGTAGGGATAGTGGTGGTGATAGTGCTGTTGGTTGTAGGGATGGTGGTGGTGATAGTGATGTTGGTTGTAGGGATAGTGGTGGTGATAGTTATGTTGGTTGTAGGGATGGTGGTGGTGATAGTGATGTTGGTGGTGGTGATAGTGCTGTTGGTTGTGGGGATGGTGGTGGTGATAGTGCTGTTGGTTGTGGGGATGGTGGTGGTGATAGTGATGTTGGCTGTAGGGACGTGTTTCTGGTACGGTTGTAGTTGTGATGATGGTGGTGATAGTGATGTTGTTTGTAGGGATAGTGGTGGTGATAGTGCTGTTGGTTGTGGGGATGGTGGTGGTGATAGTGATGTTGGCTGTAGGGACGTGTTTCTGGTACGGTTGTAGTTGTGATGATGATGGTGGTAAACATAATTTTGTTATGAGGGAGAGGGTGAGAGGAACGAATATTTTTGTTAGTGGTGGGGGCTGGTGATGAGAGTGTTTTATCGGTGGAGAGAGAGAGAGAGAGAGAGAGAGAGAGAGAGAGAGAGAGAGAGAGAGAGAGAGAGAGAGAGAGAGAGAGAGAGAGAGCACTAAGTGAAGTTTCGGGAACTGCATGCATGAAGTTGGTGGGAAGGTAGTGCTATTATTTGTTGTGAGTGTGGTGATAAGAGTGGTGAGGCTAGTGGTGATGAAGTTGGTGATAGTGGTGCTCTTATATGTGTTGATTGTGATGATGATGGTGGTTATGAAGTGGGTGGTGACGTTAGTGGTGACTGTGTCATATGTGGTGTGAATGATGATGACGGACTGCTTTTGTTGTGGTCGGTGAGTGGTGATCTTGGTGATGAGAAAGTTGGCATTGTGGTAGTGATCGTGTTCATGTTGATGGTGACTTTTGTGGTAATGGTGAAGTGGTTGGTCATTGTGAAGGTTGTTGTTGTTGTTGTTGTTTCCCAAGCTGCCTGGCCGAACAGCCCCAAGGCCCCGAGCAAGGCAAAGGCCATAACTGAGCGCCCCCACGGAACCCTCCCTGCCGACTACAATAAAACCTGGGTGACCGAAGCCACTCCATGGCGGGGAGCGGAGGCGGGTGCGGAAACGCCTGGTAAACCAAAGCCCCACCCAGGGCCCTGTGCCCCTGAGCAAATATGAAGAGAAAGTTGAGGGGGAAAGGAAAAATGTGACGCTTTGGCTTCCAATCTTATTAGATTGGGAGGTCAATCCACGGAAGAGACGCCGTCACTTGAGATCTAGAAAATATATAAGTAAAAGAAACAGTCAGAGTAAGCTATGGGTATGGCTTCATTGTGAAGGTAGGAGTTGATGGTGATGTGTGTGTGTGTGTGTTTGTGTTTTCATCTATGTATGTATGTGTGTGATTTTTTTGCGACCCTCCAAAAATGCAACTCACAAAATATTCAATAAAGTTTTGCATTGTGTCGACGCAGGAACATCGCAAGAGGTGCACAATGGTTTCAACAAGATGGAGCCACCCCTCACTTATCACATCAAACTCTGCTGTGGCTCAAACAACTATTCTATGGCTGGCCCATCAGCAAGAGATGTGACATTGAGTAGGCACCTCGCTCACCTGATCTGAACGTCCCAAATGTTTACCTTTGGGATTATTTGACAAAAAAAATACGTGTACGAGGACAATCTGAAAGGGACAATTTGTTTTTTAGTTTCCTCCCTAGACCTCCATCAAAGTAAAACAAATAAAAAACATCCATTAGATCCCCCTTCTAGATTAATTAAACAAATAAATAAATCGGTTGATAAATGTCCCGGCCGAAGGCCGGTTGTTCCAAAATTACAGGTTCACTATCGTTCGCCAGGAACACAAAATCGACACGTAAATATCACGAAAGGTCTTAATATTGATAAAGAAATGGGGCGAAAGGTAATAAAATCACCAAACTAATGTGCCGAACGTCATAAAATCTGAAAACTAATAGAGCTAAAAATAATGGAGAAGGGGATCTAGAAAAACGACCCATCTCCCCTTAGCTCATTGTTTGTACGCGCTATTAGCTTATATGAGGGTTGCATTATTGGGGGTCACCCTGTACGAGGGCTGTGGTTATCAATCTGTGGTTGATGAGTGTGTGGGTGTGTGTATGTATGTGTGTGTGTGTGTTTATGTATGTGTGTGTGTGTGTGTGTGTGTGTTAGTGGGAAACCAGGACAAGGTAAAGTTTTGGGAACTCCGTGAACTTGGCGGTATCTCAAGAAGGTCTGTGTGTGGTGATGATGGTTAAGGTGATGAGTATTGTGGTGATGGTGTGATTGTTAGTGGTGATGATGGTTAAGGTGATGAGTATTGTGGTGATGGTGTGATTGTTAGTGGTGATGATGGTTAAGGTGATGAGTATTGTGATGATGGTGATGGTAAGATTGTCTGTTAGTGGTGATGGTGGTTAAGGTAATGAGTATTGTGGTGATGGTGAGATTGTCTGTTAGTGGTGATGATGGTTAAGGTGATGAGTATTGTGGTGATGGTAAGATTGTCTGTTAGTGGTGATGATGGTTAAGGTGATGAGTATTGTGGTGATGGTAAGATTGTCTGTTAGTGGTGATGGTGGTTAAGGTGATGAGTATTGTGATGATGGTGAGATTGTCTGTTAGTGGTGATGATGGTTAAGGTGATGAGTATTGTGGTGATGGTGATGGTAAGATTGTCTGTTAGTGGTGATGATGGTTAAGGTGATGAGTATTGTGGTGATGGTAAGATGGTCTGTTAGTGGTGATGATGGTTAAGGTGATGAGTATTGTGGTGGTGGTAAGATTGTCTGTTAGTGGTGATGATGGTTAAGATGATGAGTATTGTGGTGATGGTGATGGTACGATTGTCTGTTAGTGGTGATGATGGTTAAGGTGATGAGTATTGTGGTGATGGTGATGGTAAGATTGTCTGTTAGTGGTGATGATGGTTAAGGTGATGAGTATTGTGATGATGGTGAGATTGTCTGTTAGTGGTGATGATGGTTAAGGTGATGAGTATTGTGGTGATGGTGAGATGGTCTGTTAGTGGTGATGATGGTTAAGGTGATGAGTATTGTGGTGATGGTAAGATTGTCTGTTAGTGGTGATAATGGTTAAGGTGATGAGTATTGTGGTGATGGTGAGATTGTCTGTTAGTGGTGATGATGGTTAAGGTGATGAATATTGTGGTGGTGGTAAGATGGTCTGTTAGTGGTGATGATGGTTAAGGTGATGAGTATTGTGGTGATGGTAAGATTGTCTGTTAGTGGTGATGAGTATTGTGGTGATGGTAAGATGGTCTGTTAGTGGTGATGATGGTTAAGATGATGAGTATTGTGATGATGGTAAGATGGTTTGTTAGTGGTGATGATGGTTAAGGTGATGAGTATTGTGGTGATGGTAAGATGGTCTGTTAGTGGTGATGATGGTTAAGGTGATGAGTATTGTGGTGATGGTAAGATGGTCTGTTAGTGGTGATGATGGTTAAGGTGATGAATATTGTGGTGGTGGTAAGATTGTCTGTTAGTGGTGATGATGGTTAAGATGATGAGTATTGTGGTGATGGTGATGGTAAGATTGTCTGTTAGTGGTGATGATGGTTAAGGTGATGAGTGTTGTGGTGATGGTAATATGGTCTGTTAGTGGTGATGAGGGTTAAGGTGATAAGTATTGTGGTGGTGGTGGTGGTGAGATGGTCTGTTAGTGGTAATGAGGGTTGAGGTGATGAGTATTGTGGTGATGGTAAGATTGTCTGTTAGTAGTGATGATGGTTAAGGTGATGAGTATTGTGGTGATGGTAAGATTGTCTGTTAGTGGTGATGATGGTTAAGGTGATGAGTATTGTGGTGATGGTGATGAGATGGTCTGTTAGTGGTGATGATGGTTAAGGTGATGAGCATTGTGGTGATGGTGATGGTAAGATTGTCTGTTAGTGGTTATGATGGTTAACGTGATGAGTAATGTGCTGGTGGTGATGGTGAGATTGTCTCTTAGTGGTGATGATGGTTAAGGTGATGAGTATTGTGGTGATGGTGAGATTGTCTGTTAGTGGTGATGATGGTTAAGGTGATGAGTATTGTGGTGATGGTGAGATGGTCTGTTAGTGGTGATGATGGTTAAAGTGATGAGTATTGTGGTAATGGCGATGGTGAGATTGTCTGTTAGTGGTGATGATGGTTAAGGTGATGAGTATTGTGGTGATGGCAAGATGGTCTGTTAGTGGTGATGATGGTTAAGGTGATGGTATTGTGGTGATGATGGTTAAGGTGATGAGTATTGTGGTGATAGTAAGATGGTCTGTTAGTGGTGATGATGGTTAAGGTGATGAGTATCGTGGTGATGGTAAGATTGTCTGTTAGTGGTGATGATGGTTAAGGTGATGAGTATTGTGATGATGGTGAGATTGTCTGTTAGTGGTGATGATGGTTAAGGTGATGAGTATTGTGGTGATGGTGAGATTGTCTGTTAGTGGTGATGATGGTTAAGGTGATGAGTATTGTGGTGATGGTAAGATTGTCTGTTAGTGGTGATGATGGTTAAGGTGATGAGTATTGTGGTGATGGTGAGATTGTCTGTTAGTGGTGATGATGGTTAAGGTGATGAGTAATGTGGTGGTGGTGATGGTGAGGTTATCTGTTAGTGGTGATGAGTATTATGGTGATGGTAAGATTGTCTGTTAGTGGTGATGATGGTTAAGGTGATGAGTATTGTAGTGATGGTGAGATGGTATGTTAGTGGTGATGATGGTTAAGGTGATGAGTATTGTGGTGATGGTAAGATAGTCTTTTAGTGGTGATGATGGTTAAGGTGATGAATATTGTGGTGATGGCAATATGGTCTGTTAGTGGTGATGATGGTTAAGGTGATGGGTATTGTGTTGATGGTGAGATTGTCTGTTAGTGGTGATGATGGTTAAGGTGATGAGTATTGTGGTGATGGTGAGATGGTTTGTTAGTGGTGATGATGGTTAAGGTGATGGGTATTGTGGTGATGGTGAGATTGTCTGTTAGTGGTGATGATGGTTAAGGTGATGGGTATTGTGTTGATGGTGAGATTGTCTGTTAGTGGTGGTGATGGTTAAGGTGATGAGTATTGTGGTGATGGTGAGATGGTCTGTTAGTGGTGGTGATGGTTAAGGTGATGAGTATTGTGGTGATGGTGAGATGGTTTGTTAGTGGTGATGATGGTTAAAGTGATGAGTATTGTGGTGATGGTGAGATGGTCTGTTAGTGGTGATGATGGTTAAGGTGATGAGTATTGTGGTGATGGTGAGATGGTTTGTTAGTGGTGATGATGGTTAAGGTGATGTGTATTGTGGTGATGGCAAGATGGTCTGTTAGTGGTGATGATGGTTAAGGTGATGAGTATTGTGGTGATGGTAAGATGGTCTGTTAGTGGTGATGATGGTTAAGGTGATGAGTATTGTGGTGATGGTAAGATGGTCTGTTAGTGGTGATGAGTATTGTGGTGATGGTGAGATGGTTTGTTAGTGGTGATGATAATTAAGGTGATGAGTATTGTGGTGATGGTAAGATGGTCTGTTAGTGGTGATGATGGTTAAGGTGATGAGTATTGTGGTGATGGTAAGATGGTCTGTTAGTGGTGATGATGGTTAATGTGATGAGTATTGTGGTGATGGTGAGATGGTTTGTTAGTGGTGATGATGGTTAAGGTGATGAGTATTGTGGTGATGGTGAGATGGTTTGTTAGTGGTGATGATGGTTAAGGTGATGAGTATTGTGGTGATGGCAAGATGGTCTGTTAGTGGTGATGATGGTTAAGGTGATGGTAAGATGGTCTGTTAGTGGTGATGATGGTTAAGGTGATGAGTATTGTGGTGATGGCAATATTGTGTGTGTGTGTGTGTGTGTGTGATGTTAGTGGGAATAGTTGTGAGGTTTCTATTTCTCTCTATTTTCTTTTATATTTGTATTTATTTATATTATTATTATTATTATTATTATTATTATTATTATTTTTATTATTATTATTATTATTTTGAAGTTACTGTATGTATTTTGTATTTATTTGTATAGTTTTGATTTGTGTTCGTGGTGTTGATTGGAAAGGGTAACAAGCTTTATTGGGTGTTGGGTAGTGATTGGAAACCCTTTGTGACTATAGTCTATTTGTTTCCAGCTGAGGGTAAATTGTCATGTTTCTATCTTTGTTACTCAACTATAAGGTAGATTTTGTAGCGAAATATGATGTTAATTATGACAACTTGGCATTAACACGACACACAGCCATAGCAGTTTCATATATTTCCATTAAGTATCGATAAATCAGCTACTAAGGGATTCAATTGACCATCAGCTGGACAACAATAGAGTACAGCTAAACATGTTTGGTGTTGATGGCCGTGTTGGGGCCGCGGCATTGTTTACACTTGGGATGGAAAACAAACACTGGGAAAACAAACCCTTGTATAATAAACAATTCTGTCACTTAGCAGAGCCGTTAAGGTAAGGTTTCTAGTTTGTTTCCTACTCCTCCAGCAATCTTAAAATGTCACCCCCTTGACCCCCTTTCAAGATAAATATGTACATTTTTCGGTAGACAAATATCCCGGCCGAAGGCCGGTTACTCTTAAATTACAGGCTCGCTACCGCTCGCCAGGATAAAATCGACACCTAAATTGCACGAAAGGTCTTATAATTGACAGAATGGGGCGGACATTCTTAAAATTACCAAACTAATGGGGCAAACGTCTTAAAATCTCAAAAGCAATGGGGCTAACCATGAGGGAGAAAGGGGTCAAGAAACAAGTCCCTCAAGTGGAGACCTCCCCTTAAGGAGGTAGGTGTTATATATTTGTATATTTATGTATGCATTTAATTAATAGTATTTTAGTTTCCTCCCTAGATATCCCCCCCCCCCCCCATGAAGCTTAGAAATACATCCTCAAGATCCCCGTTTAAGATTAATTTTTATATTTTTCGGTAGAAAAGTGTATCCTCCAAAATTAGGGGCTCGCTATCGCTCGTCATGAAAAATATCGACACCTAATTGGCACGAAAGGCCTTCATATTGACAAGGAAATGGGCGAAATTCGTAATATTTGAAAACTAATGGGGCTAAACATGAAGGAGAAGGCGGTTCAGAAGAAAATACAAATACTTCCCCTTAAACGTATGTTAATAATAATAATAATAATATAATACAAATATTAAATCCGATAATAAAATAATGGTAAACACTCCAACATCAGTAAGCTAATAATAATAATAATAATAATAATAATAATAATAATACAAATAAAATAATACTAATAATAATAATACTAGTACTAGATAATAAAGTAATGGTAAACACTCCAACATCAGTAAGCCAAGTATCCCTCTCCACTTGGCATGTTGGTCACGGTCAGAATCCTCGTAAATGAATCATGCTTTCACTCCCCCAGCCTGCCTGTACACACATACCACACAGTCACACACACCTACACGCACACACAAACACCTACACGCACACACACACACAAACACCTACACGCACACAACACACACCCACACACCGACCCACACACACACACACACACTCACAGAGGAGTACAAAGGAAAGCAAGCAAGAACGTATTTACTGATCCTTACTGTGCTACTTGTATCTAAACTACCTAGCCTATTAAATTATTTAAGAGAGAAAAGATGGCTTACAGGGGACAGGATTCATCTTTTCCCTGCAGAATAGATAAACTGACATGGTACTCAACTGGAACATTAGAAAATAGAACTATCTTACTATCTATTCTACACATAGACACACACACACGCCCACACACACACACACGCACGCACAGAGAGAGAGAGAGAGAGAGAGAGAGAGAGAGAGAGAGAGAGAGAGAGAGAGAGAGAGAGAGAGAGAGAGAGAGAGAGAGAGAGAGAGAATAAGCTCATATAATTATGTGGACTCGATTCTCAGGGACAATGGTTTGCGAGTGAGGTATAGACGGCTTATTAACCCTTTCTAGATTCGATTACGCATTTGTTTCTGTTTTTTGGCTATTATTAGACGATTTTATTCATATTAGGAAGGGTATATGGACGTTAGAGGGTTTATTGAGATAGTCATTGCCCTTATACTCCCCACAGATCCTTCGTAAGCTGTATACAATCGTCTACTGATAGTCAGAATAAACTGTCAACATGCCACAATCTTCAAAGGGTTAATGTGTAGGTATCAAGCATGGAACACTGGTATCCTGATTTACAGCTATTTTGAATATGTACTCCTATATTTCCAATCAATATCATTCTGGTATAGTCTCATGTTTTACTTCTTGTTAATCAGGAACGGTCTACTTACCTTTAAGGGGGGATGGGCGTATTTATTTCCTCATTTATATATGTTTACCATTGTTTTTAGTTTCCTCCCTAGACCTCCATCAAGCTTTTAAAAAAACACTCTCCAAGACCATCCTTCAAGATAAATTTTTAAATTTTCGATGAAAAAATAATTCCGGCCGAAGGCTGGTTCATCTTATATTACAGGCTTGCTGTCGCTCGCCAGGAAAGAATCGACACCTAAATGACAAGAAAAGTCTAAATATTCACGAAGAAATGGGACGAAAAATCTTAAAATCGCCAAACTAATGAGCCGAACGTCATAAAATCTGAATATGAATATGGTACGTAACTCCTTAATTTGTAGTCAATTGATGGTGAGCAGTTTTACATCGGTCAGGGCCTCATTCAATTGTTATCAGCTGATCAAGGTCAATATTCAGGGATACAGGTACAGTCGGCATAACAAGTGATGTCTCGGCACCAAGTATGTTTTAATCAATAATTGGTATCAGAAATATTTACACATGATTTATTCTTTTCGAGTGAGATATACCAACATGTTCCTACACTTACCCACCCTATCCAACATCTGACAGATATTAATACAGCACAGAGCGAGCCAAACGTAATGACAGCTTAGGTATGACTTATTAGCGCCACTGTGCATGTTCACTGTTTGTCTATTTATGAGGGACACTTTAGAAATCATGTACAGTCGCGCTAATAAGTGATGTCTCGGCACCAAGTATGTTTTGATCAATAATTGGTATCAGCAATATCTAAGCTTCATTTCTTCATACCGAGTGAAATATACAAACATGTCCTTACACTTACCCACCCTATTCAACATCTGACAGACATTAATACAGCACAGAACAAGCCAAACGTAATGACAGCTGGGACATGACTTATTAGCGCGACCGTACCCATTTTATAATAATTGTTACATAGTGAGGGTAATGGTTTGTAGATTCAACATTTTATTGATGGACAACTACATTGATCCTCGTATAGTAAGTCATGTCCTCATTACATAATGGTCCGTTGTATTTTAATCTCGGGTACAATTGGGTAATTCAGGTACTCATTCAATATGTATGTATTGTGGATGGTCATTGTTTGAAAATTGGGTACTCCTTCAATTATTGCCATTTGCCAGAGGGCGCTATTAAAGAATTCAGGTATTCAGGTATATAACCACTGTCCCCTTAAGAAAATAGTAAATAATGCTATTTACCGTACTGCTAAGGGGGACCGTTATAAGATCAAGATATTGCATAGATCTGTCTTAGTAGGAATACTCATCGGTAAAACTATCCTTCTTTAGTGTTTTGTTTACTTCTACGAAACAGCTATGTAAATCAAGTAGTCTATCATTTGTTTTTCTCGCTGACTGGTATTATTACGAGAGTGTTAGTTTATTACTCGAATATTATTATATTGCTGTAAAAGCGAAAGTGTTAATCAGATGCACATTTATTAATTCGTTTTCAGTTGACGAGAGATAACATCATGTAAATTAGGTTATCGTTAATTGACTGTCCATGTAAAGCCGAGGGACACTTATGTAAATTATGTCCCATAAAATTAGTATATATCGCTGAGGTACATTATCACTGGAATATGAAACAATACTGCTTGAGTTTATCTGACGTTTAATTTTTTTTTTATTTATTCATTATTTTTCTAGTTTCCTCCCTAGACCTCCATCAAACTTTTAAAACACATACATTTCCGTTCTTTCAAAATTACAGGATCACTATCGTTCGCCAAGAAAAAAAATAGACACCTAAATAGCACGAAAGGTCTTAATATTGACAAAGAAATGGGGCGAAGGGGCATAAAATCGACAAACTAATGGGACACACATCTTAAACTCTAAAAACTAATGGGGCTAAGCATGAGGGAGAAGGGGGTCTAGAAAAACAACTAATTTCCCCTTAATGATGATACTATCATAAACATCTTAATGAAATTGTAGTGTATTGGTTGATAGTATCAACGTGAGAAATACACAGTTTAATTGTTTATATTTTGGATCGCTATTCTATTGTAAAGTTCTCCTACTCAACAAGACAGAGAAAGGGGCGAGGGAACGTGAAAGTGGTCCCGGACCCTAAGAATTGGAACTTTGAAAGTTTCTGTTCGGGCTCTGTCACGAGTCGGCCACCCCCAGCAATGTGGTATGTGCCTGAGTACATACATACATACATTCATTGTATAATTAACCCCTTCTGTACCGACGACCTCTTTTCAATTTTATTCTAGCTATATTTAACGATCTTCTGCAGTTTAAGAAGGATCTGTGGTAGTAAAAAGGGTGAAGTGAGATAGTTCGAAGCCTGTTAATTGCTAAAGGCCCTTCCTAAGCTTAATAGAATCATCCAATAGTGGCCAGAACGTAACGAAAAGGACGTCACCGGTACAGAAGGGGTTAAGTTACTCAGTAGAATATTGTCTTTAGCTTACGTTTATTATTATGTAAGCCCAGATTAACCCTCTCCGACATATGACGCAATTTTGAGCCTATTAGGGATACTTTAAAGCCTTTATTACCATCAGGGTTTTTTACAAACCTTTATTTTAGTTACTTCAACCTCTGCAGTTGTCTTTGAGTTAGCTGTGGGCAGAAAACTAATTTGGGAGAGGTAATTATAAGAGTGAGAGAACTCTATTTCTTATTGCTAATCTGGCAACCTCTGCGTCATATATGTCTGAAGGGGTTAAAAGGCCTTCATCTTTCACACAAGACTTTGAACCTTCAACGCCAAATCTGAAGTAACTGGGATACAGTATTTGTTTGTTCGTGTATATTTTATAGATAGCCATATGTATCTTTGGATCTATCTATTTTTGTACCAATTAATCTATTTATTTATCATTCTTTCCATCTTCGCTAATGTTTCTCTCTTTTCTTTCTTGTGTTTTTCTCTACAATATCTCTCGGGAATACAGATTCAAATATGTAAATATGCGTTATTGATTCTCTGATTAGACCTGATAGAAAAACTTGCACCTATTTGTATATAGATAATTAATGTAAGCTGAGTGTAAGCTTACAAAACACTCTTTTGTTATGTGTGGCTCGTCTTAACTTTCAAAATATTATGTCAGCTCGTCGACTGGTTGAATAAAAGATTAATAATTTTACTGGAGGCTGCTGCATATTTATAAAGATTATTTTTAGCTCTTCATTTACATTTACCTTTAGCTAAAAGGCATGGAATATAGAGCAGTTTTACTTTATTAGCTATGCAATTCAGAGGCACAAACATAAATTCAAAGGATTTACCGCAATGCAGTATAGCTTTCCAATTTAGTGCATGTAAAAAAAAAAAAAAAAAAAAAAAAAAAAAAAAACGGGCACTGCATATTCAAACTTAGCTAACTGTATGATATAACAGCCAAACCATATGAAGAAAATATTTGTATGTAACTAATATATATAATTGGTTATTTTAGTACCATGTATTCCTGTCTAGTTATATAATTATTATATCATGTTATGCCTTTTCTAAATATAGATTCGTCAAAGATAATTAACTATATGATGTCTGAGAATACCTCTGATATAGTATTCATTATACTCCTCTCTGTGTAGGATTGTAGAGCATGTAGAGCTTGATATTATTTGACCTTCCCATCAATAATAATTATGTTATATATACAGTATATATTTGGTATGTCTAGGGCTCACTATAATATGCTCCATTAAGGGGATTGTGGCTGTTTATATTTTATTGAGTTTTTTTATCTAATAATTAATTTATTCTTTTATTTCTTAGTTTCCTCGCTAGACCTCCATCAAGCTTAAAAAAACACTCCCTAGACACCCTTTCACGATAAATTTTTACACTTTTCGGTAGAAAAGTTTCCCGGCCGGTTTCTCTGAAAATGTCAGGCTCGCTATCGCTCGCCAGGAAAAACTCGACACCTTAATGGCACGAAATGTCTTAAAATTGACAACGAAGTGTGGCGAAAGGTATTAAAATAGCCAAACTACTGGGCCGAACGTCTTAAAGTTTCAAAACTAATGGGGCTAAACATAAGGGAGAAAGGGGTCCAGAAAAACGACCCATCTCCCCTTAACCAAATGATATAATGGCGATATCCATGTTCCGGGTGTTGATAAAGGATATAGATCCATCACTTCCTACATTACCTTCACCTTACACTTCCAATAGGGATGAATACATTACCAACATGTCCGATTCCTACATTACCTTCATCTTACACTTCCAATAGGGATGAATACATTACCAACATGTCCGATTCCTACATTACCTTCATCTTACACTTCCAATAGGGATGAATACATTACCAACATGTCCGATTCCTACATTACCTTCACCTTACACTTCCAATAGGGATGAATACATTACCAACATGTCCGATTCCTACATTACCTTCACCTTACACTTCCAATAAGGATGAATACATTACCTTCACCTTACACTTCCAATAGGGATGAACACATTACCTTCACCTTACACTTCCAATAGGGATGAACACATTACCTTCACCTTACACTTCCAATAGGGATGAATACATTACCTTCACCTTACACTTCCAATAGGGATGAACACATTACCTTCACCTTACACTTCCAATAGGGATGAACACATTACCTTCACCTTACACTTCCAATAGGGATGAATACATTACCTTCACCTTACACTTCCAATAGGGATGAATGCATTACCTTCACCTTACACTTCCAATAGGGATGAATACATTACCTTCACCTTACACTTCCAATAGGGATGAACACATTACCTTCACCTTACACTTCCAATAGGGATGAACACATTACCTTCACCTTACACTTCCAATAGGGATGAATACATTACCTTCACCTTACACTTCCAATAGGGATGAACACATTACCTTCACCTTACACTTCCAATAGGGATGAATACATTACCTTCACCTTACACTTCCAATAGGGATGAATGCATTACCTTCACCTTACACTTCCAATAGGGATGAATACATTACCTTCACCTTACACTTCCAATAGGGATGAATACATTACCTTCACCTTACACTTCCAATAGGGATGAATACATTACCTTCACCTTACACTTCCAATAGGGATGAATACATTACCTTCACCTTACACTTCCAATAGGGATGAATACATTACCTTCACCTTACACTTCCAATAGGGATGAACACATTACCTTCACCTTACACTTCCAATAGGGATGAATGCATTACCTTCACCTTACACTTCCAATAGGGATGAACACATTACCTTCACCTTACACTTCCAATAGGGATGAACACATTACCTTCACCTTACACTTCCAATAGGGATGAATACATTACCTTCACCTTACACTTCCAATAGGGATGAATACATTACCTTCACCTTACACTTCCAATAGGGATGAATACATTACCTTCACCTTACACTTCCAATAGGGATGAATACATTACCTTCACCTTACACTTCCAATAGGGATGAATACATTAACAACATGTCCGATTCGTTAGGTTGACCGGTGTGCTGTTGTGACCATCCCCCCTTAAGCCAAGGCCCATCAGTGTCATCTAAAAAAACTTACCGTTTCTAATTGTTGGTATTGGATGCCCTCGTTGAATTAATGTAGGCTTTTGGATAGCATCGATAAACACCTAGGTCTCATTTCATGATACTTATCATATGACTCGAACATAATGTCCAAATTGTAAGCTTGCCTATCGGGGAATTAATCATATAAAACCCTCATAAGGAAGTCGGGTCTTAGTTCAGGAGAATACTGTGTAGTAGATTCACAAGGATCAAATACTGTGTAGTAGATTCACAAGGATCAAATACTGTGTAGTAGATTCACAAGGATCAAATACGTTGTAGTAGATTCACAAGGATCAAATACTGTGTAGTAGATTCACAAGGATCAAAATAAAATATAAAGACAGACCAAACTAATTGACCAAGCTCCGATACAATAAAATATAAAGACAGACCAAACTAATTGACCAAGCTCCGATACAATTAAATATAAAGACAGACCAAACTAATTGACCAAGCTCCGATACAATTAAATATAAAGACAGACCAAACTAATTGACCAAGCTCCGATACAATTAAATATAAAGACAGACCAAACTAATTGACCAAGCTCCGATACAATTAAATGTAATGACAGACCAAACTAATTGACCAAGCTCCGATAAAATATAAAGACAGACCAAACTAATTGACCAAGCTCCGATACAATTAAATATAAAGACAGACCAAACTAATTGACCAAGCTCCGATACAATTAAATGTAAAGACAGACCAAACTAATTGACCAAGCTCCGATAAAATATAAAGACAGACCAAACTAATTGACCAAGCTCCGATACAATTAAATATAAAGACAGACCAAACTAATTGACCAAGCTCCGATACAATTAAATATAAAGACAGACCAAACTAATTGACCAAGCTCCGATAAAATATAAAGACAGACCAAACTAATTGACCAAGCTCTGATAAAATATAAAGACAGACCAAACTAATTGACCAAGCTCCGATAAAATATAAAGACAGACCAAACTAATTGACCAAGCTCCGATACAATTCGCCACAAAAACTGATCGTGTAACACTATATCTGATTTCCTGATCGAAAGTGTGCCACCAGACACCGAGAGGGTTAAACTCCCAATCGAATTGCTTGTCAAGTATTGGAAGTGAAAGCCAAGGTTACCTCAGAAGCAGGACTACTCTCTCAATACCTGGCACTGACCTGGATGGGTGCAGGGTACAAGTGTGTGTGTTTGACCTTAGGCCTTGACTCTGGAAAGGGGGGATATCAGCGAGGTTGTAAATGGGTCGGTAGGTCAGTAGATTTGTAGGCTGTAGGAGACATCACACATTTAGATGTATACAGATAGAGGATATAACACAGGCAAATAAAATAGACTCTCTCTCTCTCTCTCTCTCTCTCTCTCTCTCTCTCTCTCTCTCTCTCTCTCTCTCTCTCTCTCTCTCTCTCTCTCTCTCTCTCTCTCTCTTTTACCGGTGGATCACATATTATATGCTTTCATTAATTTCATTGGAGGTGTTTGGTGTTGGGGTGAAATTAATACAAAATAGAATATACTGTATATATTGTATTCATATAGGCGTACATGTATACAACAGTGGGAATTATTTAGTGTGTTTGAAGTGGCTTGTATACGGTAGAGATGGCACGTGTGTAGCTCAGTACTGTAGGTAGGACGTGTTCTGGTTATCCTATATAACGGCGGTGGTGGGGTCTGTTTGTCTATTTGTAGTGTAGGGATAGGTCTGCTTGTAGTGGTAGGGTTGGTGTCTGTAGTGGTAGGTGTGTAGGGGTCATGGTGAATGTTTGGAGTGGTAGGGTTGGTGTCTATCTGTAGTGGTAGGTCTGCTTGTAGTGGTAGGGTTAGTGTCTGTAGTGGTAGGTGTGTATGGGTCATGAATGTTTGGAGTGGTAGGGTTGGTTTCTATATGTAGTGGTAGTTATGTTTGTATTGGTAGAAGTGGTGTGTGTTTGGAGTAGTAGGTGTGTAGAGGTAGTGGTGTTTGTAGTGGTAGGTGTGTAGAGGTGGTGGTGTTTGTAGTGGTAGGTGTGTTGGAGTGGTGTATATGTAAGGAGTCATGGTGGTAGTGGTAGTGGATGTTTGTAGTGGTAGGTGTGTAGTGAATGTGTAAAACTGGTGAAAGCTAATCACCTCAATCGTTTATAAACCACACCGACCATTATATCGACCACAACTATCACAAATTAACCACCACGACCACGTATACTTAATACACACCTCGGCTGTATGCCAACCACAATAATTGACCACTAGCGAGTTTAAGGCAATGAGTAAGTTGGAGCCGTAAACATAGATATTAAACAAAAATGCAATGGTACCGGTAATGTAAGTTTCCGATGGCTATAAAGTATGTTGAATTTGATTTGAATTATTGTTCTATGCACTACGAATCTTCTATGTCTCTGTATCAAATTAATGCAAAATGTTCATAATTTACAACATATTTCGCTACAAGATCCTAGTAATAGTTGAGTAATCTAGATGGATACATGTCAATTTACCGTAAGCTGGACATAAATAGACTTTTATAGTAAGTGCAGTATACGTGGTCGTGGTGGTACATTTACGATTATTGTGGTCGATATAATTATTATGGTCTTTGTGCTATACAGTATATACGGTTGGTATTAAGGGGGGTCACAGTCTTTGTGTTATACAGTATATACGGTTGGTATTAAGGGGGGTCACAGTCTTTGTGTTATACAGTATATACGGTTGGTATTAAGGGGGGTCACAGTCTTTGTGCTATACAGTATATACGGTTGGTATTAAGGGGGGTCACAGTCTTTGTGCTATACAGTATATACGGTTGGTATTAAGGGGGGTCACAGTCTTTGTGCTATACAGTATATACGGTTGGTATTAAGGGGGTACACAGTCTTTGTGCTATACAGTATATACGGTTGGTATTAAGGGGGGTCACAGTCTTTGTGCTATACAGTATACGGTTGGTATTAAGGGGGGTCACAGTCTTTGTGCTATACAGTATATACGGTTGGTATTAAGGGGGGTCACAGTCTTTGTGCTATACAGTTATACGGTTGGTATTAAGGGGGGTCACAGTCTTTGTGCTATACAGTATATACGGTTGGTATTAAGGGGGGTCACAGTCTTTGTGCTATACAGTATATACGGTTGGTATTAAGGGGGGTCACAGTCTTTGTGCTATACAGTATATACGGTTGGTATTAAGGGGGGTCACAGTCTTTGTGCTATACAGTATATACGGTTGGTATTAAGGGGGGTCACAGTCTTTGTGCTATACAGTATATACGGTTGGTATTAAGGAGGGTCACAGTCTTTGTGCTATACAGTATATACGGTTGGTATTAAGGGGGGTCACAGTCTTTGTGCTATACAGTATATACGGTTGGTATTAAGGGGGGTCACAGTCTTTGTGCTATACAGTATATACGGTTGGTATTAAGTAGGGTCACAGTCTTTGTGCTATACAGTATATACGGTTGGTATTAACGGGGGTCACAGTCTTTGTGCTATACAGTATATACGGTTGGTATTAAGGGGGGTCACAGTCTTTGTGCTATACAGTATATACGGTTGGTATTAAGGAGGGTCACAGTCTTTGTGCTATACAGTATATACGGTTGGTATTAAGGGGGGTCACAGTCTTTGTGCTATACAGTATATACGGTTGGTATTAAGGGGGGGTCACAGTCTTGTGCTATACAGTATATACGGTTGGTATTAAGGGGGGTCACAGTCTTTGTGCTATACAGTATATACGGTTGGTATTAAGGAGGGTCACAGTCTTTGTGCTATACAGTATATACGGTTGGTATTAAGGGGGGTCACAGTCTGTGTGCTATACAGTATATACGGTTGGTATTAAGGAGGGTCACAGTCTTTGTGCTATACAGTATATACGGTTGGTATTAAGGGGGGTCACAGTCTGTGTGCTATACAGTATATACGGTTGGTGTTAAGGGGGGTCACAGTCTTTGTGCTATACAGTATATACGGTTGGTATTAAGGGGGGTCACAGTCTTTGTGCTATACAGTATATACGGTTGGTATTAAGGAGGGTCACAGTCTTTGTGCTATACAGTATATACGGTTGGTATTAAGGAGGGTCACAGTCTTTGTGTTATACAGTATATACGGTTGGTATTAAGGGGGGTCACAGTCTTTGTGTTATACAGTATATACGGTTGGTATTAAGGGGGGTCACAGTCTTTGTGCTATACAGTATATACGGTTGGTATTAAGGGGGGTCACAGTCTTTGTGCTATACAGTATATACGGTTGGTATTAAGGGGGGTCACAGTCTTTGTGCTATACAGTATATACGGTTGGTATTAAGGGGGGTCACAGTCTTTGTGCTATACAGTATATACCGTTGGTATTAAGGGGGGTCACAGTCTTTGTGCTATACAGTATATACGGTTGGTATTAAGGGGGGTCACAGTCTTTGTGCTATACAGTATATACGGTTGGTATTAAGGGGGTCACAGTCTTTGTGCTATACAGTATATACGGTTGGTATTAAGGGGGGTCACAGTCTTTGTGCTATACAGTATATACGGTTGGTATTAAGGGGGGTCACAGTCTTTGTGCTATACAGTATATACGGTTGGTATTAAGGGGGGTCACAGTCTTTGTGCTATACAGTATATACGGTTGGTATTAAGGGGGGTCACAGTCTTTGTGCTATACAGTATATACGGTTGGTATTAAGGGGGGTCACAGTCTTTGTGCTATACAGTATATACGGTTGGTATTAAGGGGGGTCACAGTCTTTGTGCTATACAGTATATACGGTTGGTATTAAGGGGGGTCACAGTCTTTGTGCTATACAGTATATACGGTTGGTATTAAGGGGGGTCACAGTCTTTGTGCTATACAGTATATACGGTTGGTATTAAGGGGGGTCACAGTCTTTGTGCTATACAGTATATACGGTTGGTATTAAGGGGGGTCACAGTCTTTGTGCTATACAGTATATACGGTTGGTATTAAGGGGGGTCACAGTCTTTGTGCTATACAGTATATACGGTTGGTATTAAGGGGGGTCACAGTCTTTGTGCTATACAGTATATACGGTTGGTATTAAGGGGGGTCACAGTCTTTGTGCTATACAGTATATACGGTTGGTATTAAGGGGGGTCACAGTCTTTGTGCTATACAGTATATACGGTTGGTGTTTAGGGGGATCACAGTCTTTGTGCTATACAGTATATACGGTAGGTATTAAGGGGGGTCACAGTCTTTGTGCTATACAGTATATACGGTTGGTATTAAGGGGGGTCACAGTCTTTGTGCTATACAGTATATACGGTTGGTATTAAGGGGGGTCACAGTCTTTGTGCTATACAGTATATACGGTTGGTATTAAGGGGGGTCACAGTCTTTGTGCTATACAGTATATACGGTTGGTATTAAGGGGGGTCACAGTCTTTTTTCTCTTTCCCTGGCTTGTATCCATTCGGCCCCATTCATCCAACTGTTTTAAGATGTTTATCCCCATCCAGGTGTCGTTTTCTTCCTGGCGATAGCAAGCCAGCATTGTATGGAGAAATCCGGCTTCGCCGGAGAAATGTTTCTATCGAAAAATTTACAAATTTAGCTTGCTGACAAAACAAAAGATCCTAACGAGGCTGCTTGCATCTATTATACCTAGTTTATGTGAATGAAAGATAGGTGGGCACAGTATAAAGGCAGCTGTTGAGTGTCGTAAAAATATGGTTGTTTTAGTTTTAT
This sequence comes from Paralithodes platypus, assembly GCA_032716605.1. NCBI lineage: Eukaryota > Metazoa > Arthropoda > Malacostraca > Decapoda > Lithodidae > Paralithodes > Paralithodes platypus. The sequence continues at coordinate 17,057,609 of CM064492.1, read as the reverse complement.
TAATGTGGCTATAGTGCTCTCTCTCTCTGTCTCTCTCTGTCTCTCTATATATCTCTCTCTCTCTCTCTATATATATATATATATATATATATATATATATATATATATATATATATATATATATAACTTGTTTCTTGTGATCGTTGTTATAGTGGTAAATAGTGATTGTGTTGAAGATACGTTTTTGTAGATGGTAGTTATGTAGTCCTGATGGTGGTAGGTGGTGCGTAGTGGTAGGTATAGCTGGTAAGAGGTATGTGGTTAGAATAGGAGGTATGTGGTTAGAATAGGAGGTATGTGGTAAGAATGATAGGCAGGTGGTTTATATCATAGGTATTATGCAGTGAGGTGCTAGCTAGATGGCCTTGATTGGTGGAGGTTTTAGTCGTTATAGTCTTATGGTCACTAGCTGACGGTCAATTGCCACTTCTTTATCTTAAGGGGAGGCATACCGTTTTTCTGGACCCCCTTCTCCCTAATGTTTAGCCCCACAAGTTTTGAGATTATAAGACGTTCGGCCCATTAGTTTGGCCATTTTTACACCTTTCGCCCCATTTCGTTGTCAATTTAAAGACCTTTCGTGCCATTTAGGTGTCGAATTTTTCCTGGCGATAGCGAGCCTACAATTTTAAGAGGAAATGGCCTTCGGCCGGGACATTTTTTTTATTGAAAAATTTACAAATTTATCTTGAAGGGGGGTCTAGGGGGTGTTTTTCTAAGCTTGATGTAGGTCTAGGGAGGAAACTAAAAACATATATGAATACATGAATTAATAGACCAAACGAACGGTCAGTCTCCCCTTAACTTTAATAATCTTAATGCTTGTGTACTTGCTTTTTGTGGGTGAACTGTTATATGTGTTCTCCTGTCACCTCTTTTGTGGGTGAACTGTTATATGTGTTCTCCTGTCACCTCTTTTGTGGGCGAACTGTTATATGTGTTCTCCTGTCACCTCTTTTGTGGGTGAACTGTTATATGTGTTCTCCTGTCACCTCTTTTGTGGGTGAACTGTTATATGTGTTCTCCTGTCACCTCTTTTGTGGGTGAACTGTTATATGTGTTCTCCTGTCACCTCTTTTGTGGGTGAACTGTTATGTGTTCTCTTGTCACCTCTTTTGTGGGCGAACTGTTATATGTGTTCTCCTGTCACCTCTTTTGTGGGTGAACTGTTATATGTGTTCTCCTGTCACCTCTTTTTCCTTTCTTGTATTTCTTGCTGATCCTCCCTACCCCTTGTGGGAGTAAGGGCTGCCTACTGACTGACTGCCTTTATCTTAATTAGTCAGCTATTACGATAAGTTTGTAGCCACCGATGCTGTTAAGGGGAGATTTTTCCCCAGACCTCCATCAAACTTAAGAAATACCGCTAAGACCCGTCTTTGAGATAAATTTGTGCAGTTTACAATAACAAAATACCCTGGTCGAAGGCTGGTTCATCCTAATTTGCAGGCTCGCTATCGCTCGTCAGGAAAGAATCGACACCTAAGGTATACTAATAATAGTGATATTCATATGGTAGACTGGTATGATACAGCTGGTAGTGGTAGTGGTAGTTATGATAGTCTAGTTACATAGGTGGTAGTTATGGTACTATAGTTACGTAGCTGGCAGTAGTGGTAGTTATGGTAGTATAGTTACATAGGTGGTAGTAGTGGTAGTTATGGTAGTCTAGTTACACTGGTGATAATTATGGTAGTATAGTTACATAGGTGGTAGTTATGGTAGTTATGGTAGTATAGTTACATAGGTGGTAGTAGTGGTAGTTATGGTAGTCTAGTTACACTGGTGATAATTATGGTAGTATAGTTACATAGGTGGTAGTTATGGTAGTTATGGTAGTATAGTTACATAGGTGGTAGTAGTGGTAGTTATGGTAGTCTAGTTACACTGGTGATAATTATGGTAGTATAGTTACATAGGGGGTAGTTGTGGTAGTTATGGTAGTCTAGTTACACTGGTGATAATTATGGTAGTATAGTTACATAGGTGGTAGTTATGGTAGTTATGGTAGTATAGTTACATAGGTGGTAGTAGTGGTAGTTATGGTAGTCTAGTTACACTGGTGATAATTATGGTAGTATAGTTACATAGGTGGTAGTAGTGGTAGTTATGGTAGTCTAGTTACACTGGTGATAATTATGGTAGTATAGTTACATAGGGGGTAGTTGTGGTAGTTATGGTAGTCTAGTTACACTGGTGATAATTATGGTAGTATAGTTACATAGGTGGTAGTTATGGTAGTTATGGTAGTATAGTTACATAGGTGGTAGTAGTGGTAGTTATGGTAGTCTAGTTACACTGGTGATAATTATGGTAGTATAGTTACATAGGGGGTAGTTGTGGTAGTTATGGTAGTCTAGTTACACTGGTGATAATTATGGTAGTATAGTTACATAGGGGGTAGTTGTGGTAGTTATGGTAGTCTAGTTACACTGGTGATAATTATGGTAGTATAGTTACATAGGTGGTAGTTATGGTAGTTATGGTAGTATAGTTACATAGGTGGTAGTAGTGGTAGTTATGGTAGTCTAGTTACACTGGTGATAATTATGGTAGTATAGTTACATAGGGGGTAGTTGTGGTAGTTATGGTAGTCTAGTTACACTGGTGATAATTATGGTAGTATAGTTACATAGGTGGTAGTTATGGTAGTATAGTTACATAGGTGGTAGTAGTGGTAGTTATGGTAGTCTAGTTACACTGGTGATAATTATGGTAGTATAGTTACATAGGGGGTAGTTGTGGTAGTTATGGTAGTATAGTTACATAGGTGGTAGTAGTGGTAGTTATGGTAGTATAGTTACATAGGTGGTAGTAGTGGTAGTTATGGTAGTCTAGTTACACTGGTGATAGTTATGGTAGTATAGTTACATAGGGGGTAGTAGTGGTAGTTATGGTAGTATAGTTACATAGGTGGTAGTAGTGGTAGTTATGGTAGTATAGTTACACTGGTGATAGTTATGGTAGTATAGTTACATAGGGAGTAGTAGTGGTAGTTATGGTAGTATAGTTACATAGGTGGTAGTAGTGGTAGTTATGGTAGTATAGTTACATAGCTGGTAGTAGTGGTAGTTATGGTAGTATAGTTACATAGGTGGTAGTAGTGGTAGTTATGGTAGTATAGTTACATAGGTGGTAGTAGTGGTAGTTATGGTAGTATAGTTACATAGGTGGTAGTTATGGTAGTATAGTTACATAGGTGGTAGTAGTGGTAGTTATGGTAGTATAGTTACATAGGTGGTAGTTATGGTAGTATAGTTACATAGGTGGTAGTAGTGGTAGTTATGGTAGTATAGTTACATAGGTGGTAGTTATGGTAGTATAGTTACATAGGTGGTAGTAGTGGTAGTTATGGTAGTATAGTTACATAGGTGGTAGTTATTGTAGTATAGTTACATAGGGGGTAGTAGTGGTAGTTATGGTAGTCTAGTTACACTGGTGATAGTTATGGTAGTATAGTTACATAGGGGGTAGTAGTGGTAGTTATGGTAGTCTAGTTACACTGGTGATAGTTATGGTAGTATAGTTACATAGGGGGTAGTAGTGGTAGTTATGGTAGTATAGTTACACTGGTGATAGTTATGGTAGTATAGTTACATAGGTGGTAGTAGTGGTAGTTATGGTAGTCTAGTTACACTGGTGATAGTTATGGTACTATAGTTACATAGGTGGTAGTTGTGGTAGTCTAGTTACATAGGTGGTAGTAGTGGTAGTTATGGTAGTATAGTTACATAGGGGTAGTAGTGGTAGTTATGGTACTATAGTTACACTGGTGATAGTTATGGTAGTATAGTTACATAGGTGGTAGTAGTGGTAGTTATGGTAGTATAGTTACATAGGTGGTAGTTATGGTAGTATAGTTACATTGGGGTAGTAGTGGTAGTTATGGTAGTATAGTTACATAGGTGGTAGTTATGGTAGTATAGTTACATAGGTGGTAGTAGTGGTAGTTATGGTAGTCTAGTTACACTGGTGATCGTTATGGTACCGGGTAGTATAGTTACATAGGTGGTGGTAGTATAGTTACATAGGTGGTAGTACTGGTAGTTATGGTAGTATAGTTACATAGGTGGTAGTTGTAGTAGTATAGTTACATAGGTGGTAGTAGTGGTAGTTATGGTAGTATAGTTACATATCACTCGGTAGCAGTGACCATGGATGCGGATGGCAGCAATCAGTACCCTCCACTCAACAATAGACGTGGTGGAGGGTGTACCTGTAGTGAAGTGTACCTGGGTGTACCTAGACTGTACCGGGGGGGGGGGGGATTCTTTTGTAATAGGTGTGTAACTGGCATTTGACCTGAATTGGCATGTATTCCGGTGTGTGGGATGTTGTGTAACTGGTATTTGATCTGATGTGTAATTGGCATGTAATTTGGTGTGTGAGACGTGTAAATGGCATGTAATCTGGTGTATGATTTGGTCTGCAATAGGCATGTGATCTGATGTCTTAACTGGTATTTAATCTGGTGTGTAATTGGCATGTAATCTGGTGTGTGATCCGGTGTGTTATTGGCATGCAATCTGGTGTATGATCTGGTGTGTAAATGGCGTGTGATCTGATGTGATACCTGGTATTTAATCTGGTGTGTAATTGGCCTGGTGTGTAATTGGCTTGTAATCTGGTGTGCAGCTGGATTATTATATAATGTAACTGTCCTGTAGCTGTAGCGTAATATAAATGTAATTAGATATATCAGTGGGTATTCGCCTACCTGAAAATGATCCTGGTCACTAGGTGGTCTCTGCAGAGGACATCCCTGAGTGGAGGAGGCCTAGGGGAAGACCACATGGCTGAGGCATCCTATCTTGCGATACGATCTTGATATGGGCCGGGCAAATACCTGGAGTCTCTCCGAGGGGCTCCCCTGGAGGCTGGAGTGGAGTCGGAGAGTGACTGTGGTTATGCGCTGTCACGGCGTATGTCCCATTGATTGATTGATTCACATTAATCTGGTGTGTTGCTGTCTTGAACAGTACTTAATAGTGTATTTTTTTTTTTTTCTATGTGATTGAGGGAGGCAAAAGGCATAACTGCCTATAGCGAGTGCCTCCCCCATAGTTGAAAGAGTGACAGGGCCAAAATCAAGGGACGTTCGAGCCAAAATGCCTGGACACACGGAGTTTGAAGCAATTTAAGTCATAGGAAGAGGGAAAGACTGATTCTGGGAGAGAGTTCCAGAGCTCAGCTGTTGAGTAGAAGAAAGTTTGAGAGTAACGTTTCACTCTTGGGTTGGAGAGTTGCACAGAGTAGGGGTGGGATTGAGTTGCAAGACGGGTACCACGTGCCCTACGTAAAGGAGGTGGTATGCACTGGGATAGCTCTGAGGAACACTGATTATTATAGTAGCGATAGAATAGCGAGAGAGATGCAACATTGCAGCGGAGAGAGAGAGATTGCAGAGAGTTTGTGAGTGGACGGGAGTTAATGATACGAAAGTTGTTTTGTATTGGGTATATGTTTGTCTTGTACGATACCTGGTGCGTCATTCACTTACCCATTCTCTGGACCCTCCATATACCTATCTTAATTTGTAGTTAAACCTTCAATTCAGTGTTGGTTGGATTATTGTCCATGTCTTCTTGTATTATGACAGAGTTGTATAATAACCCCTTGTAGCCTTGAAATAATGAGACTACCCGCCCTGCTCTTGCCTGGGTTGATGTCCCCGGGGCCTTGGGGGGTGTCAGAGGTTACATGACTATTATAGTGCTCAGAGGTTTCCTTCCGCAATTATACAAGGTCGCTCAATAGTACCTTCACTATTCAACATTATTTTCCTAGTTTGGAATAAGAATAAATGTGAGAAGGCTAACATTATTGTCCTAGTTTGGTATAAGAATAAATGCTTGATGAATGTGAGAAGGCAAACATTATTTTACCACCATTATCGCTGATAGAGAGAGAGAGAGAGATTGTCTATTTATCTGTCTGTATTATATCCTCTATCTGTTTATATCTAAATTGTTATCACCATTATCGCTGGCAGAGAGAGAGAGAGAGAGAGAGAGAGAGAGAGAGAGAGAGAGAGAGAGAGAGAGAGAGAAAGAGAAAGGGGGGGGGGGGCATGCCACACTAACAGAAGCAGCTACAGTGTTATAAAGAAGACACAACAACCAAAGTATAGGGCTAGTCGACTCACAGTAGGGCATCATCTGTGCTCGTGGAGGAGGAAGTACTCTATTTGTCATCATCATCTAACTGAGAGGAGGGAGAAGGGGGGGGGGGGGGGGGGGGGGAGAGAGGGGTGCATCAGTACCAGGGGGAGGAGGGGCAAGGTTAGGGGTTGGGAGGCATCACTACCAGGGAAGGGAGAGGGGGGAATCAGTACCATGGGGAGGAGGGGGGGAAAGGGTAGGGGAAGGGATGCATCAGTACTAGGGGAAGGAAGGATAGGGGAAGGGGTGCATCAGTACCAGGGGAAGGAAGGGTAGGGGAAGGGTGCATCAGTACCAGGGGAAAGGAGGGGCAGGGGAAGGGGTTCACCAGTACCAGGGGAAGGAGGGGTAGGGGAAGGGGTGCATCAGTACCAGGGGAAGGAAGGGTAGGGGAAGGGGTGCACCAGTACCAGGGGAAGGAGGCGTAGGGGAAGGGGTGCACCAGTCCCAGGGGAAGGAGGGGCAGGGGAAGGGGTGCATCAGTACCAGGGGAAGGAGGGGTAGGGAAAGGGGTGCATCAGTACCAGGGGAAGGAGGGGTAGGGGAAGGGGTACATCAAGAGCAGAGAGAAGGAGGGGTAGGGGAAGGGGTGCATCAGTACCAGGGGAAGGAGGGGTAGGGGAAGGGGTGCACCAGTACCAGGGGAAGGAGGGGTAGGGGAAGGGGTGCACCAGTACCAGGGGAAGGAGGGGTAGGGGAAGGGGTGCACCAGTACCAGGGGAAGGAGGGGTAGGGAAGGGGTGCACCAGTACCAGGGGAAGGAGGGGTAGGGGAAGGGGTGCACCAGTACCAGGGGAAGGGGTGCATCAGTACCAGGGGAAGGAGGGGTAGGGGAAGGGGTGCATCAAGAGCAGAGAGAAGGAGGGGTAGGGGAAGAGGTGCATCAGTACCAGCGGAAGGAGGGGTAGGGGAAGGGGTGCTCCAGTACCAGCGGAAGGAGGGTAGGGAAGGGGGTGCATCAGTAGCAGGGGAAGGAGGGGTAGGGGAAGGGGTGCATCAGTACCAGGGGAAGGAGGGGTAGGGGAAGGGGTGCATCAGTACCAGGGGAAGGA
>CM064492.1:17018615-17050296 GCA_032716605.1 Paralithodes platypus | reverse complement strand
GCATCAGTTACCAGTGGGAAGGAGGAGGGGTAGGGGAAGGGGTTGCATCAGTACCAGGGGAAGGAGGCAGGGTAGGGTAGGGGAAGGAGGTTGAGCACCAGTACCAGGGTGGAGGGGTAGGGGGAAGGGGTGCCATCAGTACCCAGGGTAGGGGAAGGAGGGGGTAGGGGAAGGGGTGCATCAGTACCAGGGGAAGGAAGGGTAGAGGTAGGGTGCATCAGTACCAGGGGAAAGGAGGGGCAGGGGAAGGGGTGCACCAGTACCAGGGGAAGGAGGGGTAGGGGAAGGGGTGCATCAGTACCAGGGGAAGGAGGGGTAGGGGAAGGGGTGCATCAGTACCAGGGGAAGGAGGGGTAGGGGAAGGGGTGCATCAGTACCAGGGGAAGGAGGGGTAGGGAAGGGTGCATCAATACCAGGGATGGAGGGGTAGGTGAAGGGGTGCATCAGTACCAGGGGAAGGAGGGGTAGGGGAAGGGGGTGCATCAGTACCAGGGGAAGGAGGGGTTAGGGGAAGGGGTGCACCAGTACCAGGGGAAGGAGGGGGTAGGGGAAGGGGTGCATCAGTACCAGGGTAGGGGAAGGGGTGCATCAGTACCAGGGGAAGGAGGGGTAGGGGAAGGGTGCATCAATACCAGGGATGGAGGGGTAGGTGAAGGGGTGCATCAGTACCAGGGGAAGGAGGGGTAGGGGAAGGGGTGCATCAGTACCAGGGGAAGGAGGGGTAGGGGAAGGGGTGCATCAGTACCAGGGGAAGGAGGGGTAGGGGAAGGGGTGCATCAGTTCTTGGGGAAGGAGGGGTATTGGAAGGGGTTGCATCAGTACCAAGGGAAGGAAGGGTAGGGGAAGGGGTGAATCAGTACCAGTGGGAAGGAGGGGTAGGGGAAGGGGTGCATCAGTACCAGGGGAAGGAAGGGTAGAGGTAGGGTGCATCAGTACTTGGGGAAGGAGGGGTATTGGAAGGGGTTGCATCAGTACCAAGGGAAGGAAGGGTAGGGGAAGGGGTGAATCAGTACCAGTGGGAAGGGGGGGTAGGGGAAGGGGTGCATCAGTACCAGGGGAAGGAGGGGTAGGGGAAGGGGTGCATCAAGAGCAGGGGGACCGCTACATATACATTAAGTGGGTAAGGAGGGGGTGGGGGGGGGCAATGCGCTCCCAAACATTGTGCCTCAGAGAGAGAGAGAGAGAGAGAGAGAGAGAGAGAGAGAGAGAGAGAGAGAGAGAGACAGAGAGAGAGAGAGAGAGAGGGGGAGGGGGAGGGGGGGAAGCACTCCATATCCCCACTCTTGAGCACGGACAAACCAAGGTACTGCTGGGAGGACCTTTAATAACCACTTCACCGCTCACTTCCCAGTCACAACCTACTACTGCTACTTATTGAATCTCTCTCTCTCTCCAGCATGCGAACCCCCCCCCCCCCAGCAAAACGTCAGCAGCCCCACGCCCCGCACCCCATAAGTCACATCGGCCATCCCAACCCTTTAGGGTATTTTTTTTTTTTTTTTAACCCCTTCTCTTTCATATTTAGCCCAATTTGTTACGAGATTTTAAGATGTTCGCTCCATTAGTTTGGTGGTTTTAAGACCTTTCGCCCTATCTTAAAAACACATCCAATAGATCCCCATACTAGTTTAATTTTAATTTTAAATGTACCGGCCGAAAGCTGATTCTTTCAAAATTATAGGCTCACTTTCGTTCGCCAGGAAAAAAATCGATACCTAAACAGCATGAAAGGTCTTAATACTGACAAACAAATGGAGCGAAAAGTATTAAAATCGACAAACTAATGGGGCAAACATCTGAAAATCTAAAAACTAAGGGGGCAAAGCATGAGGGAGAAATGCAATGATGCCAGACAACAATCGCTCGTAAAAATGGCCGGAAAAAGAGGCTCGTGTGACACCTTGCCTTGACCGCAGCTGAAGTTTGTGTATGTATGTATGTATGTATGTATGTACTCAGGCCCATTCCCTATTTTTCCTTTTTTTCTGGGGTTGGTGACCGACTCGAGACAGAGCCCGAACTGGGACAACACAACACAACACAATAGACAACAATGAACACACACAAACAAAACACAAATTCACAGACATCTAGGTCATTTTCAGTGTGTATTATTTGTAGATGTAATGATCAAATTATGGTTTATAGTTCAAATTGTGCTTTTGGAAGTGACAAAGTGGCCGAACCAGTGCTATTTCAAGGTAATTTTCGTGTATTTCGGTGTGAGTATCCTAGGTTCGAGTCCTTGGAGTGCCACATGTATTTGTTGATTTCATTAATTGAGTTTAGAAGTGAAGTTGGTTGGTGAAAAAATATAATTATCTCTCATAATCAATTAAATCTTCAAAGTAAATTCCTCCAGTGTGTACAATAGCGGGGTCATGCACACGTAATGAGGGTGATTGTGGTACAGAGCCCAGTTCCTGCGGTAATAGAGTGCGGCCATCTTTCTCCTTGATCGCCTTGTTAAATGTCTAGCCTAACGTAAACATGGAGAAAAGTAACTAAAGGGGTGCATTTGTATTCTACTATTATTATTGTTATTATTATTGATATTATTATTATTATTATTATTATTTCATATATTTATTATTATTATTATTTCATATATTTATTATTATTATTATTTCATATATTTATTATTATTATTTGTTGTTTTAGTTTCCTCTCTAGACCTCCATCAAGCCTCAAAGACTCCCCTTCGTGAATAATTTGTAAATTATTTCGGTAGAGAAATGTCCCGGCCGAAGGCCGGTTCCTCCTATATTGCAGGCTCGCTACCGCTCGTCAGGAAAAAAATCGACACCTAAATGGCGCGAAAGGTCTAAATGAGTGGTGGGTTCGAATCCTGGTCAAGATCCTCAGCCCACCTAACAGACCGACCAACAGGTGAAATTATTATACCGGCCTGTGTAGCATTCCGGAGTGATATTGAGGAGGCTTGACTAGGAGGTGGGAGGAAGTGGTGGGGGAGGAGGAGGAGGAGGAGCTAGGACTTGAGAACTATGTTGATCTTGTGAGGAGAGTTTGGGTACTAGATATTGCTGGGATGGTGAAGAGGGTGGGGGGAGGGGAGAGGGATACGTGGAGGGGGTTTGTGCTTGTGTGTTTGTGACTATCTCTCTCTCTCTCTCTCTCTCTGTCTCTGTCTCTGTCTCTGTCTCTGTCTCTCTCTCTCTCTCTCTCTCTCTCTCTCTATATACAGTCTCTCTCTCTCTATTTCTGTCTCTCTCTCTTATATATATATATATATATATTCTATATATATATATAATATATATATATATTATCTGTATGTGTGCGTATGTGTGTTGCTGCAAGCATCGCATGACCGTAGCGACTGTCTCTTTTGATTGCTCTCAGAGATTAACAGTGATTGAATGCCATTGAACTTGAGGATGCTCCTTGAGAAGGCTAAGTGATGCCATAACTGTTTACTGTGAAGTGTATTGCAAGTATGTAGCACAGGATAGTATAACAGCTTCCTCTCTCTCCAACACCCCTTCACTCTCTAGCCTACACTCTTCAATAAATAGGAAAAAGTAGAAAGTAGCTATGAGGTGCCGTTGTAAAGGCTTATATCCCTCAATACCTTCACCAACCCCACGACCCCACTTATTTGTGGTTGTGTTTTAGATGCATATGAATACTGGACAATGTTTGGTTTAGTGTGAATGAACAACATCTCGCAAGTTTATTTATACAAATGGAATTCTTGAAATTTGAGTGGAAAATAGCGAAAGGAAAATGTAATTGTAGGGTTTGTATGGACCTTATTCTGTGTTAGCTCCGGGAGTAGGGGCGGGGCAGTCGTTGTCATTAACCCATACAGTGCCAGTGATGTCTTTCTTTTTATATTTCAGCTACATTTAGACAATTTTATTAAGCTCAGGAAAGATATATGGTAGCTAAAAGGCGTAATTGAGATAGTCTGTAGCCTTTTAATGGATAGACGTCCTTCCTAAGCTGAATAAAATCGTCTAATAGTGTCCAGAATATGATGACAGAAATGTCGCTGGTACAGAATGGGTTAATGCTTCAACACCTAATGATAACACATAGTATAATAATTTCAACTATGCTCTTTCATTTCATCTGACGGTAAATTGAATCTCTTAGGAGCTAATTTAACATGAAACCACTATGTCTCTGCATCATATTAAGACCCAGTTTATACAATTAGCACCGTATTTCACTACAAAAGCTTCAAAATAACTTAGACATCTTGATGGGAACTTTGCAATTTACCGTCAGATGATATGTAATAGGGTATAGGGAATCCCAGTACGTTCGTGTTATGTTTTTTTGGTTCAAGCAGTGTATTAAAATAGTTCGCCAGTGTACCATAATTGTGATTTTAGGGGTCCACATCTTTTTTTCTTCTCTCTTTCCCTCTCTCTCTGGGTTGTATCTCTTCGGCCTCATTCAGCCTACTGTTTTAAGACGTTTATCCCAATCCAGGTGTCTATTTTTTCCGCCACCATTTTTATGTTTGTTTTAAATTTTTGTTTACAGTAGGCTACATTTGTACATTTTTCGATAGAAAAATGTCTCCGGCGAAGCCGGATTTCTCCGTAGAATGCTGGCTCGCTATCGCTCGCCAGGATGAAATCGACACCTGGATGGGGATACACGTCTTAAAAGAGTAGGCTGAATGGGGTCGAATGGATACAAGCCAGATAAAAAGAGAAAAGGAAAGAAAAAAAGCAGGCCAACCCCCCATTAATTCCTGATCACGACTGTACGATCGCCTGCAGTGAAAGGTGGTAAGCATCTTAGTGAATACATCCCTTTTTACACATGCCTGAGTCAAAGTTTTCCCTCGATCATTGTTCATTATTTATTATTATTGTTATTATTATTATTCATTATTCATTTATTTATTATCATTGTTTATTATGTATAAGTGTACACTATAAAGTCGGTATCACACGAGAGCTTTTATAGTCAACATTCGATTATCAAAAAAATTCTAGCAGCATTTCTGGAATCTTTTGCACTGGTATCAGAAACTAGACTGATGATAGATGAATTTAGGTAACCGACATATTTAAATGTTGACCTCATAAGCTACCAGACCAGTGTAACGACTAAAAGCGAGTTAAAATTGATAGTACGGTATTCAAACTACTTTTTGGGAGAATTGTAAGATTGTATTTATGAATTGTGTGCGATATTTGCATGAACTTTAAATGTGTAGGCTAATTTAGTGTGCCTTGCAACCGTGAATATGCTGGGAGTATGAACAAAAGTATTAAATCGTTCTTTATCTAACTCCTATTTACCTTTATTATACCTTTATATATGCGTACTATTTACCTTTATTATACCTTTATATATGCGTACTATTTACCTTTATATATGCGTACTATTTACCTTTATTATACCTTTATATATGCGTACTATTTACCTTTATTATACCTTTATATATGTGTACTATTTACATTTATATATGCGTACTATTTACCTTTATAGATGCGTACTATTTACCCTTATTCGACCTTTATATATGCGTACTATTTACCTTTATTAGACCTTTATAGATGCATACTATTTACCTTTATTATACCTTTATATATGCGTACTATTTACCTTTATTATACCTTTATATATGCGTACTATTTACCTTTATTATACCTTTATATATGCGTACTATTTACCTTTATTATACCTTTATATGTGCGTACTATTTACCTTTATTATACCTTTATATATGCGTACTATTTACCTTTATTATACCTTTATATATGCGTACTATTTACCTTTATTATACCTTTATATATGCGTACTATTTACCTTTATTATACCTTTAATGTATGCGTACTATTTACCTCTATATATGCGTAATATTTACCTTTATTATACCTTTATATATGCGTACTATTTACCTTTATTATACCTTTATATATGCGTACTATTTACCTTTATTATACCTTTATATATGCGTACTATTTACCTTTATTATACCTTTATATATGTGTACTATTTACCTTTATTATACCTTTATATATGCGTACTATTTACCTTTATTATACCTTTATATATGCGTACTATTTACCTTTATTATACCTTTATATATGCGTACTATTTACCTTTATTATACCTTTATATATGCGTACTATTTGCCTTTATTATACCTTTATATATGCGTACTATTTACCTTTATTATACCTTTATATATGCGTACTATTTACCTTTATTATACCTTTATAATTGCGTACTATTTACCTTTATTATACAAAGGAGTACAAAGGAAATCAAGCAACAACAGATCTAGTGACCCTTCTAGGCTGCTTGTCCTCCAAAACACTGAGGATCAAGTGTCCAAACAGTGGTTTATAGTGGGTAAGGGAACATTGGAAAGGGAACTACTGCCCTGCCACTAACGTGGCAGGACTAGGAAGTTAGTAGGGGACATATGGGTTAGTAACTGAGGGGAGGATAAAGTTATTCATTTACAAACGCAGTCAGTCGCGGGTTTGATGCGAGATATTTGTCTAGGCGGAATTTAAATGAATCAACGGTGCTGCAGTCTATAACGTCTCGGGGAAGCCCATTCCACAAGTTGACAACTCGATTGAAGAAGAAATTCTTAGATTCGTGCGAGTTAAAAGATTTACCAATAATTTTGCAACCGTTTCCCCGCGTGTAATTAGATTGGTCGATAGTGAAGTACTTACTACAGTTCATATTGTCGATGCCTTTGATGATTTTGAACACTTGAATTAAGTCACCTCTTAATCTGCGCTGGGTTAAAGGAAATAGATTTAATTCTCTAAGACGCTCTTCATATGGTTTGTTCTTTAGGCTAGGTATCATTTTGGTAACTCTACGTTGAACTCGTTCTAGCTTGTTTATATCTTTTTGGTAATAAGGGCACCAGGATTGAACGCAGTATTCCAGAAGAGGGCGGACTAAGGAATTGTAAAGGGTTAGGATAACTTCTTTGGATTTATGCTCAAATGACCTGCCTATAAAGCCAATTATTTGTTTGCCTTCTTAACAACTTCTGAACATTGTTGACTCGGTTTTAGGTTACTCGATATTGTTACTCCCAGATCAGTTTCTCTGTTTACATTCTTAAGCTGAGTGCCATTCATCGAATAGTTTGCTTTCTCATTTAGGTATCCGACATGTAGTACTTTACATTTATCCGCATTGAAACTCATTTGCCAAATTTGGGCCCAACATGACAATTTATCTAGATTGTGTTGCATATCGTCAACTTGTTCTTTTGAGAGTACGCTATTTGCAATTTGTATCGTCAGCAAATTTTGAGATTGTGCAGGTGAGACCCTCATCTATGTCGTTGATGTAAATTAGAAAGAGAATTGGTCCTAGTACCGATCCCTGGGGTACCCCGCTACTTACATTGGTCCATTTAGATGCCTTACCGTTTATGACTACTCTTTGCTTTCTGTTGCGGAGCCAATTTTCTATCCATTTCAACACACCGTCTTGTATTCCATGCACTTTTAGTTTTAGCAGTAACGTTTGTGGGGAACTTTGTCAAAGGCCTTTTGAAAATCAAGGTATATAATATCTACAGCTTTACTCTCATCGTAGAGGTTGAGGATATCGTGGAAGAAGTCTAAGAGGTTTGTTAAACAGGAACGTTTTTTACGAAAGCCGTGTTGAGTATCTTTAAGTATGTTATTTTCCTCTAAGTGATTTACGAGTCTGTCTCGTATGACCGTTTCTAGCATTTTACATACAACTGAGGTTAAGCTAATTGGCCAATAGTTACTGGGTAGGGATTTGCTGCCTTTTTTTGAATATCGGTGTTACGTTGGCTAGCTTCCACTGATCAGGCATAGTTCCAGACTGCAAGGATTTATTGAATAGTAATGTCAGTGGTTTGGAGAGCTCATTCTTAGCTTCCTTGAAAACTCTAGGCGAGATTGTATCAGGTCCTGGCATTTTATTTACCTTGAGTTTATCTAAACAATTCAATACTTCTCTCTCTGTAACGGTGATATTGCTTAGAACATCTGAATTATCAATCTGAATCGGCGATGGTGTAGGGATATCACTGAGGTCTTCTGTTGTAAAAACTGATGCAAATAAGGTATTGAGGGCATTACTCATTTGTACTTCGTCTTTGGTGTATTCTCCTTTTTCATCGACTAACGGTCCAACAGTTGAAGTAACTACTTTTTCTTTCTGATATAACTATAGAATTCTTTCGGGTTTGTTTTACTTTGATTCGCAATATGTAACTCTAAGGTCTTTTTACTTTGCTTAATTAACTTTTTGGCTTTGCGTCGTAGCTCTACAAATTTCACCCGTTCTTCGTCATTTTGTGAGGATTTTGATCTATCATTAGCAAATTTTTTAGCAAGCAGGCAGTTTGAAATATCTTTATTCCACCATTTGGGCTTATTATTATGGCCTGGACGCCGTATTTTCGATGGTATGCAGTCTTGCACTGCTTTTAGGTAAGTGGTTTCGAATAACTTCCAAGATGTATTTATATCGTTATTGTTAATTAAAAAGCTCCAGTCAGTTTCTTTAAACATAGCTCTAAGTTTATGGAAGTTTGCTTTCTTGAAATTAGGGACTTTTTCGATGCTACTATTTGGTTCGTTACTAGTAAACTTTAAAGTGAAAGTTATCGTACGATGGTCGCTGTTACTGAATTCATCACCAACATTCAAATTCTCTATCAATTCTTCTTTTGTTGCAAGTACAATGTCAAGAACGTTATTACCACGGGTCGGCGTTCGAACAAATTGATAAAGCGAACTCTCTTGCAAGTTCGTATACAAGTCATGTCCGGAATGTGAAGTAAGAGTATCGCCCCACTTGGTCACAGGTAAATTAAAGTCGCCAAAAATTACGGTATCTTGTGAGTTACTTACATCTGCAATTTGTTCGTAAATTTCTCGGTCAGTTTGCACTGATTGAGCTGGAGGTCTGTATATTAACGCAAGTATTATTTTTGTACCTTTATTATTCTTTATTAGCACAAAAGATGTGTCGACGTTCACAATTTGAGGTTTTGACACGAGGGTCGGGTTAAGACTTTCTTTGATATAAAATAAAACGCCACCTCCATTTTTATTTATTCGGCTGTTCTCAAATATTACATAACCGGGAAGTGAATACTCTGCTAAAAAGTCTCTATCTTCTGTATTGAGCCAAGATTCTGTTATGCCAATCACATCATAATTTTCTGTAAACACTAGTTCCTCTAAATCTGAAAATTTATTGCGTATGCTACGAGCGTTTGCATAGAAAACCTTTAAAGTTGCGGTTTTAGAACTCGCAGAACGTTCTTTCATCGAATTTTTGGTTCTGGTCGGATCTACATTTACATTCATGGCTGTCCTCGGTCCTCGGTCGTTATCCCTGACGGTTTTGAATTTGGGTCGTGTTGGTGAAGCTTTATCCAAATTCACGGTTCTTGACGGATTAGTATTTAATTCCTTTGTAGGTTGCCGTCCTCGCTGTCTTCGGTCCTCCTTCCTGGTTGTCCTGTGCTGAGTCGATTTCTTCTCCGAAAATCCTTCACCGCATCATTGAGAAGACGCCCAAAACGTGCTGCTCCCACCTGGTTCAGATGAACTCCATCGTCCGAAAACAAATAGTCATCGTAGTAGAAATTGTCCCAGGTGTCGACGAATCCCACGTTCTCCTTCCTGCAGAGGTTTGCTAGACAACGATTTGTGCTGGTGGCTATGTTGTAAAATCGGCTCTCTACACCGAGCCGGGGGACGATTCCCGAGACGATGATCCTTGATGACTTCTCCTTAAACGACTTGATCAGCTGCTGGTACTTTAAAAGCAAATCTTCCGACCGGGTTCGCTGTACATCGTTTGATCCAACGTGGATGACGTACATTGTATTAGCAGGGGCCAGCTTTGATACTTCGTCAACTGCTGCAACTACGTCATCCACACCACCACCAGGGATACAAAAAACTTTATAGATGCGTACTATTTACCTTTATTATACCTTTATATATGCGTACTAATTACCTTTATTATACCTTTATATATGCGTACTATTTACCTTTATTATACCTTTATATATGCGCACTATTTTCCTTTATTATACCTTTATATATGCGTACTATTTACCTTTATTATACCTTTATATATGCGTACTATTTACCTTTATATATGCGTTCTAAATAGAGTGGTGGAATATATTGTCAGGTGTGCCGCGTATGTTGGAGATCCCAATGTTTAGAACAATGGAGTAGATAGTAGGTTGGTGAAGGGCCATTGTGTCATAGGTGTGTGTGAGTGAGAGAGAGAGAGAGAGAGAGAGAGAGAGAGAGAGATAGAGAGAGAGAGAGAGGTCATAAGTGTGTGTGTGTGGGGGAGAGAGAGAGAGGTCATAAGTGTGTGAATGTGTATGTGTGGGAGAGAGAGAGAGAGAGAGAAAGAAAGAGAGAGAGACGGGTCATAAGTGTGTGAGTGTGTGTGTGGGGGAGAGAGAGGGAGGTCATAAGTGTGTGAATGTGTATGTGTGGGAGAGAGAGAGAGAGAGAGAGAAAGAAAGAGAGAGAGAGAAGGGTCATAAGTGTGTGAGTGTGTGTGTGGGGGAGAGACAGGGAGCATACGTGTGTGTGTGTGTGTACAAAGGAGTACAAAGGAAATCAGGCAACAACAGATCTAGTGACCCTTCTAGGTTGCTTGTCCTCCAAAACACTAAGGATCAAGTGTCCAAACAGTGGTTT
Source organism: Paralithodes platypus (assembly GCA_032716605.1). Lineage (NCBI taxonomy): Eukaryota > Metazoa > Arthropoda > Malacostraca > Decapoda > Lithodidae > Paralithodes > Paralithodes platypus. The sequence continues at coordinate 17,039,608 of CM064492.1, read as the reverse complement.
AGAGTGGGTAAGGGAACATTGGAAAGGGAATTACTGCCCTGGAACTAATGTCCGTGGCAGGATTAGGAAGTTAGTAGAGGACAGATGGGTTAGTAACTGAGGGGGGGATAAAATAAAGTTATTCATTTACAAACGCAGTCAGTCGCGGGTTTGATGAGAGATATTTGTCTAGGCGGAGTTTAAATGAATCAACGGTGATGCAGTCTATAACGTTTCAGGGAAGCCCATTCCACAAGTTGACAACTCGATTGAAGAAGAAATTCTTAGATTCGTGCGAGTTAAAAAATTTACCAATAATTTTGCAACCGTTTCCCCGCGTGTAATTAGATTGGTCGATAGTGAAGTACTTACTACATTTCATATTGTCGATGCCTTTGATGATTTTGAACACTTGAATTAAGTCACCTCTTAATCTGCGCTGAGTTAAAGGAAATAGATTTAATTCTCTAAGACGCTCTTCATATGGTTTGTTCTTTAGGCTAGGTATCATTTTGGTAACTCTAGTTGAACTCGTTCTAGCTTGTTTATATCTTTTTGGTAATAAGGGCACCAGGATTGAACCAGTATTCCAGAAGAGGGCGGACTAAGGAATTGTAAAGGGTTAGGATAACTTCTTTGGATTTATGCTCAAATGACCTGCCTATAAAGCCAATTATTTTGTTTGCCTTCTTAACAACTTCTGAACATTGTTGACTCGGTTTTAGGTTACTCGATAGTGTTACTCCCAGATCGGTTTCTCTGTTTACATTCTTAAGCTGAGTGCCATTCATCGAATAGTTTGCTTTCTCATTTAGGTATCCGACATGTAGTACTTTACATTTATCCGCATTGAAACTCATTTGCCAAATTTGGGCCCAACATGACAATTTATCTAGATTGTGTTGCATATCGTCAACTTGTTCTTTTGAGAGTACGCTATTTGCAATTTTTGTATCGTCAGCAAATTTTGAGATTGTACAGGTGAGACCCTCATCTATGTCGTTGATGTAAATTAGAAAGAGAATTGGTCCTAGTACCGATCCCTGGGGTACCCCGCTACTTACATTGGTCCATTTAGATGCCTTAACGTTTATGACTACCCTTTGCTTTCTGTTGCTGAGCCAATTTTCTATCCATTTCAACACACCGTCTTGTATTCCATGCGCTTTTAGTTTTAGCAGTAAACGTTTGTGGGGAACTTTGTCAAAGGCCTTTTGAAAATCAAGGTATATAATATCTACAGCTTTACTCTCATCGTAGAGGTTGAGGATATCGTGGAAGAAGTCTAAGAGGTTTGTTAAACAGGAACGTTTTTTACGAAAGCCGTGTTGAGTATCTTTAAGTATGTTATTTTCCTCTAAGTGATTTACGAGTCTGTCTCGTATGACCGTTTCTAGCATTTTACATACAACTGAGGTTAAGCTAATTGGCCGATAGTTACTGGGTAGGGATTTGCTGCCTTTTTTGAATATCGGTGTTACGTTGGCTAGCTTCCACTGATCAGGCATAGTTCCAGACTGCAAGGATTTATTGAATAGTAATGTCAGTTGTTTGGAGAGCTCATCCTTAGCTTCCTTTAGAACTCTAGGCGAGATTGTATCAGGTCCTGGCGTTTTATTTACCTTGAGTTTATCTAAACAATTCAATACTTCTCTCTCTGTAACGGTGATATTGCTTAGAACATCTGAATTATCAATCTGAATCGGCGATGGTGTAGGGATATCACTGAGGTCTTCTGTTGTAAAAACTGATGCAAAGAAGGTATTGAGGGCATTACTCATTTGTACTTCGTCTTTGGTGTATTCTCCATTTTCATCGACTAACGGTCCAACAGTTGAAGTAACTACTTTTTTCTTTCTGATATAACTATAGAATTCTTTCGGGTTTGTTTTACTTTGATTCGCAATATGTAACTCTAAGGTCTTTTTACTTTGCTTAATTAACTTTTTGGCTTTGCGTCGTAGCTCTACAAATTTCACCCGTTCTTCGTCATTTTGTGAGGATTTTAATCTATCATTTGCAAATTTTTTAGCAAGCAGGCAGTTTGAAATATCTTTATTCCACCATTTGGGCTTAATATTATGGCCTGGACGCCGTATTTTCGATGGTATGCAGTCTTGCACTGCTTTTAGGTAAGTGGTTTCGAATAACTTCCAAGATGTATTTATGTCGTTATTGTTAATTAAAAAGCTCCAGTCAGTTTCTTTAAACATAGCTCTAAGTTTATGGAAGTTTGCTTTCTTGAAATTAGGGACTTTTTCGATGCTACTATTTGGTTCGTTACTAGTAAACTTTAAAGTGAAAGTTATCATACGATGGTCGCTGTTACTGAATTCATCACCAACATTAAAATTCTCTATCAATTCTTCTTTTGTTGCAAGTACAATGTCAAGAACGTTATTACCACGGGTCGTCGTTCGAACAAATTGATAAAGCGAACTCTCTTGCAAGTTCGTATACAAGTCATGTCCGGAGTGTGAAGTAAGAGTATCGCCCCACTTGGTCACAGGTAAATTAAAGTCGCCAAAATTACGGTATCTTGTGAGTTACTTACATCTGCAATTTGTTCGTAAATTTCTCGGTCAGTTTGCACTGATTGAGCTGGAGGTCTGTATATTAATGCAAGTATTATTTTTGGACCTTTATTATTCTTTATTAGCACAAAAGATGTGTCGACGTTCACAATTTGAGGCTTAGACACGAGGGTCGGGTTAAGACTTTCTTTGATATAAAATAAAACGCCACCTCCATTTTTATTTATTCGGCTGTTCTTAAACATTACATAACCGGGAAGTGAATACTCTGCTAAAGAGTCTCTATCTTCTGTACTGAGTCAAGATTCTGTTATGCCAATCACATCATAATTTTCTGTAAACACTAGTTCCTCTAAATCTGAAAATTTATTGCGTATGCTACGAGCGTTTGCATAGAAAACCTTTAAAGTTGTGGTTTTAGAACTCACAGAACGTTCTTTCATCGAATTTTTGGTTCTGGTCGGATCTACATTTACATTCATGGCTGTCCTCGGTCCTCGGTCGTAATCCCTGGCGGTTTTGAATTTGGGTCGTGTTGGTGGAGCTTTATCCAAATTCACGGTTCTTGACGGATTAGTATTTAATTCCTTTGTAGGTTGCCGTCCTCGCTGTCTTCGGTCCTCCTTCCTGGTTGTCCTGTGCTGAGTCGATTTCTTCTCCGAAAATCCTTCACGGCATCGTTGAGAAGACGCCCAAAACATGCTGCTCCCACCTGGTTCAGATGAACTCCATCGTCCGAAAACAAATAGTCATCGTAGTAGATATTGTCCCAGGTGTCGACGAATCCCACGTTCTCCTTCCTGCAGAGGTTTGCTAGACAACGATTTGTGCTGGTGGCTATGTTGTTAAATCGGCTCTCTACACCGAGCCGGGGGACGATTCCTGAGACGATGATCCTTGATGACTTCTCCTTAAACGACTTGTGTGTGTGTGTGTGTGTGGTGAGAGAGAGAGAGAGAGAAAGAGAGAGAGAGAGAGAGAGAGAGAGAGTCCACTATTATATTTGGATGCCATTTTGTTGCCATAAATATTAACCCTTTCAGCACAGTGATGTAATTTAATCATATTCTGGTTACCATATTCTTTATAGCTTATAATTCCCTCTCGGACTAAAAGGAGTAAATACGATCTCAATAAACCCTCTGATTTTTTGTTCTCTCTCCTTTTCTCTCTTTCCCTGGCTTGTATCCATTCGGCCCCATTCAGCCCACTGTTTTAAGACGTTTATCCCCATTCAGGTGTCGATTTCTTCCTGGCGAGCGATAGCGAGCCAGCATTGTATAGAGAAATCCGGCTTCGCCGGAGACATTTTTCTATCAAAAAATGTACAGATTCAGCTTGGTGTCAAAACAAAATTTATATATGCTAGCTCGCTACCGCTCGCCAGGAAAATATTGACACCTGGATGGGGGTAAACGTCTTAAAACAGTAGGCTGAATGGGGCCGAATGGATACAAGCCAAAGAGAGAAGGGGAGCAAGAGAAAAAAAGCGAGGTGGGCTCCCTTAAAGTTCACAAAATCGTCTAATATTATCCAGAATCAAAAGTTAACAGGCCTCATCGTGCTGAAGGGTTAATTCAATGGGTGAATTTTTTTTTTTTTGGTCGATTATGTATTGTAAAACTTTAGAGGCAAAGACCAATCTGTATGTTTTGCATCCGTATTGCCTAATGGTTATCACTGGCATGGGTATTATGGCCAATCAAGACGCAGGAAAACAAACAGAGCAACCACACCTCTCTTGATCCTTACGCCGCTGCTTGTATGTGAGTATAAAGAGAGAGACTAAAAATATAACCCCATCGGCACGGATATGGCTTAGGTGGCGGGTCTGTGTTACTATAGGGTCTCTAGTGTTGGGGGGGGGTCTGAGGGAAGATGCGGGTGCGGTCTGGCTCAAGGGCCCTCATGTAGAGTAGGCTACACAGATTCTCTCATACATACACACGAGCATATTCACACAATAACAGCTACACGCACATGTACAACACAGGCTTGCTCAAATGCACACACACGCATACATACACTCAAACACACACACAAGCACAAACGAAAGCACTCCTCTGCCACCTTAGCTTCCCGTCACACACACACACACACACACACACAACCACTCCTCTACCACCTTATCTTCCCGTCACACACACACACACACAACCACTCCTCTACCACCTTAGCTTCCCGTCACACACACACACACAACCACTCCTCTACCACCTTAGCTTCCCGTCACACACAACCACTCCTCTACCACCTTAGCTTCCCGTCACACACACACACACACACACGTGACCGAGCGCGCTTAGTACTCTGTATTGGGAGCACTAGCTCTGGTGTCGGGAGTTCAATCCCACGCGCCGGCAGGGGAAGTTCTCTCAAAAACTTTCTCTGGCCGTGAAGGTAAGATCTGGGCGGATCGTCTCGGGGGACCCACAAAGTCTCCTGCCCACGTCCTACTCCCTTGGGAGTATGTAGGCGCTCTCGTTAGCTGCCAGGATCAGTCTGTTGATCCATTAGGATAAGATCTAGGTTAAGTCTGTGTATTTTCAGCCCCATTGGCTGCCGGCTTGAAATAAACCGGTTATTATTATTATTATTATTACACACACACACACAACCACTCCTCTACCACCTTAGCTTCCCGTCACACACACACACACACACACACAACCACTCCTCTACCACCTTAGCTTCCCGTCACACACACACACACACACACACACACACACACACAACCACTCCTCTACCACCTTAGCTTCCCGTCATATAAAGTTTTAATTAAAGTTGGATATACAGGCCGTGTTGAAGGCATTTCCATCTTCATAAGTTGCCCCCACTGTGTTTTTGAAGGTTGTCTTAAGGGAGCCCACCTCGCTTTTTTCTCTTTCTTTCCCTCTCTCTTTGGCTTGTATCCATTCGGCCCCATTCAGCCTACTGTTTTAAGACGTTTACCCCCATCCAGATGTCAATATTTTCCTGGTGAGCGTTAGCGAGCCAGCATATATATATTTTTGTTTTGACATCAAGCTAAATTTGTACATTTTTCGATAGATAAATGTCTCCGGCGAAGCCGGATTTCTCCATATAATGCTGGCTCGCTATCGCTCGCCAGGAAAAAATCGACAACTGGATGGAGGTAAACGTCTTAAAACAGTTGGCTGAATGGGGCCGAATGGATACAAGCCAGGGAAAGAGAGAAAAGGAGAGAAAGATAAACAAAAAAGCGAGGTGGGCCCCCTTAATCATTTCTTGTCAGGCGCAGGAAGTTGGTAAATTGCTTTCGTTTTTATTCATGGGGGGGTTTTAATTTGCTAACTCAGGGATGCTGTTCTTGTTGTTGTTGTTGTCGTTGTTGTTGTTGTTGTTGTTGCTTCCCCTGTCGTGCTAATGAAAGTGAAGAGGTGTTCTATTAACGTTGATATCATTTTGAAGATTAATTAAGGGGACCGACCTGCTTTTTCTCTCTGGGTTTTATCCATTCGGCCCCATTCAGCATACTGTTTTAAGACGTTTCTCCCCATTCAGGGATCGATTTTTACCTGGCGAGCGACAGCGAGCCATCATTGTATATAGAAATCCGGCTTCGCCGGAGAATTTTTTCTACCGAAAAATGTACAAATCAAGTCAGCTGTCAAAAACACAATCCAAAATATGCTGGCTCGCTATCGCTCGTCAGGTATAATTCGACACCTGGATGACGATAAACATCTTAAAACAGTCGGCTGAATGGGGGCGAATGGTTACTACCCAGAAAGACAAAACCAAAAAGCGGGTCGGTTACCTTAAATATTTACCTTCCTCCCGCGAAATAGTAGAGCTTGTCTTAACCCTTTCGGTATAAGATGACGCTTCTCTTTTATTAGGGCTATTAGAGGACAGTTTTATGCAGCTTCGGAAGGATCTCTAGAAAGCTATGGGATGAATGCTTAACCCCTTCATTACCGATGACGTCCTTTTCATTATATTCCGGCAATTATTAGACGATTTTATTTAGCTAGGGACAGACGTATAGCAATTACGAGGCTACAGACTAACTCAATTAGTCAATTACGAGGCTACAGACTAACTCAATTAGTCAATTACGAGGCTACAGACTAACTCAATTAGTCATTTTAGCTACCATACTGTATATCCTGTCTGAGCTCCATAAAATCGTCTAAATATTGCTGAAATAAAACAAAAGACGTTCTCGGTAGTGAAAGGGTTAATTGATTATGACTAATGCCCACAAATCTTTCCTAAGCTGAATAAACTTGTATAGTGATAGCCAGAACATATTATATAAGCCCGTCATAATCCTCAAGGGGTTAATTTGGTAACTTGCGTCAGCTGTTTCTCCTGACATGTGACCCTGTGGTGATGGGCTGGTCTATCAGAGTGAGAACTGAGCGATCTCTGCCATACCCATAGCTTACTGGTGTTCCTTTAACTTATATATTTTCTAGATCTCAAGTGACGGCGTCTTTTCCGTGGATTGACCTCCCAATCTACCAAGATTGGAAGCCAAAGCGTCACATTTTTCCCTTGCCCCTCAACTTTCTCTTCATAATTGCTGAGGGGCACAGGGCCCTGGGTGGGGCTTTGGTTTCCCGGGCGTTTCCGCACCCTCCTGAGCTCCCCGCCATGGAGTGGCTTCGGTCACCCAGGCTTTATTGTGGTCGGCAGGGAGGGTTCTGTGGGGGCGCTCGGTTATGGCCTTGGAATTGCTCGGGGCCTTGGGGCTGTTCGGCCAGGCAGCTTGGGGAACAACAACAACAACAACAACAACTGTACACCCTGTGGTGGATTGTGTTCTTTTATTTATACATTATTATCTTACTTAAGCGTTGTTTCCACATAGCGATTTGGATTAGTTGTTTCGTCTTGTTTACTGTGTTCGTATAAGTTTTGGTTTGTTTATTTTGCAAGTTTTACCTTAATTGCTCAACAAAAAATGGGATAATTGGGAATTATTGTGTTCGTACTACTTATATTTTGAAGATTGGTTTATTTGTTTATTATCCTCCTCCAGATAAGTTTTAGAGAGTGTATTAGGCTACTTCGTTAAGAGGTAGGTAGTTGTTTTTTTTGGACCCCCTTCTCCCTCATGTTTAGCATATTAGTTTTGAGATTTTAAGACGTTCGTTTCATTAGTTTGTCGATTTTAAGACCTTTCACTCCATTTATTTGTCAATATCAAAACCTTTCGTGCCATCTAGGTGTCTATTTCTTTCCTGGCGAGCGATAGCGAGCCTGTCATTTAAGAGGAACCTGCCTTCGGCCGGGACATTTTTCTTCCGAAAATTGTACAAACTTATCATGCAGGGGGGTTTAGGTTTTGTTCTTCTTCTAAGCTTGATGGACGTCTACTGAGGAAACTAAATAGTAAATTAATAAGTTAATTAATAGACTAAATAATCCGGCCACTACCCCCTTAACGCGCGTATAACCTAAGCTGTTATTCTTACCAGCTTGGAAAGGTGACGGGTGAGTGAGGGTCTAGTAAGGGGGTCACCGGCTTATTTTGTTATTTTTCTCCTTTTCTCTCATTCCCTGGCTTGTTTCCATGCGGCCCCATTCAGCCAATTGTTTTAAGACGTGTATCCCCCTCCAGGTGTCGTTTTCCTCCTGGCGAGCGATAGCGAGACAGCATTGGATGGAGAAATCTATATAGCTTCGCCGAGACATTTTTCTATCGAAAAATGTACACATTTAGCTTGCTGTCAAAACAAAAATATATATATACTGGCTCGCTACCGCTTGCCAGGCCAATATTGACACCTGGATGGGGGTAAACGTCTTAAAACAGTAGGCTGAAAGGGGCCGAATGGATGCAAGCCAAAGAGAGAGGGAGAGAAAGAGAAAAAAAAAGCGAGGTGGGCTCCCTTACAGCTGCTTTAATTGTGTTTTATATTCCATTGGTTTATTATAGATATGTTGTTTCACTTGCGCCTGTTTATCCATATTCCTGAGGCAAGGATATTACCTAACCCCTATTATATTCCTGAGGCAAGGATATTATCTAACCCCTATTATATTCCTGAGGCAAGGATATTATCTAACCCCTATTATATTCCTGAGGCAAGGATATTATCTAACCCCTATTATATTTCCGGATCACCAAGGATAATATTATTGTTAAGGCTAAATGAGTAAGCTTTGTCATCTCTCTCTCTCTCTCTCTCTCTCTCTCTCTCTCTCTCTCTCTCTCTCTCTCTCTCTGTCTATATATCTATCTATCTATCTATCTATCTATCTCTCTCTCTCTCTCTCTCTCTCTCTCTCTCTCTCTCTCTCTCTCTCTCTCTCTCTCTCTCTTCTCTATATATTATATATATATATATATATATTACCTCATGTGAGATTATGCGCTAGTGTTTGGCATAACATAAGATACCGGTATTGTACACAAAAATGTAGTCGTTTGTTTAATTATTCTAAGAATGTATTTAACCATTGTTCTCTTTGTTACAGGTGAGTGTTGGTATGGAGTCCCAGTGATGATGGTCAGGGGTACGCTGCTCAGGTGACTCAGGTGGGACATTCCTTGTTCTATGTGAAAGGAGACAAAACGCAACACGGGCTTCAGTTAGCGTCCCTTATTATTAAAATATCAATATTTACTCAAATTCAAGGTACAATGGAGTATTAATTTGATGGTAAGTATAATACTGGTGATCATGAATGGAATCACTGCAGTCCAATGATCTACGGTACTTACTCAGGTTGAAAAATTAGTGTTGCGGATCTACTTGCCTCGGGCTAGTGACTTATGAAACTTACTTGCCCGGACATTTTTTTCACTTGCCCTGACATATTTTTGACTTGCCCTGATATATTGTAAAGAATTGAACTCGTCAAGTACCACATACATTCACAAACATTCCACCAGCTTCTATAAATTGCCTATTTTTTGTCCACATTACTTATTGAGTTTTGGAAAACTCGTGCATTACTAATGTTTTGGAAATAACAATAGTATTTTCTATGGCTCGTTGATGGTAAACACATTGAATATAAAAGGAGGAAATTAAAGATTTCCATGTAATAACCCAATTAAACCTCTCCCATTCCGTGATGCGCAGGTCTCTTCAATATAAACGTTTGTTCTCCACTCTCCCTCCTCATCTCTTCCTTGGAACACCGTACTACCACTTTATCCCCTCACTCCAATATAAAGTAGGTTATATTTTATTTAAATTACCTTATGAATAATCCTTTTACAGTTCCTTTGGTAAGGTTTTGTTTTGTCACCACGTTCCAGTAACTCATTATCATATGGCTATGTGGCCTCCTCTGGGTACTGCCCTGCTCGACAGCTGGTGCCGACAATCTCCCCAATAACAGACTTCACGTCTATACCCGTATTTAAATATATAAATTGGATACGGCGGAAAACATTTCTAGGAACAGGCAGCCTTAATCTGTGCCATATTTTTGTATTGAATCACCTTACAAATTCATAGTTCTTTATTGATGTATATTGGATAAGGCGAAAAACATTTCTAGGAACAGGTCATATTTTAATTGAATCACATTACACATTCATAGTTCATCATTGATGTATACCGGTGAGAGACAGAGTGTTTACGGCTATACTGAATATGAAACCACACCACTGACATAAGGAAGATTTGTTGGTCTGTCAAATTGTCTGTTACAAAAAATCTGATAATTTGAACACGGATAATCCAAAAATCCCCATAGTCCGAATTGTTGAAGATAAGAATGAATTACAATAAAATTAGGAAAAATAGAATACATCATCAAAATGCACGCCAATATCGACGAAGTGGAGACATGCTTAGGTGCAGACGATGCCAATCTGCTACCCCCAACCAGCATCTATCGATTTACATTAATTATCGTATAACACATTGACCATAGACCAACAACTATGCCACCAACACCATCTACAAGCTTAATAAGTATCCCCAACTCAATTCAAGTTCGTAACATTACGAAATTCACGGCATTTTCACGGCAAAAATTTAGCCTAACTTGTTTCAATTTTCCTGTTTTGTTATACTTATCTGGTTATTGAACTTTTGTATGTTATTGTATCCGATAGAAATCAATATTGACATTATAGTATTCGACAACCGATCAGCTGTTTACTGTTTACTTAAGGGTCACCACACACCGAGTAACGTTGGTTGGTTACCGCAGCAATGTTTGTGTACATAAATTATATACCGGTATTTGAACAATTTGATATTATATGATTACTATTATTTATTTTATTGAAGCGTTATGTAAGGAAGTATTATAAACAATTCACTTGTTCCCCGGGCGTGAACCGTGAATCCTAACCTCTGTAAGTCATAAAGGGCTAGAGCAAATTGGTTGGAAATTTGCACATCTATTCCTTAGCTGACTTTTGCCAAATGGTAGACATATTACTTTATTATCTCTAGTCGTTTTGTAGTTATAGAGGTTAGTGGTCAAGATTTTTGGCCTATTTATTCTGAATAGGGTATAGACTACATCGTTGTGGTATAGTGAGCGGAACACTTGCCTGAGTAGGTTTAATTGGCTATTAAGAGGATTAGTTAGTTATGTAAAGCAGATTAACCGGACCACTGAGCTCCATACGGAACTCTCACAGGTCTGGCGCTATTAAGAGGAGGCAGTTGGTTTTTCGAGTCTCCCTTCTCCCTCATGTTTAGCCTCATGCGATTTCAAGACATTCGCCCCATTAGTTAGGCGATTTTCAGACCTTTTGCCCCATTTCTTTGCCAATATTAAGACCTTTCGTGCCATTAGGTGTATTAATTTCCTGGAGAGCGATAGTGAGCCTGTATATGAAGAGGAATCAGCCTTCGGCCGGGAAATTTTTCTACCGAAAAATGTACACATTTATATCGAAGGGGGGTCTTGTGGGTGTTTTTTTTAAAGTTTGATAGAGGTTTAGAGAGCAAACTAAACCCCCTCATTAAACATTAAGCCGAACCAGTAAATTATGCTGCACAATACCGTCTGGGCTCCCTTAAGTAAACGATGAGGTCAAACTATCTAGGCACATGGACCTTGAAAGAGTTTTCGTAGGCAGTCATACCTAAATCATCGGATTTTGTGAGACCTTATTTTCACGTCTGTATGCTTGCTCTTTGTCTGTCTGATATAATTATGGTGTGAGTATCCTAGGTTCGAGTCCTTGGAGTACCACATGTATTCATTATTTTCATTGATTTCATTAGTTAGGTTTATTTGTAAATTAATTAGTGGGTTGGTGAAAACAAATATGAGTATAGAAATGCATCCCCAAATTACCGTTGTCATGTAATTATATGAACATGGATAAATTAAACATAAATAGAGAACCGAATATAATTTTAGTTTATGACAAATTAAAGTTATTAAAATTAAGATGTCTCTGGCCTCTATTTGAGATATCGATGACATATTGCCGAATTCTTCGTTCTCCTCTATTCACCATTCAGGGGGATATATTGCATTCCTATTCGAATTCCTATAAATTCCTATACACATTCCTATAGAAACTCCTGGATCAGAGCACAGCCCCGCACGTCAGTCTCGGGTCTCAGGTCTCTTCAAATCAGTAAAGGTAAGGTAGTGGTAACCCTTTTACTATACTAAGGCCCATTACTTTACTTTAGTCTGGCTAGTATTAGACGGCCGTATTCAATTTTAAAGGGGTATGTTTGTTTTCGTAATGGTATACTAGGTCTCGTATTCATCTATCGGTTCTTATAATCGTATATCTGTTCTCGTAATCATTTGTCAGTTCTCGTGATCAACTAATAGTTATCGTGATCATCTATCACTTTTTGTGATCATCTGTCATTTCTCGTGATCATATATTAGTTTTCGATATCGTCTATCTGTACTCCTGATCATCTATCATTTCTTGGAATCATTAATTAGTTCTTGTGATCATCTATCAGTTATCGTAATTATCTATCACTGTTCGATATCATCTATTAGTGCTTATAATCATCTATCAGTTCTCATAACTGTCTTGATAGCGTAATGCATAGTGCGCGGAATTTCGATGTGAGTATCCTGGGTTCGAGTCCTCGGAGTGCCACATGTATTTGTTGATTTCATTAATTGAGTTTAGAGGTGAAGTTGGTTGGTGTAAACAAGATAATAAATCATCTATCAGTTCCCTTATGTATCTATCAGCTCTCGTAATCATCTAATGGCTCTCGTTTTTATCCATTAGCTCTCGTAATCATCTATCAGATCTCATAATCATCTATCACTGTTCGTAATCATCTATCAGATCTCATAATCATCTATCACTGTTCGTAATCATCTATCAGCTCTCGTAATCATCTATCACTGTTCTTAATCATCTATCAGATCTCATAATCAACTATCACTGTTCGTAATCATCTATCAGCTCTCGTAATCATCTATCACTGTTCTTAATCATCTATCAGCTTTCGTAATCATCTATCACTGTTCGTAATCATCTATCAGCTCTCGTAATCATCTATCACTGTACGTAATAATCTATCAGCTCTCGTAATCATCTATCACTGTTCGTAATCATCTATCAGCTCTCGTAATCATCTATCACTGTTCGTAATCATCTATCAGCTCTCGTAATCATCTATCAGCTCTCGTAATCATCTATCAGCTCTCGTAATCATCTATCACTGTTCGTAATCATCTATCAGCTCTCGTAATCATCTATCAGCTCTCGTAATCTATCAGCTCTCGTAATCATCTATCACTGTTCGTAATCATCTATCAGCTCTCGTAATCATTTATCACTGTTCGTAAACATCTATCAGCTCTCGTAATCATCTATCAGCTCTCGTAATCATCTATCACTGTTCGTAATCATCTATCAGCTCTCGTAATCATCTATCACTGTTCTTAATCATCTATCAGCTTTCGTAATCATCTATCACTGTTCGTAATCATCTATCAGCTCTCGTAATCATCTATCACTGTACGTAATAATCTATCAGCTCTCGTAATCATCTATCACTGTTCGTAATCATCTATCAGCTCTCGTAATCATCTATCACTGTTCGTAATCATCTATCAGCTCTCGTAATCATCTATCAGCTCTCGTAATCATCTATCAGCTCTCGTAATCATCTATCACTGTTCGTAATCATCTATCAGCTCTCGTAATCATCTATCAGCTCTCGTAATCATCTATCAGCTCTCGTAATCATCTATCACTGTTCGTAATCATCTATCAGCTCTCGTAATCATTTATCACTGTTCGTAAACATCTATCAGCTCTCGTAATCATCTATCAGCTCTCGTAATCATCTATCACTGTTCGTAATCATCTATCAGCTCTCGTAATCATCTATCACTGTTCGTAATCATCTATCAGCTCTCGTAATCATCTATCACTGTTCGTAATCATATCAGCTCTCGTAATCATTTATCACTGTTCGTAAACATCTATCAGCTCTCGTAATCATCTATCAGCTCTCGTAATCATCTATCACTGTTCGTAATCATCTATCAGCTCTCGTAATCATCTATCACTGTTCGTAATCATCTATCAGCTCTCGTAATCATCTATCACTGTTCGTAATCATCTATCAGCTCTCGTAATCATCTATCACTGTTCGTAATCATCTATCAGCTCTCGTAATCATCTATCACTGTTCGTAATCATCTATCAGCTCTCGTAATCATCTATCACTGTTCGTAATCATCTATCAGCTCTCGTAATCATTTATCACTGTTCGTAAACATCTATCAGCTCTCGTAATCATCTATCAGCTCTCGTAATCATCTATCACTGTTCGTAATCATCTATCAGCTCTCGTAATCATCTATCACTGTTCGTAATCATCTATCAGCTCTCGTAATCATCTATCATCTATCACTGTTTATAATCAGCTCTCAGTTCTCATACTCATTTATAATGTCTTATAACCATCTACTGCATAATTACTCGTAATAATCTACCACTTCTCGTAATCGTCTATCAGTTCTCATAATCCCTTATAGGTCCATTTATCACATACATCTGTTCTCTTAAGGGAGCCCACCTCGCTTTTTTGTTCTCTTTCTGTCCCTCTCTCTTTGGCTTGTATCCATTCGGCCCCATTCAGTCTATTGTTTTAAGACGTTTACCCCCATCCAGGTGTCAATATTTTCCTGGCGAGTGGTAGCGAGCAGCAGATTATATATATTTTTGTTTTGACCGCAAGCTAAATTTTTACATTTTTCGATAGAAAAATGTCTCCGGCGAAGCCGGATTTCTCCATACAATGCTGGCTCGCTATAGCTCGCCAGGAAGAAATCGACACCTGGATGGGGATAAACGTCTTAAAACAGTTGACTGGATAGTGCCGAATGGATACAAGCCAGGAAAGATAAAAAAGGAGAGAAAGATAAAACAAACAAAAACGGTGACCCCCCTTAAATTGTTATCAGTGCTGTTCATCAGATAATGCTATTAATCAGCAGTAAATCATCGTAATCATTTTAAATTCACGTAATTGTCAATATCCTCTTAACATTATTTCTAAGATCTCGTAATCACCAGTTAGTTCTCGTAATCACCAGTCAGTTCTTGTAATCACCAGTCAGTTAATCATCAGTCAGTTCTCGTAATCACATGTCAGATCTCATAATCACCAGTCATTTCTCGTAATCACCACTTAGTTCTCGTAATCACCAATCAGTCCTAGTAATCACTAGTCCGTCCTCGTAATCACCAGGCCGTCCTCGTAATCACCAATCAGTTCTCGTAATCCTCTATCAGTCTCCGATCCGATATTGTCATCCTTTATACGACTCGACTGCCCGCATCCTCCCAATTGTCCCAAGTAATCCAGGGTCCCGTCTTAGGTTTCCTTAGCGAATTGATCTTGCGTCACTCCCGACATGTGGTACAGTCGCCCAAATAAGTGATTTCGCGGAACCAAGTATATTTCGATCAATAATTGGTATCTGCATTATCTAAGTTTTAATTCATCGTTTCGAGTGAGATATACAAACATGTTCCTATCTCTACACATCCTATTTAACATCTGACAGACACTAAAACAGCACATAACGAACAAAACGTAACGACAGCGGAGACAAGACTTATTTGGCCAACCGTACAGTAGCTTATTAAAATTCCCGTACCACTTTATCTTTCTCATCATGCAAGTAAATCTACGGAATAATATTGATGAATGTGTTTTGCTATGGGTTAACCCCTTCAGTACCGGCGACGTCCTTCTAACTTTATTCTGGCTACTATTTGACTGTTTTATTCAGTTTAAAAAGGGCTCCAACAATCACCAGGCTTCTAATGATCTCACTAACCATTTTTACTACCACAGATCCTTCTTAAAACTGTACAACATCGTCTAAATATAGCTAGATTAAAATCAACAAGACATCGCCGGTACAGAAGGAGTTAATTAGCAAACCACTCCTTGTAAAGCAAACTGCACCCATAAATCAATCGCAATGACCATAGTTTGAGTACCAGCGACGTATGTTATATTGTATTATATCTATATTTAGACGATATTCTACAGCTTAGGAAGGATCTGTGATAGTTAATAAGGTTGGCTGAGATAGTTCGAAGCCTTATAATTGCTAGAGGTCTTTCCTAAGCTGAATAAGCTCGTCTAGTAGTTGCCAGAATATGATAAAAGGGACGTCCCTGGCACTGTATGGCTTAAAGAAAATCATAGTAGGTCGATTAACTTCCAGTATATTGGACCAACATTATATAATAGCTTACCACCAAGTGTAAAGTCGTCATGTACTGTATCTAATTTTAAACAAAGTACTACGGTAGAGAATATATTTTAAATAAGTAACTATCATATTATGTAGTTTTATGTGTGGGTGTTAGCCAAAGTATGAATGAATGAGCACTGTTATTGTATCATTGCATTTTTTATAAATGGGCATCAAGTGATATTACATTTTTATAATTGGTTGTACCCAGTATAAATATGTATCAAATAAATAAATTAACCCTCTGACTTCCATATACACTTCCTAATCTAAACAACATCGTCTAATAATAGCCAGAATGAACTGCCCAAGCGCTTCATAAACCTCAAAAGGTTAAAATGAAGTAGAAGATTAATGCAGAGGAGTGCTATTATTATATTCTGCAATTATAATGTCAGGAAATGAGCTGGTAGGGGACGAAATTCCTCTCATGGTGATCTTAATGAACAGAGTTTAATATCAACTAATTTCCTGTATGCCAATAGGTGTAATTAACCAACGCTGGAGATAATAATAATAATAATAATAATAATAATAATAATAATAGTAATAATAATAATAATAATAATACAAATAATAATAATAATACATACACAATTATAAATTAATTAGTAAATCTATATATGGTCTAAAATACGCAGTAGTTTGATGGCCACTGTTTTTGGTTAGGACAGTGCTGTGAACTACATATACTGGCAAACTGGGTAGTATTCTATTTGTTGTATGTATGTATACTTGTATGTTATTGTAAGGTGTATATGGACCCCAGTATGGTCCCCTCTATACTGTGTGGGCCTGGAATAAAGCATTACTATTATTATTATTATTATTATTATTATTATTATTATTATTATTATTATTATTATTATTGTTATTATTATAATGAGTTGCATCTCCTATTCCGACGATCTCGCCATGAAGAACACAATTGGAGAGGCACATTAGCTGTCGACTGCATGCCTGCACATTAGCTGTCGACTGCATGCCTGCACATTAGCTGTCGACTGCATGCCTGCACATTTTAACCCCAGTGATGAATCTGTGAGGCTGGTCGAGTTTGGCTTTGTTGTCACAAGTTAAACACTCTCCTCCACGACACAGACATAGTTGCTGTGAGAGTTGCTGGGAAAGTGGGCAGTGGGGGTAGGGGAGTGTGGAGGTGGAGATTGGAGAGAGCGGGTAGGAGAGTGGAGCGTGGGGGAATGGGGAGTGGAGATAGTGGGGGTAGGGGAGTGGAGAGTAGGGGTAGCGGAGTGGAGAGGGGAGTGTGGGGAGAACGGGGGTATGGGGAGTGGAGAGTAGCGGTAAGGGGGAGTGGAGAGAGTGTGGGTAGGGGAGTTGGGAGAGGGGCGGTATGGGGAGTGGAGAGAGGGGATAGGGGAGTGTAGAGAGGGAATAAGGGAGAGGAGGATAAGAACAGTGGAGTGGATAGGGGAGAGGGAAGAGGGGAGTGGAGAATGGAGATAGGGAAGAGGGGAATGGGAAAGTGGGGAGGTGGAGAGCGGGAATGGGAAAAGGGGGTGGGGACAGGGGAGAGGTGGGGAGTGGGGAGAAAGAAGAGGGGAATGGGAAAAGTGGAGAGGGGAAATGGGAAAAGGGAAGCGTGGAATGGGAAAAAGGAAGTGGAGAGAGGCAAGAGGGGAGTGGAGAGAGGGGAAAAGGGGAGTGGGCAGAGGTGATAGGGGAGTGGAGAGAGGGGATAGGGGAATTAGGAAAGTGGAGTGGACAGAGGGGATAGGGGAGTTAGGAAAGGGGAGTGGAGAGAGGAGAGTGGAGTACAAAGGAGTACAAAGGAAATCAAGCAACAACAGGTCTAGTGACCCTTCTAGGTTGCTTGTCCTCCAAAACACTGAGGATCAAGTGTCCAAACAGTGGTTTAGTGTGGGTAAGGGAACATTGGAAAGGGAACTACTGCCCTGCCACTAACGTGGCAGGACTAGGAAGTTAGTAGGGGACATATGGGTTAGTAACTGAGGGGAGGATAAAGTTATTCATTTACAAACGCAGTCAGTCGCGGGTTTGATGCGAGATATTTGTCTAGGCGGAATTTAAATGAATCAACGGTGCTGCAGTCTATAACGTCTCGGGGAAGCCCATTCCACAAGTTGACAACTCGATTGAAGAAGAAATTCTTAGATTCGTGCGAGTTAAAAGATTTACCAATAATTTTGCAACCGTTTCCCCGCGTGTAATTAGATTGGTCGATAGTGAAGTACTTACTACAGTTCATATTGTCGATGCCTTTGATGATTTTGAACACTTGAATTAAGTCACCTCTTAATCTGCGCTGGGTTAAAGGAAATAGATTTAATTCTCTAAGACGCTCTTCGTATGGTTTGTTCTTTAGGCTAGGTATCATTTTGGTAACTCTACGTTGAACTCGTTCTAGCTTGTTTATATCTTTTTGGTAATAAAGGCACCAGGATTGAACGCAGTATTCCAGAAGAGGGCGGACTAAGGAATTGTAAAGGGTTAGGATAACTTCTTTGGATTTATGCTCAAATGACCTGCCTATAAAGCCAATTATTTTGTTTGCCTTCTTAACAACTTCTGAACATTGTTGACTCGGTTTTAGGTTACTCGATATTGTTACTCCCAGATCAGTTTCTCTGTTTACATTCTTAAGCTGAGTGCCATTCATCGAATAGTTTGCTTTCTCATTTAGGTATCCGACATGTAGTACTTTACATTTATCCGCATTGAAACTCATTTGCCAAATTTGGGCCCAACATGACAATTTATCTAGATTGTGTTGCATATCGTCAACTTGTTCTTTTGAGAGTACGCTATTTGCAATTTTTGTATCGTCAGCAAATTTTGAGATTGTGCAGGTGAGACCCTCATCTATGTCGTTGATGTAAATTAGAAAGAGAATTGGTCCTAGTACCGATCCCTGGGGTACCCCGCTACTTACATTGGTCCATTTAGATGCCTTACCGTTTATGACTACCCTTTGCTTTCTGTTGCTGAGCCAATTTTCTATCCATTTCAACACACCGGCTTGTATTCCATGCGCTTTTAGTTTTAGCAGTAAACGTTTGTGGGGAACTTTGTCAAAGGCCTTTTGAAAATCAAGGTATATAATATCTACAGCTTTACTCTCATCGTAGAGGGAGGGGATAGGGGAGTGATGGAAGGAACGATGGGAAAAGGGTAGTGAAGAGAGTAGAGAGAGGGAAATGGGGAGTGGAAAAAACAAAAAAACATATATATATATATATAATAATACATACATAGAAAATAAAGACAAAAATGACCTCAATAGTGAAAACAAAATCCCTATAATGAAGAGCATTTTTACTTCTCAAAGTACTTCCCAGCGGAGAGAACTATCAAAAGTTATCCCTCAGGTTTTTATTGCAGTATAATTAGATTTCTAGTAACTTGGGACTAGAGTTTTCCACTTAAGCTTCATTCTCTTTGCTAAACCGAGGATAATTTTTCTGTTTCTTCATCTTTTAGGGGGTAGTACTCGCTTTTTTCTGGACCCCCTTCTCCCTCATGTTTAGCATATTAGATTGAAAGTTTTAAGACGTTCGGTCCGTTAGTTTGGCGATTTTGAGACCTTTCGCCTCATTTTGTTGTTAATATTAAGACCTTTCGTGCCCTTTAGGTGTCAATTATATCCTGGCGAGCGATAGCCAGCCGCTAATTTTAGAAGGAACCGGCCTTCGGGCGGGACATTTTCTATTGACAAATTTACAAATTTATCTTGAAAGAGGGTCTAGGTTTTGTTTTTCTAAGCTGGGTGAAGGTCCAGCGGGGAAACAAACAATAAATTAATAACTAAATATATAGACCAATAACCAAGCACTACGGTACCCCCTTAATGTCGCCTTAAAATATCCCCAGGGAGTTGAGGCGTATTTGTTTATCTGAGGTTCCTTAATATTCCCAGGGCGTTGAGGCGTATTTGTTTATCTGAGGTTCCTTAATATTCCCAGGGCGTTGAGGCGTATTTGTTTATCTGAGGTTCCTTAATATTCGGGTATGTATTGTTGTATTTAGGTTAAGGGGGGTCACCTGCTTTTTGTCTCTTTCTCTCCTTTTCTCTCTTTCTCTGGCTTGTATCCATTCGGCCCCATTCAGCCAACTGTTTTAAGACTTTTATCCCCATCCTGGTGTCGATTTTTTTCTGGCGAGCGATAGCGAGCCAGCATTTTATGGAGTAATCCGGCTTCGCCGGAAACATTTTTCTATCGAAAATTTCACAAATTTAGCTTGATGTCAAAACAAAAATATATATATGCTGGCTCGCTACCGCTCGTCAGGAAAATATTGACACCTGGATCGGGTAAACGTCTTAAAACAGTAGGCTGAATGGGGCCTAATGGATACAAGCCAAAGAGAGAGGGAGAGAAAGAGAAAATAAAGCGAGGTGGGCCCCCTTAAGACCACGTATTAAGAGTATTTACCTCTTCACCACCACTACCGTAATTGTCATCTTATTCTGGTTACCATTAGACGATTTGCTTCAGTTTATAATCTACCTCTACGACTCAAATGGGTAAATACGATCTCGATGAACCCTCTCAATGACACAGGTCCTTCTTTAACTACAGAAAAACATTAATTTTAGTCAGAATCAAATGTAAAAAGGCGTCATGGTGCTGAAGGGGTTAAACACTTTAATATTAATCTGAATTATAGTATAGTGATATCATTAACATTTAGAGTGCTGCTATATTTGTACCAAGGTAGTTCCGAGTATTAGAATGACTCTAGACGTAGCGAACTTCTCCTAATTACCAAAACAAGTGTCTTATTTCTCGAGATAAACAACCAATCATTTATTTATTTATATATACT
>CM064492.1:16973615-17013615 GCA_032716605.1 Paralithodes platypus | reverse complement strand
CTTACAGAGGGAGAGTTTCGCTGCCTATCTGGTAATGCTCCCAGCCTTACAGAGGGAGAGTTTCGCTGCCTATCTGGTAATGCTCCCAGCCTTACAGAGGGAGAGTTTTGTTGCCTGTCTGGTAATGCTCCCAGCCTTACAGAGGGAGAGTTTCGCTGCCTATCTGGTAATGCTCCCAGCCTTACAGAGGGAGAGTTTCGCTGCCTATCTGGTAATGCTCCCAGCCTTACAGAGGGAGAGTTTCGTTGCCTGTCTGGTAATGCTCACAGCCTTACAGAGGGAGAGTTTCGTTGCCTGTCTGGTAATGCTCCTAGCCTTGCAGAGGGAGAGTTTCGTTGCCTGTCTGGTAATGCTCACAGCCTTACAGAGGGAGAGTTTCGTTGCCTGTCTGGTAATGCTCCTAGCCTTACAGAGGGAGAGTTTCGTGGCCTGTCTAGTAATGCTCACCGCCGTCACATTCAATGAAAACACAATATATGCATTGGACGGTGATATCAACCCCTCCTTCCCCCTCAAGACAATGTACTGTATAATCGTTAGCACTAATAACTCAGCAGCCATTTAAAATTTGCACTAATAAATTAATTCAATACAGATTAAAAGTGGCACATAGCTGATTCTGCCTACGATTGACACACTATGCTCTCGGCAATGTATGCAACATGTCGACGATCATACTGAAACTGTCCTTACGTCCCCATAGACGGGTGTGGCGAGGGTCATCCAGCTACAGGGTAATCTGGCGACAGGCTGCGTGTAATTAATTACCCATGTTTTGGTTCAGGGTGGGGCTGTTGCGGGGGGGGGGGGGGGGGGGTACGTTCCTGCGGGTGTCTGTGCGTATTGTTGCTATTACTGATCATAACTGTACATACAATACCCTAGGGGCGATATATATAACATGTCGACGATCATAAAGAAGTGGTCGTCCAGTCACCATAGAGAGCTGTGATGGGGATCCTTTGACTTACTGGTCGTGTGTAATTAGCCCCCCGTGTTTTGGTAGGAGGAGGGGTGGGTGGTTGTGGATGTAGGTGTGTTGGGGTGGCAATGTGTGTGATGGTTGGGGAGTGGGGAGGGGAGGGGGGTGAAGGAGTGGTGTGGGGGGGGGGGGCATATGTGTGGGGGTGGCAATGTGTGTGATGGTTGGGGAGTGGGGAGGGGAGGGGGGGTGAAGGAGTGGTGTTGGGGGGGGGGGGCAATATGTGTGGGGGTGGCAATGTGTGTGATGGTTGGGGAGTGGGGAGGGGAGGGGGGGTGAAGGAGTGGTGTTGGGGGGGGGCAATATGTGTGGGGGTGGCAATGTGTGTGATGGTTGGGGGGTGGGGGGGGGTGAAGGAGTGGTGTGGGGGGGGCAATATGTGTGAAGGTGTGTGTGGGGGGGGGGGGGTGGCAATGTGTGTGATGGTTGGGGAGGGGGGGAGTGGTGTTGGGAGGGGGGGGGGGGGGTGAAGGAGGAGTGTTGTTGGAGGTGGAGGGGGGGAATGTTTGTGATGGTGTGTGGGGGTGGCAATGTGTGTGATGGTAGAGGAGTGGGGGGGGACTGGTGTTTGGAGGGGGGGGGGGGGGGGTGAAGGAGTGGTGTTGGAGGTCGGTGGGGGGGGGGGGGGGCAATGTTTGTGATGGTTTGGAAGGGGGGTGAGGGGGGTAGTGTTGAGGGGGGGGGAGGGGGGGCAATGTGTGAGATGGTGTGTGTGTGTGGGGTGGCAATGTGTGTGTGGGGGGGGGGGGGGGGGTATGAGTGTGTTGGGGAATAGGGGACTGAGTGAGGAGGGGGAGACTAGTGTGGGCTGGTGGGTAAGTGGGTTTCTGTGTGATTGAGAAGGGGGCACATTTTTTGGCCCCACCTACAGTAGATGGCATAATTCACGTAACTCAGTATTTTTTTTTATTTTTTTATTACTATTATTATTATTATTTGGTTTGCTTGGGTCTTGTATTGTTTGATGCTTGTGAGGTTGTCAATGTTGAGATTATTCTTAGCATGAGTACTTGAGATCATAAACTTTATTTATTACATGTGGTACCGCCTAATTCGACAACCTAAACTACGTTTCTTTTCATCTGACAGTAAATTGCAAAGTTCTCGTCAAAATGTTTCAGTTATTTTGAAGATGTAGTGAAATGTGGTGCTAAATATATAAAATTGGCCTTAATATGGCGCAGGGACACAGTAGTTTCATATTTTTCCACCAAGTATCGAAACATTTTGCTGCTAAGGGATTCCATTTTTCGTCAGTTGAAAAGAAACATGGCATAGTACAATCTAACTGAGCTGAGCCTACTTTAAATCATCCCTAATTAATTTCAAATCCATGTAAATAAAACACATTGAAAGCACTACAAAGTATTAGAGGGGTTCTCTCCATAGGTGTGTAATGGTTTAATAATTATATAACAAGTGGTGTTGCCTTGTATACGAATTACACAAATTCGCATAGCTCAAATATATATATACCGGTATATATATATATAATAATACTACTTATATAAATATATAAATAAAACACAATAATTGAAAAATCGGGTAGTGTACAATAACTATACAGCTAAGAATATATATCAGCTTGTGAACCAGATTGATGAGACTTACTTTACCGAGAAACTGTTATTGATGTTCTTCCTAGTAATGAGTCCCAGAGGATGCATTATCTAGCCCTAAGGAGCCCACCTCGCTTTTTGTTTTTTATCTTTATCTCCCTCTCTCTTTGGCTTGTATCCATTCGACCCCGTTCAGCCTACTGTTTTACGACGTTTATCCCCATCCAGGTGTCAATATTTTCCTGGCGAGCGGTAGCGAGCCAGCATATATATATTTTTGTTTTGACAGCAAGCTAAATTTGTAAATTTTTCGATAGAAAAATGTCTCCGTCGAAACCGGATTTCTCCATACAATGCTGGCTCGCTATCGCTCGCTAGGAAGAAATCGACACCTGGGTGGGGATAAACGTCTTAAAACAGTTGGCTGAATGGGTCCGAATGGATACAAACCAGGGAAAGAGAGAAAAGGAAAGAAAGCTAACAAAGCCGGTGACCCCCTTAACATATTTTGTTTTATTTTTGGGAGGAGGGGCGTTGATTGGACTGGGGACAGAGGTGCATGGGGGCGTTTCGTTTGTGGCCACCCCCCCGGCAATAGATAGACAGGTTGGCCATTGCAGTACTGATGTTACTAGTCTTTATATTTATCGAATTTGACTCTATGTTTATTATTTCTTATTTTCCCGAGGGTTAATATAAGATTGTAGAGCTTCCCACGGTGTTCACAAGGGAGAATGGGCGTATTTATTTGCTTATTTATCTATATATATATATTTTTTTTTTAGTTTCCTTCCTAGACCTTCATCAAGCTTATAAAAACACCCCCAAGACCCCCCTTCAAGAGACAGTTGTACATTTGTCGATAGAATAATGTCCAGAATAATGTCCAGGGGAGGTGTGGTGGAGTGGTCTTGCCACTGGCCTGGTAATCCAGGGGTCCCGGGTTCAAATCCCGATGTATCATTGGGAAGATATTATTGGGATGGAATTTGTGCTGTACCTAGTGTCAGTGCATTACCACAAGCCCACCGAAACGTCAATAAAATACCCTCATTGTTCCCTGATTAAATAGCACTGTATGAATATTCCCATATTCAAAATATGCTATAGGGGTGCAATGCCTGGTGAGTTATCTGCTCAACAGGTGGCGTTGTGTGTGTAAGTGTGAGAGTCCGAGTGTAGGGGGTGAGACAGTGAAGCACGGGAACGAGGTGGCTTCAGAGATGGGGTCGTTTCGGGCCATGAGTGAGCACTGTGCCTCATGTGAAGGCAAGATGGCAGGTGCTCGTTGTGCTCTACGTGCTTCACATGTCTCACTCCCTAGACTGGAACAAGACCTCACGGGCTTCACTGTGCATTGTAAAGCGGTGAATGTTAAGGCTCTCAGCCTATGGTCGAGAGGAAGTAAGTTGGAATATAGAAAAAAAAAAAAAAAAAAAACACACCGAAGGCTGGTTCCTCTTAACTTACATGCTCGCTATCGCTTGCCAGGACAAAATCGACACCTAAATTGCATGAAGGGTCATAATATTGGCATAAAATGGGGCGAAAACGTCAGAATTAATGGAGCTAAACATGAGGGAGAAGGGGGTCCAGAAAAAACAAGCATCCCCTCTCTTCAAGATACCCTCCTTATTCACCAAGCCATACACTCCCCACACATTTATAGCTTACAGTATAATATAGTCTACTACTGAGAGAAGCTTTACCCATACACCCCCACGCATTTATAGCTTACAGTATAATATAGTCTACTACTGAAAGAAGCTTTACCCATACACCCCCACACATTTATAGCTTACAGTATGATATATTAGTCTACTACTGAGAGAAGCTTTACCCATACACCCCCACACATTTATAGCTTACAGTATAATATAGTCTACTACTGAGAGAAGCTTTACCCATACACCCCCACACACATTTATAGCTTACAGTATAATATATTAGTCTACTACTGAGAGAAGCTTTACCCATACACCCCCACACACATTTATAGCTTACAGTATGATATATTAGTCTACTACTGAGAGAAGCTTTACCCATACACCCCCCACGCATTTATAGCTTACAGTATGATATATTAGTCTACTACTGAGAGAAGCTTTACCCATACACCCCCACACATTTATAGCTTACAGTATGATATATTAGTCTACTACTGAGAGAAGCTTTACCCATACACCCCCCACACATTTATAGCTTACAGTATGATATAGTCTACTACTGAGAGAAGCTTTACCATACACCCCCCACACATTTATAAGCTTACAGTATGATATATTAGTCTACTACTGAGATATTTTACCCATACACCCCCCACACATTTATAGCTTACAGTATGATATATTAGTCTACTACTGAGAGAAGCTTTACCCATACACCCCCACACATTTATAGCTTACAGTATGAGATATTAGTCTACTACTGAGAGAAGCTTTACCCATACACCCCCACACATTTATAGCTTACAGTATGATATATTAGTCTACTACTGAGAGAAGCTTTACCCATACACCCCCACACATTTATAGCTTACAGTATGATATATTAGTCTACTACTGAGAGAAGCTTTACCCATACACCCCCACACACATTTATAGCTTACAGTATGATATATTAGTCTACTACTGAGAGAAGCATTACCCACGGCACGTTTGGATTACTGAAGCCTTCCATCGGTCACTAACAAGGTAACACCACTATCGCTGACAGGCTAGCCGCTAAAGCCTCACAACGCCGTCATAGTATTTAAGGGGAGAATTTTATTGATTTGTATATATATATATATATATATATATATTGTATATATTTTATTATTATTATTTTTTTTTGTATTTTTTACTTTCCTCCTTAGACTTCCACCAAACTCACAAATATACCCCTAAGACCCCCCCCCCCCCCCTTCGAGATAAATGTGTGCATTTTCCGGTAGAAAAAAGACCCGGCCTCCATAAATTACAGAATCCCTATCGCTCGCCAGAAAAAGATCGACACCTAAATGCATTGCACGAAAAATCTATTATGTCGAACGTCTTAAAATGCCAAGAGTGATGGTGCTAAACATGAGGGAGGAGGGTGGTTCCATAAACTCCTCCCCCCTTAGAGAAGCTTTACACACCATGCTTGTATTACTGAAGCCTTCCACCGGTCACTAACACCGCTATCGCTAACAGGCTAGCCGCTAAACCCTTCCAATGCCTTCTTAGTCTTTAAGGGGAGAGGGGCCGTTTTTTTGGTCCCCCTTCTCCCTCGTGTTTAGCCCCAATAGTTTTCAAATTTTAAGAGGTTTGCCCCATTAGTATGTCGATTTTAGGACCTTTCACCCCATTTCTTTGTCAATATTAAGACCTTTCATGCTATTTAAGTGTCGATTTTTTCCCTGGCGAACGATAGTGAGCCTTTAATTTTTAAAGAACCAGCCTTCGGCCGGAACATTTTTCTACCGAAAAATGTATAAATTAATCTAAATGGGGGATCTAATAGATGTTTTCTTAAGTATGATGGAGGTCTAGAGAGGAAAAAAATAAAAATAATAAACAGATGAACTATAATGCAAATAAGTACGCCCATCTCCCCTTGCAAGGAAGGGGGTTTATATTACGTGCAGTGGTGATCAAGAGTACTAGAACACCTCTTCACGATAAGTACGAAACAAAAGGGTACTGTCTAATTAGTGAGTTAGGTAAAATAGGACTTCAGAGGCTATCAGCTTTTCTGGATTGTTAAGCCAGCACACTGTAAGTCAATAATAGCGTCAGGACTGGAGCCCCTTTTCGGGAACTCCTGTCTAGTGCAAACCCTAGAATATGATGAATATGGTGCAATCAGTTTTTCAGATTTCATCGTCGGTGTCTCAGAATATTTCCACCAAATACTGTTCACAAATTTCTGACCACGACTGCACAATCGCCTGCACTAGACTCGATATTTTGTTTTAACTTGGCGGAAATTGAGTCATCTTTCCATTCATAATTAGTAACATGATTGGCTATGAAAACTTGTAATAGCTGAATAATTGACATAGTAACAAGTCAATATCTCGTCACGTTTAAAATATTATATATAAATAAAAAATATATAGATATAGTGCCTGGAACACACTAGTGTTCCAGGCACTATATACTATACACAGTATATGATAGACTTGAAATAGTGAACATTTGTTTCGTTAACACTCACCTGGACATGTGTTTAAAGGGAATGTTCCATAATAATTGTTAAACAAAATCTGTGCCACCTTTCTCTGCAGGCGATCGTTACTTTAGATCACTGGCGTTGCACATACATACATACATACATACAAACAAACAAACAAACATACATACATACTTACACACACACACATACATACACACATACATGCATACTGGTGTTGCACGTACAGTCGGGTTTATTAATTCTGATACATACATATTGCAAGCGGTCTACAGTTAACTTGAAGAACCTGATTAATGCTGAAGCTATTGAACTACTGAAATATATCGCTACATTCCCATATTATAATTTTCCCTGACAGTTGCACGAAGAAAAAGTAAATATTACAAAAATAATAAAAAAAAAAAAAAAAATCCCGCACGTTTTATGATATAGTTATTTTAATTCCCGACCAGATAATTAATACCCTATAAAAATATAGGATCGGATACCTTTTTGTGGCTCGCGGTGTATACTTTAATTTAGGATCAAAGAGGCGAATGTGAGGCTAAAATGAACCTATGCGGGGGTTTGTGTTGATATAAGCTGATGGGGGGGGGGGGGGGAGGGGGGAGAGAGAGAGAGAGAGAGAGAGAGAGAGAGAGAGGGGGAGTGTATAGTCGATTAATTATAAATAGGCAAAACAAAAAGGGGGGGGGGGGCTATAGGCTATAAAAGGCGATGAGAGTAATCCAGCTAACATTTATACCATTTGGGAAGGGTCAACTTGGTAATAGGTGAGGAAACGTGCCGCCGATTTTCTCTAACCCTTTTTGAGGACCATAGTAGGTAGTATATATTATGGAGTACAGTCGGTCAAATAAGTGATGTCTCGGCACCAAGTCTATTTCGATCAATTATTAGTATCAGCAATATCCGTTTCGAGTGATATATACGAAAATGTTCCTTCCCTTGCCCACCCCATTCAACATTTAGCAGACATTAATTCAGCACAGAGCGAGCCAAACGTAATGACAGCTGAGACATGACGTATTAGTGCTACCGTACAGTCAACTCGTTTAATCCGCGGAGTCTCGGAAATTGTAGTAATGCTATTATACTTTTTTCAGATTAATGTAGGAAACAGTATCGCTTATATATTTCTTGGTTCATTCTTTTTTCCACTTCATATATTGCAAATATACTGTATACATTAACTTTGAAGCTTTAGATAAGCCTAAATAATATTCTAAGACTCTGCAGATTATACGAGTTGACTGTACATGTGAACTAATATTATTGTTAGGAAAGGGGTCATTTATAATACTCTGGTATCATTTAAATTTTATTCTGGCTAACACTAGAAGATTATAGTAAGCTTAGGAAGGATGTCTAGTAGTTAATGAAGTATAATATACCTCGATTCAATCTTTGCTTATCGCAGATCCCTCCTGGACATAGTAAAATCGTCCAATGATAGTCAGAGTAATATTAAAAATAACGTCATCCGTTCTGAAAGGATTAACCCCTTGAGGACTAAGACCCATTGTGACAGTTTCTATTGGCTAACATTACGCGATTCTATTCAGTTTAGGCAAGATCTATGGGAGTCAGAGATGTAAACCAATATACTGTATAGCCCTTGGTTTACAAGAGACATAATAGAGTTGTTTTCACCTCTTAGATTCATAAAGGTCCTCAATTTAATCCATACACGATAGGCAGAAGATAAATAAGTCAGGCATCATTGTGTCCTGAAGGAGTTAAAGTCTCCATAATAATTTACTCTTTAACTAATGGGTGTATTAGTAGTGATAAACCCATATGATATACTGGATTAAATGGCATATACGTTAATCAAAGACAAATCACCATCAACATTTTCAACTTGATTTTATTTACTTTTATCATACCCTTGTCATGCCTTTATCATACCTTTATCATGTCTTTATCATGTCTTTATCATAACATTTTATCATACCTTTATCAGGCCTTTGTCACACCTTTTCCTTTTCCTATGTGTGTTTAGTGGGATAGGTAGCGGGTGGGGTAGATATTTAATATATATATAATGTAATATGTCCCATAGGCATAGTTGAATAATAGGAGGGTAGATGCTGTTGTCATTTAGTATTCTGCTGGATCTCTCTCTCTCTCACACACACACACACACACACACACACATGACTGTACACAAGTTGAGCATCCAGATGGAGAAGGCTTACATCATGGTCTCTTCATGGTCAAGATGTGTAGCTAGAGGCGGATTAGGCTATATTAGCCTACAAATCGTTCCACGTATCTTAAGGCGAGGTTTTTAGTTTGTTCCTTAGACCTCCATCAAACTTAAAATTACACCCCTTAATTTTAGATCCCCTTTCAAGATAAATGTATACATTTTTCGGTATATATATTTTCCGTTCATCTTAAATTATATGCTTGCTATCGCTCGCCAGGAAAAAATCGACACCTGAATATCACGAAAGGTCTTAAAAATGACAAATGGGGCGAAAGTTCTTAAAACCGCCAAACTAATGGGGCGAACATCTTAAAATCTCAAAAACAATGGGGCTAAACATGTATGATTTAATGTAAAGGAAAACTATATATATATATATATATATATATATATATATATATATATATATATATATATATATATACGGTATATATATATTACAAATAACGTAAGATGCAAGATTAGAAGACAATGCTTTTTTTGTATCGTTAGCTAATGACATACTGGGAAAATTCGCAATTCCACAATTCTGGGTCTGCTTCGTGGAATTTCAAAGAAATTTTTCATGTTCTAATTAAAAGAAGTGAGCGTATGTCTGCCGGCTAATGAGAAGTGATTATCCAAATGAGATGTAGTTTCTTAATGCTCTTCGTAATTAACCCCATCTTTCCCGGCGACGTCTTTTGGCCATTATTCTGGCTACTATTAGACGATTATATTCAGTTTAAAAAGGGCCTCCAGCAATAATCAGGGTTCGAACTATCTCGTTTAGGCCTTTTTACTACCACAGATCCTTCTTAAGCTTCACAAAATCGTCTAAACATAGCTAGAATATCATGGAAAAAACGTCGCCGGTACACTAGGGGGTAATGCTTCTCGTAATTAAGAAATACGGATTCCTTCGAGTGGGCTAATAATGATTTTTAGTAATATCGTATTTTGAATAGAAAGTTGTGTGTGTTAATGTTCACAACATTATTTAATTATAGGAAAACACTTAGGATAATTAATAGGAACAAAACCAAGACCAATGTTGTATATGCACTGCTATTGTGAAATACTGAAGATTGAGATTGAAAAATACGTAAAAGAAAAGAAAATGTAAAGGAAAACTAGGCAATGACAAAT
Source organism: Paralithodes platypus (assembly GCA_032716605.1). NCBI lineage: Eukaryota > Metazoa > Arthropoda > Malacostraca > Decapoda > Lithodidae > Paralithodes > Paralithodes platypus. The sequence continues at coordinate 17,003,570 of CM064492.1, read as the reverse complement.
ATAGTTAATATTTTTTGTTTCGTATCTGTATAGAAAGGCTTACAACAGTATTGGATAACTTACTGTCTTTCTATTTCTTTGGTTTAAGGGCGTGTTATTGGACTCCCTTCTCCATCATGTTTAGCCCTATATACTGTATTAGTCTTGAAATTTTAAGATGTTTGCCCCATTAGTTTGGCGATTTTAAGACCTTTCGCCCCCATTTGTTTGTTAGTATTAAGACTTTTGTATAATTTTGGTGTCGATTTTTTCCGGGCGAGAGATAGCGAACCTGCAATTTAGGAGGAATCGGCTTTCGGCTGAATATTTTTCTGCCTAAAAAAATGCACAAATATATCTCGAAGGAGTTTGGGGGGGGGGGTATTGGGGATATACATTTAAGCTTGATGAAGGTCTAGAGAGCAAACTAAAAATATTAATTATTTAAGTAGATAATATTAAATAAAACAATTAAAATATCTTATCTTAATGTGATTATTGGGTAAGGTGAATAAAATCGTCAGGCTTCGCAGACTGACCACCGCCTATCATTATAAACTCTTCTATTGTTAAGCTAATTGTAATTTGCATATTAATATAACCAAAGAATCCAAATGATTTAGTGAATACGTTTGATATTAATTCTATCTATCTATCTATCTATCTATCTATCTATATACTCAGGCCCAATCCCCACTTTTCCTATTTATATATTATATTTATTTATTTTTTGTTGATTATAAAGGGAAATTTAATTATCGGTATATCAAAATAATGATACTATCTTTCATGATATATTGTTGTAGCTCAGAAGAGGGATGATTAAGGGGAAGGTAGTAGCTTTTTCGGGACCCCCTTCTCCCTCATGTTTAGCATAATATGCTAATGTCCCTGGAGGACAAGGGGCGAATGTGCCACCATGAGCAAAATTGAGTTAGGACTGGTTCCCGATAGATGGAAGCACTGAAAATCACGTGGTGAAGAGCGTGTGAAGAGCGTTTTGCGATTCCCACCCATGCGGGCTCAGTACCCTAGGTTCTAAATCCCTTGTTTCGACCTTGTGTAGCGGCGGAGGAGGTATGGATTGTAGGAGGTGGAGGGGCGAATGTTCCCGCGCGCTCAAGCCAATGAGCGGCCGGCTAGCATTCCCCGGGTTAAAGGCCCGCCTCCCGGCCAATGAAACACGCGCGTTTGCGCGTTTTTTTGGCTGAAAATTTAACATTATCTTAGTTTCATGGACATCTAATACAGGATTAAATTTCAAGCAGATTGAACAATAATTACTATAGGCTTAAAAAAAAAAAAAAAAAATCTATTGTGCATTTCTTTTTGTTTTAATTTAGTTTTTTTTTTTTTAGTTTTTTTTCTATCAATTTGTCTCTTCCAGAGGATTCTAATGGTATATAATAACATGCTATTCTGTAATATTCTATGTATGCCACCTATTCCAGACTTTAAACACTCATAACTCGAAAGTAAGGTATTGGCGCATTCGCCCCTTGTCCTCCATGCCCTCATGTTTAGCATATTAGTTTTGAGATTTGAAGACGTTCGTTCCGTTAGTTTGGCGATTTTGAGACCTGTCGCCCCATTTGTTTGTCAATATTAGGACCTTCGTGCCATTTAGGTGTCGATTTCTTCCTGGCGAGCGATAGCGAGCCTGTAATTTTAGAAGGAATTGGCCTTCGCCCGGGACATTTTTCTACCGAAAAATGTAAACATTTATCTTAATAGAGGGTCTAGGGGGTGTTTTTTTAAGCTTGATGGAGGTCTAGCGAGGAAACTATAAAATCAAGTTAGTAAATAAATATGTAGACTAAAAAAACAAGCACTACCGCCTTAACCACAGGAAATCCAATCCAATCTGCCATCTGTACTTTAACACCACAAGTTAATCTTACTGTTATCCTCAGTACATAGGTAACTTTGGACCCTCTCTCTCTCTATATATATATATATAATAAGTGTGTGTGTGTGTGTTGTCAGGTTAGGTGTATTTCGTTTAGCTTGGTTTGGAGTTTACTAGGTAGACGAAAGTATATATTAATGTAACTACAAAAACCCAAAAGCTAATATGACGATGTAAGGGTGTAGATGGATGATGTGGGTGGGTGAAAGGGTGAGGGTGGATGAGGGAAGGAGGGAGGGTGGATGAGGGAGGGTGAGGGTGGATGAGGAAGGAAGGTGAGGGTGGATGAGGGAGGGAGGGAGGATGAGAGGGTGAGGGTGGATGAGGGAGGGAGGGAGGATGAGAGGGTGAGGGTGGATGAGGGAGGGAGGGAGGATGAGAGGGTGAGGGTGGTTGAGGGAGGGAGGGGGATGAGAGGGTGAGGGTGGATGAGGGAGGGAGGGAGGATGAGAGGGTGAGGGTGGATGAGGGAGGGAGGATGAGAGGGTGAGGGTGGTTGAGGAAGGAAGGTGAGGGTGGATGAGGGAGGGAGGGAGGGTGAGAGGATGAGGAAGGAAGGTGAGGGTGGAAGGTGAGGGTGGATGAGGGAGGGTGAGGAAGGAAGGTGAGGGAGGATGAGAGGGTGAGGGTGGATGATGGAGGAAGGGAGGGTACCTGGTGACATTTGACGGTCGCTGTCACCCTCCCACGTCCGTAATTGATCCGTCCGTGTCGCAGGCGTCTGACAGGGGCCGTGCGGAGGGGGGGGGGGGGGATGGCGAGAGAGAGAGAGAGAGAGAGAGAGAGGGTGGGGGGGTGGGTTCAGAGACGAATATGGAAGTTCGTATTTTACACGTTGCAGCACCGCTTCTCATATGACTAACTGCAAACATCCATCAATTATCTTTTCTGAAAAGCCGTTCTAAACTACCAGTTATAATGTTACCAAATTGACTCGATTAAAATAAGTGAGATAAGGCTAGGTCAGATCAGCTTACGTTAGTTAAGGTTTAATAGGTTATGGTTAAGTTTGTTTAGGTTAGTTAAATTACATTTACATGTTGTTGTCAGTATAAATATACTTGGTTGGATTAGGTTAGTCAAGACTGAGTTGAGTACCGTATAATTTTCAGTGTTGCCACATGTATGACAACCTACACATGTTAAATATAAAGATATCGAGCACGAGGATCCAGATCTTTTGCCGCTACCCTGCAGAACTTCCTTATCCGGAAGAAGTTTGGCTGCTGTGATGAAAAGTTTTGAGAAGGATTTGGTACATTATACTTAACTTTCTTGAACCTCATGCCGACAAATTGGTATCCTTATGTTGAGGGAGCTTGAACGCTGCAAGAAATTTTGAAGCTATATGTTGAAGGCTTTAGAAGAGAATTATATAATTATTTAGACATTTTGGTTGACACATTTGAATAGTATGCTAAGTGACTTATACTCAGAAGGATCTTAAACACGGTGTTGTCAGATATTGAACTTATGATAAAGTATTTTCAAGAGTTGTTTAAATTATTGCTAAGTTTTAAGCTAAAGAACATTAAATAGTATAGTAACAAAAAGTACATTTTGGAATTTTAGGAAATATTGAAAAACTAAAATAATGCTTCCAAAGATCATTTAGATAAGGAGTTCCTATGATGAGGGCTACTTGTATAGAATGATAGGCAATTGTCCATCCACATCAATCATATAAATGGATGTATTATGTTATCCATTAAACCATTATAGTAAAACCTCATACTAAATGTATTACCTTAAATATTGGAGGATTTATGTTAAGAATGTATTATTATATTAAACCTCCAGAATGCGAAATGGAGCTAAATGGCTATCGTCCCAAATGTATACCAGCGATAGGCACAAGCAAGCAAGCAGGTATAATGAGCACCAATCTTGCTTCACATGTCTTCCACTTGTGATTCTCTGAACATGCCAGGCCAAGGTCAAGGCAGGTATATATATATATATATATATAGAGAGAGAGAGAGAGAGGGGTATAGGGCATTTCTGGACCCCCTTCTCCTTTATGTTTAGCCCCATTGTTTTTTAGATTTTAAGACGTTCGCTCCATTAGTTTGTCGATTGTATGACCTTTCACCCCATTTCTTTGTCAATATTAGGACCTTACGTGCCATTTAGGTGTCGATTTTTTTCCTGGCGACTGATAGCGAGCCTGTAATTTAAGGATGAACCGGCCTTTGGCCGGGACATTTTTCTACCGAAAAATGTACAAATCGATCTTGAAGGGGGGGGGGGGGGGGAAGGTGTGTCTATGGGGGTATTTTTCTAATTTTGATGGGGGTCTAGGGAGGAAACTAAAATATAAATGAATAAATGAATTAATGAATTAGTAGACTAACAAACCAGCCACTGTCCCATTAAGACCTACTGTACAGTAGGGTGTCACCGTTCAGACATTTCTACTTTGTGTCAGTCAGAACGTTTCTACTTTGTGTCAGCCCGAACGTTTCTACTTTGTGTCAGCCCGAACGTTTCTACTTTGTGTCAGTCAGAACGTTTCTACTTTGTGTCAGTCAGAACGTTTCTACTTTGTGTCAGCCCGAACGTTTCTACTTTGTGTCAGTCAGAACGTTTCTACTTTGTGTCAGCCCGAACGTTTCTACTTTGTGTCAGTCAGAACGTTTCTACTTTGTGTCAGTCAGAACGTTTCTACTTTGTGTCAGCCCGAACGATTCTACTTTGTGTCAGTCAGAACGTTTCTACTTTGTGTCAGTCAGAACGTTTCTACTTTGTGTCAGCCCGAACGTTTCTACTTTGTGTCAGTCAGAACGTTTCTACTTTGTGTCAGTCAGAACGTTTCTACTTTGTGTCAGCCCGAATGTTTCTACTTTGTGTCAGTCAGAACGTTTCTACTTTTTCGCAGTCCGAACATTAATTTGTACTTTGCGTAAGTCCGAACATTTCTACTTTGTGTCAGTCCGAACATTTCTACTTTGTGTCAGTCAGAACGTTTCTACTTTTTCGCAGTCCGAACGTTTGTACTTTGCGTAAGTCCGAACGTTTCTACTTTGTGTCAGCCCGAACGTTTGTACTGTCAGTCCGAAAGTTTCTACTTTTGTGTCAGTCCGAACGTTTCTACTTTGTGTCAGTCCGAACGGTTCTACTTTGTGTCAGTCCGAACGTTTCTACTTTGTGTCAGTCCGAATGTTTCTACTTTGTGTCAGTCCAAACGTTTCTACTTTGTGTCAGCCCGAACGTTTATACTTTTTGTCAGCCCGAACGTTTCTACTTTGTGTCAGTCCGAACGTTTCTACTTTGTGTCAGTCCGAACGTTTCTACTTTGTGTCAGCCCGAACGTTTCTACTTTGTGTCAGCCCGAACGTTTCTACTTTGTGTCAGTCTGAACGTTTCTACTTTGTGTCAGTCCGAACGTTTCTACTTTGTGTCAGTCCGAACATTTCTACTTTGTGTCAGTCCGAACGTTTCTACTTTGTGTCAGTACGAACGTTTCTAGTTTGTGTCAGTCCGAACGTTTCTACTTTGTGTCAGCCCGAACGTTTCTACCTTGTGTCAGCCCGAACGTTTCTACTTTGTGTCAGTACGAACGTTTCTACTTTGTGTCAGTCCGAACGTTTCTACTTTGTGTCAGTCAGAACGTTTCTACCTTGTGTCAGTCCATACGTTTCTACTTTGTGTCAGTACGAACGTTTCTAGCTTGTGTCAGTCCAAACGTTTCTACTCTGTCATTCCAAACGTGTCTACCTTGTGTCAGTCCAAACGTTTCTACTTTGTGTCAGTCCAAACGTTTCTCATGTGATCCTCATGTTGATTATTCTCATTTGAATATGTCTTTTACAAACAGAAATATTTGTGTGCATAATTCATATATTCAAATGAGTAGAATTATCATAAGAATCAGTGCGAAACGTCTATCAACTCTCTGCAATGCCGAAATCCGTAGATATAGCACAATTTCAGACTGAGAAAAGCATATTAAGGTTATCATAAGACGATTTTATTTAGTTTTGAAAGGTTCTGTGGAAGAGAAATAATTAATTGAGTTTGGTAAATATAGAGTTCTTAAGGGGAGACGGTCGTTATTCTGGTCCCCTTTCTCCCTCGTGTTAGTCCCATTATTTTTTAAATTTGTAGACGTTCGGCCTATTTGTTTGGCGATCTTAAGACCTTTCGTCCCATTTCGTTATAAATCGTAAGACCTATCGTGTCATTTAGGTGTCGATGTTTTCCTGGCGAGCGATAGCGAACCTGTAATTGTAAGAGGAATCGGCCTTCGACCGGGACAGTTTTTTTTACCATAAAATGTACAAATTTATCTTGAGGGGGAGGGGGGGGGGGGATCTAGGGGATGTTTTTCTAAGTTTGAGGGATGTCTAGCGAAAAATCTAAGAAATTATGAATGAATGAATTTATAGGCCAAAAAGCAGTCGGTGTCCCCCTAACCCCTTCAGTACGGTGACGCCTTCCTATTATTCTGGTTTGCAAGCAGCTGATGATAGTGTATATACTGGTTTGTATATTATAAAAAATTATATGGTTGTCTTTATCAAACCAAGTATCTATATGTACTTAGATGAATAATATAAAACAAACACACACATATACACACACTAACACACACACGTCACACACACACACACACACATACACAAACACTAACACACAAACGTCACACACACACACACATACACAAACACTAACACACACACGTCACACACACACACACATACACACACACATACACAAACACTAACACACACACACACACACACATACACAAACACCCACCCACACAAACACACCCACACACGACAATATTATAGGCTATTGAAATAGACCGTGTCAATATCGATCAATTCACTCTACAGAGTAAACGCTCCACATCCTCCCCATCATGTGGTATTAAGGGGCTAGTGCTTGTTTTTTTGGTCTACTTACATTATATTAAATTATTAACTTTATTGTTTAGTTTCCTCGCCAGACTTCCATCGAGCTTTACAAAACACCCCCTAGTTATATTTTTACATTTTTCGGTAGAAAAATGTCCTGGCCGAAGGCCGATTCCTTCTAAAATGACATGCTCGCTATCGCTTGCCAGGAAAAAATCGACACCTAAATGGCACGAAAGATCTTAATATTCACAAAGAAATGGGGCGACAGGTCTCAAAATCGCCAAACTAACGGAACGAACGTCTTAAAATCTCGAAACTGATATGCTAAACATGAGGGGGAAGGGGGTCCACAAAAGGCTACTACCTCCCCCTTCAGATCAATGCCTCGCCATTAGCCTCTAGATTATGGCCCATTTGGGAGATTGAGTCGTGTGGTGAATTATATTACCTCTCCTCGCAGGTTGGGGAAAGGTGGGGTGCAGTGAATTATATTACCTCTCCTCGCAGGTTGGGGAAAGGTGGGGTGCAGTGAATTATATTACCTCTCCTCGCAGGTTGGGGAAAGGTGGGGTGCAGTGAATTTGCTACCGAGCCAGTAATTAATATGTAAAACTTGCAAACTAAACAAACCAAAACTTGGACAAAGACAATATAAAGGCAAAATAACTTATCAAAATCGTTGTGTGGAAACAACGCTTACTAAAATAACATTTATGAAATAAAATAACACAATCATAAGGTTCTGGGTTCAATTGACTACTTGCGAGTTTCAGGCTACAAGGAAGTTGAAGCTGTAAACATCGATATAAAACAGACGTATAATAATAATGTGGGTTTCTGATGGATAGAAATTATGCAAAATTTGGTTTTATGTATTTATGAATGTCCTACAACCTTATTTTAAGCTGGTAATTCTGATAAACATTATGTCTACAGCTCCAACTTCCTTATAGAACGAAACTCGCAAGTGGTCAATTCCCTCTCCATACCTCTATTGTTCCTATACTTTCATCCTGTTTTTTTTTATATCATCCCTACCCTTATTTTTTTTATATCATCCCCACCCTTATTTTTTTTTATATCATCCCCACCCTTATTTTTTTTTATATCATCCCCACCCTTATTTTTGTTTTATATCATCCCCACCCTTATTTTTGTTTTATATCATCCCCACCCTTATTTTTTGTTTTATATCTCCCCACCCTTATTTTTGTTTTTATATCATCCCCACCCTTATTTTTGTTTTATATCATCCCCACCCTTATTTTTGTTTTATATCATCCCCACCCTTATTTTTGTTTTATATCATCCCCACCCTTATTTTTGTTTTATATCATCCCCACCCTTATTTTTTTTATATCATCCCCACCCTTATTTTTGTTTTATATCATCCCCACCCTTATTTTTGTTTTATATCATCCCCACCCTTATTTTTTTTTATATCATCCCCACCCTTATTTTTGTTTTATATCATCCCCACCCTTATTTTTTTTTATATCATCCCCACCCTTATTTTTTTTTTATATCATCCCCACCCTTATTTTTGTTTTATATCATCCCCACCCTTATTTTTGTTTTATATCATCCCCACCCTTATTTTTGTTTTATATCATCCCCACCCTTATTTTTTTTTATATCATCCCCACCCTTATTTTTTTTATATCATCCCCACCCTTATTTTTTTTTATATCATCCCCACCCTTATTTTTGTTTTATATCATCCCCACCCTTATTTTTTTTTATATCATCCCCACCCTTATTTTTTTTTATATCATCCCCACCCTTATTTTTTTTTATATCATCCCCACCCTTATTTTTTTTTTATATCATCCCCACCCTTATTTTTTTTTATATCATCCCCACCCTTATTTTTGTTTTATATCATCCCCACCCTTATTTTTTTTTATATCATCCCCACCATTATTTTTGTTTATATCATCCCCACCCTTATTTTTGTTTTATATCATCCCCACCCTTATTTTTGTTTTATATCATCCCCACCCTTATTTTTGTTTTATATCATCCCCACCCTTATTTTTGTTTTATATCATCCCCACCCTTATTTTTTTTTATATCATCCCCACCCTTATTTTTGTTTTATATCATCCCCACCCTTATTTTTGTTTTATATCATGCCCACCCTTATTTTTGTTTTATATCATCCCCACCCTTATTTTTTTTTATATCATCCCCACCCTTATTTTTTTTATATCATCCCCACCCTTATTTTCCTCCTACTTCTCCCGCATATCTCCATTCAGCTGAAGCACACCACCTCCGCCACTCTCTCCATCACCGAGCTGTCACATTATTTTCTCTCACTCTCCTCCTCCATGCTTGCTCGTCTTTCCACTTTACGGTACTTAGTTGTTCTTTTCTTCCTGGCCTTTGCTCATTTAGGGGCTTTTCTTACACCATTCTCCCGTCCACTTCCCAATCCTCCACCACTCCACCCTGTTACCTACCTTCATCTCCACCAGTTCCCTTCTACATCTCCTTATCCCCTCCTCATCCCTCTACCACACCCACCCTACTCCAGCTCTCCTGCATCTAAATCATCCCCCCTCCCCCACTCCCATTTTCCACTTTACCACTCACATTCCCTCCATTCTCCACCTCTCTGTATATTCTCCCTCTCTCCACCACTGTCCTCCATCACCTAGCTGTCACATTACTTGCCCTCCACCTCCTCCTCCTCTTCTGTAACCACTTACCCAGCTACAGTCCTACTCTCCCCTTCCATCTTTCATTTTGGGAGCTTTTCTTACACACACTCACATACTCTCTCTCTCTCACTGTCTGTCTGTCTGTCTCTCTCTTTCTTTCTTTCTTTCTTTCTTTCTTTCTTTCTTTCTTTCTTTCTTTCTTTCTTTCTTTCTTTCTTTCTTTCTTTCTTTCTCTCTCTCTCTCTCTCTCTCTCTCTCTCTCTCTCTCTCTCTCTCTCTCTCTCTCTCTCTCTCTCTCTCTCTCTCTCTCGCCACATCCCCAATCCTCCATCACTAGATTGTTTAATAATCATCCCCTTCTCCATCACAAACCACTCATCTCCCTCTTTCCCCACCTCTCTATATCTCCTCCCTCACTCCACCATCACGGATCTGTCACACTACCTGTTCTCCACCACCTGTTTATTTACCCAGCATCACTCTCCATCCTTACTCCACCACTCCTCTTCTCTCCCCTTCACTCACCCTCTTCTCCACCACACTTCACCCTTACTCCACCTCTCCCCTCCACTCAGCCCCCTTCTCCACCACACGTCACCCTTACTCCACCACTCCCCCTCCTTCCTTACTCCACCTCTCCCTTCTACTTACCCCCCTCTACTCCACCACACTCCACCTTTACTCCACCACTCACCCTCCTCCCTTACTCCACCTCTCCCTTCTACTTACCCCCCTCTACTCCACCACTCACCCTCCTCCCTTACTCCACTACTCCCCTCCTATCATCACCCCCCCCCCCTACTCCACCACTTCCCCCTCCCTCCTCTCTCCACTTACCAACAGCTCTCCCCCCCCACTCGTTCCTCATTTAGGACCCTCTTCTAGCGTACCCCACTGGTTCCTCTGTGCTATTTCCTTTTTCTGGCTTGGGAGGTCTTTCCTTCTTTTTATATTTGTTTTCTTTTCTTCTGTATGTTATGTTGCTTTGTTTGTTTGTATAGGCTATTTTCCCGGCTATTTTCATTGGGCATCGCTACTATGTTTGTGTTCAATTGTCCGTGTTCTCTGCTTATATACCGGTAGGTTTGATTCATCTTTTTATTATTTTTATTTATTTTTATTTGTTTTTGGTGGGGTAGGATCTTCGAGGTCTAGTACCTTTGTTTGTTTATCTGGCCACTTCAATCATTATGCTGTATATGTGTCTGTCTCTTTAGCAATTACTGTCATTGTGTATATCTATCTCCTCACTCGTATGGCTTTACTTTCTATCTATATTCTACAATTGGTTTGCCATCTCTTTCGCCACTGTTTTTAACCAATATTTAAACCTAGCACGTCCAATGCTTTTCAACCTGACCAACGCATTATATTTTAAGGGGGGGGGGTATTTATTAGCGTATTTATGTATCTTTTTAGTATTGTTTTTTAGTTTCCTCCTTAGACATCCATCAAACTTTAAAAACAAAACCGCCCAATACCCTCTTTCAAGATACATTTTTACATTTTTCGCTAGAAAAATGTCCCGGCCGAAGGCCGATTCTTCTTAAATTACAGACTCGCTATCGCTCGCCAGGAAAAGATCGACACCTTAATGACACGAAAAGTCTTAATATTGACAAAGAAATGGAGAGCAATGTCTTAACATCTGAAAACTAATGGGGCTAAAGATGAGGAAGAAGGGGGACCAGAACAACGACTTATCTCCCCTTAATTCAGCTTTCGAAGTCCACATTTTTTGTCGTGCTATTGGTTTTGTCGTGCTATTGGTTTTGTCGTGCTATTGGTTTTGTCGTGCTATTGGCTTTGTCGTGCTATTGGTTTTGTCGTGCTATTGGTTTTGTCGTGCTATTGGTTTTGTCGTGCTATTGGTTTTGTCGTGCTATTGGTTTTGTCGTGCTATTGGTTTTGTCGTGCTATTGGCTTTGTCGTGCTATTGGTTTTGTCGTGCTATGGTTTGTCGTGCTATGGCTTTGTCGTGCTATTGTTTTGTCGTGCTATTGGCTTTGTCGTGCTATTGTTTTGTCGTGCTATTGGTTTTGTCGTGCTATTGGTTTGTGTGCTATTGGTTTTGTCGTGCTATTGGTTTTGTGGTGCTATTGGTTTTGTCGTGCTATTGGTTTTGTCGTGCTATTGGTTTTGTCGTGCTATTGGTTTTGTCGTGCTATTGGTTTTGTCGTGCTATTGGTTTTGTCGTGCTATTGGTTTTGTCGTGCTATTGGTTTTGTCGTGCTATTGGTTTTGTCGTGCTATTGGTTTTGTCGTGCTATTGGTTTTGTCGTGCTATTGGTTTTGTGGTGCTATTGGTTTTGTCGTGCTATTGGTTTTGTCGTGCTATTGGTTTTGTCATGCTATTGGCTTTGTCGTGCTATTGGTTTTGTCGTGCTATTGGTTTTGTCGTGCTATTGGTTTTGTCGTGCTATTGGTTTTCATGTATACCGGAAACTGCTACAACACACCCTTACTTTTGTACAGTATCATAGTTTTGCTGAAGTTTTACTGTGCTTATAAATGTATGTGATTGATATCAGCATTGTGATTGTTCAATCAGTTTTCACCGACTGACAATCAGGTTAAACAATTAAGTGGGATTAAAGTAAGATACCAACAACAAACAACAACATGAACTTTATGCTTTATACTGTATGTTGACTACTCTATTATTGTGTAAGATAACAACAACAAACAACATGAACTTTATGCTTTATACTGTATGTTGATTACTCTATTATTGTGTAAGATAACAACAACACACAACATGAACTTTATGCTTTATACTGTATGTTGACTACTCTATTATTGTGTAAGATAACAACAACACACAACATGAACTTTATGCTTTATACTGTATGTTGACTACTCTATTATTGTGTAAGATAACAACAACAAACAACATGAACTTTATGCTTTATGCTGTATGTTGACTACTCTAGTGTAAGATAACAACAACAAACAACATGAACTTTATGCTTTATGCTGTATGTTGACTACTCTATTATTGTGTAAGATAACAACAACAAACAACATGAACTTTATGCTTTATGCTGTATGTTGACTACTCTATTATTGTGTAAGATAACAACAACAAACAACATGAACTTTATGCTTTATACTGTATGTTGACTACTCTATTATTGTGTAAGATAACAACAACAAACAACATGAACTTTATGCTTTATGCTGTATGTTGACTACTCTATTATTGTGTAAGATAACAACAACAAACAACATGAACTTTATGCTTTATGCTGTATGTTGACTACTCTATTATTGTGTAAGATAACAACAACAAACAACATGAACTTTATGCTTTATGCTGTATGTTGACTACTCTATTAATGTGTAAGATAACAACAACACACAACATGAACTTTATGCTTTATACTGTATGTTGACTACTCTATTATTGTGTTTTCGTCTCTATGTTGTATCAGTAATCATTCGTGTTTGTAACTAAGCCTATTTGTGTGGTTTATTATGGCTATCAAGTAGTTATTGTTATTGCAATGACGGTCAATGAGAGTGAGAGTGATATGAGCGAGTGAGAGAGTGGAAAGGACACACTGTATAAGAAGTGGCGCTAAGGAATGACACCACTTGGCACTCTAATCGATGTAGGAGATTGTGAGAGAGAGAGAGAGAGAGAGAGAGAGATATGATGGATAGATAGAGAGAGTATGAGTGTGTGAGAGAGAGATAGATAGATAGAGAGAGAGTGAGGCAGATGTTTACACTAATATCCATAGATTCACTGACCACATTGACTTTGCGATCCAGGCGAGGTGGGCATGACTTATTATTCTAGTAGAAATAACAAACCCAAAGTAAGGTAATGTGGAAGAAAAGATTAGTAAGTGAGAGAGAGAGAGAGAGAGAGAGAGAGAGAGAGAGAGAGAGAGAGAAATTATTGAACACACGAAGGAACTACTGTATTGTTATATTGCGTAAACATGTCATATAGTAATACAGAATTAGAATTAGAATTTGAAAATAATCAGCAGAAAAAGTCTCTTCCTATTCCCACCCACCTCCCAGACCTACCTGTCTCTCACAATCTCTTACATCGATTAGGTTAGAGGCGGAAGTTGTCTCGTTCCTTTGCATCAGTTCTCGCTCTCTCTCTCTCTCTCGCGCAAGCACGCTCGCTCTCTCTCTCTCTCTCATGCCTATGCTCGTTTATATCGAGTATAATATCTTTCTCTGTCACACACACACACACACACACACACACACACACACACACTCTCCCTCTCTCAACCTTTGTCTCACACGCACAAGCACGCACGCTCTCGCTCTCTCATCCTATCTCACACACTCACAAGCGCGCACACACTCTCGGTCTCTCTCTCTCACCCTTTCTCTCACAAGCACGCACTCTCTCTCTCACCCTTTCACACGCACAAGCACTCTCTCTCTCTCTCGTCTTGTCTCTCACACGCACAAGTACGCACACTCTCTCTCTCGTCCTGTCTCTCACACGCACAAGCACGCACACTCTCTCTCTCTCTCGTCCTATCTCTCACACGCACACTCTCTCTCTCTCTCTCTCGTCCTGTCTCTCACACGCACACTCTCTCTCTCTCGTCCTGTCTCTCACAATCTCTTCCATCGATTAGGGTGGCAAGTGGTCTCATTCCTCAGCGCCAGTTCTTATCAAGTATCTCGTCTCCTCACTTTACTTCGGCCTACACATTCCCTTTTACTCGTGATTCCCTTGGCTTGGCATATCTCAATGTATTCACAGTCTGGTTGATGTTACACGTATTCTGCTGCTGGTCTATAAGGATTTTAAGGGGGTCACTTGCTTTTTTTCTCTTTCTCTGGCTTGTATCCATTCGGCTCCATTCAGCCAGCTGTTTTAAGACGTTTATCCCCATCCAGGTGTCAATTTCATCCTGGCGAGCGATAGCGAGCCAGCATTGTATGGAGAAATCCGGCTTCGCCGGAGACATTTTTCTATCGAAAAATTTACAAATTTAGCTTGCTGTCTAAATATATATATATATATATATATGCTGGCTTACTACCGCTCGCCAGGAAAATATTGACACCTGGATGGGGGTAAACGTCTTAAAACAGTAGGCTGAATGGGGCCGAATGGATACAAGCCAAAGAGAGAGGGAGAGAATGAGAAAAACAGTGAGGTGGGCCCCCTTAACCCCTTCAGCACGAGGGCGTATTTTTTCCCTTGAATCTGGCTGACATTAGACGATGTTATGCAGTTTAAGAAGAACCTTTGGTATTCGGAGGGTTTATTGAGATCGTTTTAACCCATTTGAGACCCAGAGGTAGATTAATACCTCAAGAAAATCGTCTAATGTTAACCAGAATATGATAGAAATTACGTCATCGTGCTAAAGGGGTTAATAGTTGACTTTTAATAATATTGGTATGTATATTGCCGAAAATTATTATAGAAAAGATAAATATGATGACAGTGACTGAAAATGGTAGTTTGTTAAATTATTACATATTGATAATTAGTGATGATGAAAAGAACGGAGAGTAGTTATAAATTGTGTTTACTTACTAAGGATACTGTTAAATCATTGAAATGTTATACATGTTTGCACTATTGTTGCTTCGTTATTAATTATTTTTAACCCCCTTGGGAATTCCGACGTGCTTTGACAGTTTATTCTGGATATCATTAGACGATTTTATACAGCCTAGATAGGTTCTCTGGAAATTATAAGGGTAAAGACTATCTCAAGTAACCCTCTGACTTCCATATATTCTTCCAAATATAAGTATAAGCTTCTTATAATAACCATAAACTAGACCACAAATGCGTCCTTATAATATCCTGAAAAGTGTAATATGGAGACTTTCTCTGAGATCATACTTGAATTGTAATATTTAGTATGAATTTTTATAGCAATTTTATAATCAAGGCTGAATTTCCCGTTTCCGATATTCCTTTTTATTTTATATTTTATTTTGTTTGTTTGTAACTAGTTAAACGAAG
Source organism: Paralithodes platypus (assembly GCA_032716605.1). NCBI lineage: Eukaryota > Metazoa > Arthropoda > Malacostraca > Decapoda > Lithodidae > Paralithodes > Paralithodes platypus. Next base: position 16,988,183 of record CM064492.1, on the reverse strand, counting down.
TATATTGTCAGTTATCTAAGTATACCGGTAATATATATAATTGTAAGCCTCTTGCTGTTATAGTACAGTATGTATATTCTAGTATATATTTTTTTGGGTTGTTCAGTATTCATAAACACAGATATTACGATATAGGCCTATACATCAATTACACTGAGTCATTATCAATAAAGTGTTCCTCCTTAAATGGTTCTTGTAGACAATAATACTTATATTAATAATAGTAATAACAATACCACTACTACTAATACTAACTAAGTAACACCCCGTTCTTAACATTAATCATCAATTACAAACCCCAATGCACTTGAATAAACTAATGAAAGCATATGGTCCTCCCGGGATTCGAACTCGGGACACCACACCCAGAACATAAGCATCTAAACCATTACACCACCAACACAGTTAAAGGTTGAATACACGATCACGATTAATATCCATTTTCGAATTTTGGATACCAATCTAATCATGTACTCGACCCTATTTGAGTTACCTAACTCAAATAACAATTCCAAACACATCAACAATAATTACAAGACTCAATTTTATAATAACAATAAATACAACAACAACAACAACAACGATAATAATATTAATAATACTAATAATACTGATAGTAATGATAATAATAACAAGCTAACTATAATAATTCTGCCTCTCTCTGCTACATCCTCAGCAATAATTCCAGGACTCCATTCAGTAATAACACAGTTCATTGGCTAAGGGGCTCACCACTATGATTGAATTTAGAGGCAGGGATATAATAGTGTCCCCTTCCCCTTACACCGGGTTTTTGTTTATAATTCGATGTACAAGTGAACGAGGGATCGGTAGTGGAGGTTTATTTACAGTGGTTGGTTTAGTACTAGTGTTGGGGTTTGTTGTTAGGAAATTGATAGTTGAAAGGTAAAAAAATAGATTTCGCTCCACACATATATATATATATATATATATATATATTGAGAGTTAACCTGGTTGTCGTTTTTTTACTAATGTTATTAATTGTCAATAAACAAATATATATATGATGAAAATAAATTTATAGATAGGGTAGTGAGAGCGTCCCCAGGTCCCTCCCAGTCCATCCCCCTTGCACTGTGGTGTTGTTTATAACTCGGTGTACTGTAATGCTGCGGGAATGGACACTTGCAGAAGGAATTCGATATACATGCACAGTACTTTTTTATTATATTATTGTTATTTTTCTTTAATTAGTGGTATTGGGAAGATGGATTATCTACACTAGTTTGTTATGTTGTAATCTTATTTTAATAATTCCACTCCCAACACCAAGCACCTCTGCGATCGTCCCGGGATTCGAACCTGGATTACCACATACATATCTTAAACACTCTAATCATTACACCATCAAGACAGTTAACACAATATAGTAATAATGATATAGGCCTACAGATGTTGGTGAACCAGATGTTGAAGTTGGTGGTTCGAACAAGAGACTCGGGATTCAGAGTTCACACCGCTCCAGACAGACCGGCCAGCAAATCGAAGGGGGAGCTCTAATAGTTGTTGTTGAAGTGTTGGTATTTGTTAACTATTTATAGACATTTGATGACAATAATTACATTAGGGGCAGGGAAGTGAGAGAGCAGAGCAGAGGAGGGGGACAGAGGAAGAAGATAACAGTGAGGAAGGAAGCTGGAGGAGGAGATGAATGCATCGGTTCTTGACCCAACATGCGAGAGCTGTATTTTTTAGATTCCCTTACAGTGTGTCTGCATATAACTCGATATACTGATAACATGATGTGGTAATGGACAAATGAGAGTGGGAATGGTAGTAGGTGTATATAATTATCTTGTGAAGGGTTATGTTGGTAGTTTTGAGTTGCAGATTGTGTATTTGTTGACAGTAAATATATATTATATTACAGAATGGAGGAGTGGAAGTAGATATATCTTAGGATATTGTGAAACGTTTAATATGTAAAGTAAACACACCATGAAAATTAATGTTCAGGCAGAGAAATGAGAGAGTCCGCACGTCCCCTCCAAGCCTTCCCCCTTACACTTTGTTTTTGTTTATAACTTTGTATACTGATAACACGCTGCGGGAAGGGACAATTGAAACAGGGGTGGTGGTGAACAGTATGTATGTATCAATATTTACCGTAGGTTAGTTTGCAGGTTTACATTTAGTTTGTATTGTCTAGAAGTGGACATTTGATGGACATGTTGAAGTAGGTGTATTGGTCCTTCTGCTGATATATATATATATATATATATATATATATATATATATATATATATATATATATATATATATATATATATATATATATATTACCTCATGTGAGATCATGCGCTAGTTTTTAGTATAAGATAAGATACTGTACACAAACATATAGTCGTTTGTTTACTTATTATAATACAAAATATTTAACCATTGTTCTCTTTGTTACAGGTGAGTGTTGGTATGGAGTCCCAGTGATGATGGTCAGGGGTACGCTGCTCAGGTTATAATAAATATATATATATATATATATATGTTTATATATTGATTTTTGGGGGTGGTGTGGCTGACGGTAAGTTAACTAGATTTGTTTGTTATTTGCTGAGTAGCTATTGTGACCGACAATGTAAATAAATAATTGTTTGTATGTACAGTATGTAATGATCATGTTTTGGTAGCTTTGTAAATTTGGAAACTCATGCTGAGGAAAATCGTTGTTTGTAACAGTCTTTGATGGTGTGTGTAGATTGAATCAGGGAAAAATGCTTATATTTGTTATGTAATCTCTATCTCTCTCTCTCTCTCTCTCTCTCTCTCTCTCTCTCTCTCTCTCTCTCTCTCTCTCTCTCTCTATATATATATATAATATATATATATATATATATATATATATATATATATATATATATATATATATATATATATATATACCGGTATATATAAAATGTTGCATCTCTCTCGCTATTCTATCGCTACTATAATAATCAGTGTTCTTCAGAGCTATCCCAGTGCATACCACCTCCTTTACGTAGGGCACGTGGTACCCGTCTTGTAACTCAATCCCACCCCTACTCTGTGCAACTCTCCAACCCAAGAGTGAAACGTTACTCTCAAACTTTCTTCTACTCAACAGCTGAACTCTGGAACTCTCTCCCAGAATCAGTCTTTCCCTCTTCCTATGACTTAAATTGCTTCAAACTCCGTGTGTCCAGGCATTTTGGCTCGAACGTCCCTTGATTTTGACCCTGTCACTCTTTCAACTATGGGGGAGGCACTCGCTATAGGCAGTTATGCCTTTTGCCTCCCTCAATCACATAGAAAAAAAAAAAAAAAAAAAAAAAAAAAAAAATATATATAAATATATATATAAAAATATATATATATATATTATATATATTATACCGTATATATATATATATATATATATATATATATATATATATATATATATATATATATATAAAAATATATACACACTGATAGGCTACTAATAAACATAACAAAGTCTAAATCTAACTCCCAATAAGAGTTTTCGAAATATTATACACAACTTTTGAGCGTGCACGGAGGCTTACTTATTGCAGCGAAAAAATTACCGGTATGCAAACTATAGTCTATTCTCTGTAACTAGGCGAGAAATTACGACCTCTATCCTCTGTAACTCAAAAACGACTAGAGTAATCGAGCTACTATTTCTACCATTTGGGGAGAGTCAGTCAAGGAATCGATGTGGAAATTTACAGCCAATTTGCTCTAGCCCTTTTTGAGTTACAGAGGATAGAGGTCATGATTTTTCGCCTACTTACAGCGAATAGACTATAGTATTGGTGACCTACGTATGAGTGGAATTCTCATTGTTTTGTTATTGTTTGTGAATTGCATATGTGCGAGTAGGGTTAATGTAATTAGTTTGAATATTATAATGAACTGGTTGTGAAGTTGTGTACACTGCTTAATTACAAAATAGGGTTGTGTGAATACAGAGTAGTGTGCGTATTATTGTTAGGCCTCTTGATTATTTTTACCTTTTCCTGTATGCTATTGTTATTAGTAGTAGTAGTAGTAGTAGTAGTAGTTATAGTAATACAAATAATAATAATAATTATATTAATAATAATATATATCTAAGCAAAGAAAAACGAACGAACAGCCTCGGATGCGGACGGAACCAACGTTGACGAACCACGACCGACTAAGGACATGCCTTCGGACATTCTGAGAATGGCTACGTGGAATGTTAGTGGCATGAATGATGGAACAAAAGAGAGAGAGGTTCTGGAAGTGTTAGTGAATGCCAGGCTGGATGTATGTGGAATGACAGAGACCAAATGGAAAGGTTCAGATGTGAGAGAATGGGAATGTGGAATGGGTGTGTGTGCTGGAGTGAGTGAAGGAACAGCGAGAGAAGGTGCATGTTTGTTTGTAAGTAGCAAATGGAAGGAATGTGTAAGAGAGTATGGGTCTGTGGGTTCAAGGATTGTGTGGGTGAGAATGAAAGTAGGAATACAAACGTGGGTGATTGTATGCGTGTATGCCCCGACAGAGGATATACTTGAAAGAAAGAAAGAGGAGTTCTGGATGAATGTGGAGGCGTGCCTGGAGAAGTTTGACAAGAACGAAAGAATATTTCTGATTGGGGATATGAATGGTAAGGTGGGTGATAGGAAAGTTGAGGCAGTGGTGGGAGGGTGGGGGCTACCATCAGAGGTGAATGGGAATGGTAGTGCACTTGTGGACGTATGTGTGGGAAGGAGGCTGTGGATAGCCAACACCTTCTTCCGACACAGAATGATCCACAGGTACACGTGGAAACGGATGTTGACGATGAAAGATAAGACAGTGGTGGAACGAAAGTCATTGATTGATTATGTATGTGTGGATGAACGAATGAAGAAATCTGTGATGGATGCTAGGGTGTATAGGGGTATTGGAGGGGGTCTGTCTGCTCATTATGTAGTGGTAGCTAAGGTTAGGATACAAAAGAAGTGGGTGAGGAGAGCGGGAGGGAGGCGAGAGGAGGGTGGAATGGTGAGGAGGGTGGAGAGGTTGCAGGAGGAGGAAGTCAGGGAGGAGTACAGGAGAGCAGTGGAAAGGCGACTAGGTGGGTTCGACCTGGAAGTTATGGAGGAAGTGGAGGAGATGAGCAAGGTGTTTAAGGATGAGATCTGTGCAGCATGTGAGGAGGTGTGTGGAGTGAGGAGAAGAGGGAGGGGAGTGAAAGGTACAGCATGGTGGACAGAAGAGGTAAGAATAGCTGTGGAAGAAAAGAAGAAAGCATATAGAGTGTGGTTGGGTAGTAGAGGGAATGAAGATTCCGAGAGACAGAAACGAGCGAGGTACGTGGAGAGTAAGAGGGTGGTGAAGAGAGTAGTGAAGGAAAGTAAGAGAAGAGTAGATGAGGAATTTGGAAGGAATCTGAGTGTAAAATGGAGGGAGAGTAAGAAACTGTTCTGGAAAGAAGTCAAGAAAGTTAGGGAAGGTAGCAAGGGAAACAGTAAGGGTGTGAAAGTTAAGAATGGGAGAATGCTAGCCGAGAAGCAAGAGAGAGTTGAAAGATGGAGGGAGTACTTCAGTGAGTTGCTAAATGAAAGGAATGAAGAGCCAGCAAACATAGCTGGATATGGTATGGGAGGGAGAAGAAGAGAAGTAGTGGAGGAGGAGGTGGGGATCAGGAGGTCAGAAGTGTGGGAAGCCATGAAAAGAGTGAAGTTGGGGAAAGCACCAGGAACAGATGGAGTGTGTGGGGAAAATGTTGAGGTATGGTGGTGAGATAGTGATAGAATGGGTATGGAAAATGTGCAAACTAGCATGGGAGAAGGGGAGTGCACCCGATGACTGGAAGACTGGCATAATAGTCCCCCTATATAAGGGCAAAGGGGAAAGAGGAGTGTGTGGTAACCACCGAGTAATATGTCTTCTAAGCGTAGTAGGGAAGGTATACAGTAGGGTAGTGATTGAGAGAGTGAGAGTGAGAACGGAGAAATGGATAGGCGACGAGCAGGGAGGTTTAGGAAGGGAAGAGGATGTGTAGATCAGATTTTTACCCTGAATTGTGTTGTGGAGAAGTATCTGGAGAAGAAACAAAAGGTGTATGTTGCCTTTATGGACTTGGAGAAGGCCTATGACAGAGTGGATAGAGAAGGTTTGTGGAAAGTACTTAGAATATACGGAGTAGAGGGCAAGTTGCTGAAAGCAGTGAAGAGCATGTATGAGGGTGCAAAGGCGGCAGTACGTGTGGAGAGTGAGCAGAGCGAGTTCTTTGACATGAATGTTGGTTTGAAACAGGGGTTGTGTGATGTCCCCATGGTTGTTTACTGTATATATGGAGGGAGGCATGAAAGAAATACTATCAAGAGCAGTGAATGTTGGTGTATCGCTGAAAAGGGAGGGAATTGAGTGGAAGCTACCTATACTGCTGTTTGCGGATGATACAGTTCTGATGAGTGATAATGAATGGGAGTTGCAGGGTCTGGTAAATGAGTTTGGAACAGTGTGCGAAAAACGGAATTTGAAGGTAAATACGGGGAAGAGCAAGGTTATGGTCTTCGAAAGGGGTGAAGTCACAGAGTGTGAGGTGAAGCTGAACGGTCAGGCTATGGAGATCGTCAACTCTTTTAAGTATCTGGGCAGTGTGGTGAGTAAAGATGGGACTATGGATGAAGAGGTGCGGGAGAGGGTACAACAGGGGAAGAGGGTTGTAGGAACGCTAAAAGCAGTAACAAGAAATAGGGTGGTCAGTATGGAAGTGAAGAAGTCCTTGCATGACAGTGTGGTAATCCCGACACTGACTTACGGAAGCGAAGCATGGACGTTGGTTGAGAGACTCAGACCAAGAGTGAGAGCAGTGGAAATGAATTACTTAAGGAGTGCGTGCGGAGTTACATGGAGGGATAGACAGACTAATGAGGAAGTAAGAAGGAGGTGTGGTGTGGAGGTAGATGTGCTGGAAAGTGTGAAAAGGAACAACTTGAGATGGTTCGGCCATATGGAACGTATGGAAAGCGAGAGAATGACTAAGAGGGTGTACGAGAGCGAGGTGGAGGGACAGAGGGGGAGAGGTAGACCGAATATGAGGTGGAAGGATGGAGTGAGGAACTACATGAACGAAGGCGGTGCTGGTTGGGGGGAGGGGCGTCGACTGACTGGGGACAGAGGTGCATGGGGGCGGTTCGTTCGTGGCCACCCCTTCGGGGATCACGGCGTCAGGCAATAGATAGATAGAATAATATTTGATCATATGTATAGTGTTATTTGTATTATTATTATTATTATTATTATTATTAGTAGTAGTAGTAGTAGTAGTTATAGTTATAGTAATACTACTACTACTAATAATATTAATACTAATATTTGATCATATGTATAGTGTTATTTATATTATTATTTTTATTATTATTATTATTATTAATATTATTATTATTAATGTTTTCATGTATTACCGGTAATTATATCACGAACCGTAGATCATTTTGAGTTGTATCCGGTGTATGAAGTTCAGTTGTTATTAGTCTTCCCTAGATACTTGATTTATACTTATCTAAAACGATGCACAAGAAAATATCTATTGCACAGAATTTTAGGAAAATTACTTGTGGAACCCTTGAGGAATGTGACTCGAATTGACAGTTTGACTCGAATTGACAGTTTAATCTGGCTATTATTTGACGATTTTATTTACTTTTGAATGAACTTGATGGCGCTAGAGAGTTAAGCGAAATAGTGTTTACCCCTTGTGTCATAGAGATCCTTCCTATGTTACACAATATCGTCTTATGATAGCCAGAATAAAGTGTAATAATATGTTCTCAAATAGTGAAAGAGTTTAGGGAAGAAGGGCCGTTTTTCTGGCCCCCCTTCTCCCTCATGCTTAGCCCCATTTAGTTTTCAGATTTTAAGATGTTTGCCCCATTAGTTTTTCGATTTTAAGACCTTTCTCCCCATTTCTTTGTCAATATTATGACCTTTCGTGTCGATTTCTTTCCTGGCGAACGATAGCGAGCCTGTAATTTGGAAGAATCAGCCTTCGGCCGGGACATTTTTCTACCGACAAATGTACAAATTATTCTAGAAGGGGGATCTAATGGATGTTTTTTTGTATAAGTTTGATAGAAGTCTAGCGAGGAAACTAAAACAAAATAATGAATACATGAACAAAATTAGGAAACTGTGAACCCCCCTGTTAAGGGGGTGTTAAGGGGGTGTTAAGGTGTTAAACTGTTAAGGGGGGTGACCTGTTTTTGTTCTGTCCTTTTCTATCTTTCTCTGGCTTGTATCCATTTGGCCCCATTAAGCCTACTGTTTTAAGACGTTTATCCCCATCCAGGTGTCAATTTGTTACTGGTGAGCGGTAGCGAGCCAGCATATTTTTAATTTTTGTTTGACAGCAGGTTAAATTTGTAAAATTTTCGATAGACAAATTTCTCCGGCGAAGCCGGATTTCTTCATATAATGCTGGCTCGCTATCGCTCGCCAGGAAGAAATCGACACCTAGATGGGGATAAACGTCTTAAAATAGTTGGCTGAATGGGGCCGAATGGATACAAGCCAGAAAAAGAGAGAAAAGGACAGAAATAACAAAAAGCAGGTCACCCCCCTCAACCCTTTCCACCAAGGGGTACTCCATAATATAAGGGAACCCACCTTGAGATGGCCTTGAAAGTCCCCCCACAACCCACGAGCATGGGGCAAGGACACTTTATACTCCAGTCAGCGTCCAGCGCTGTGAGAGAGAGGGTGTGTGCCGTACACTTCTTGCTATACTTCATTACATGTGCTCGGTTCTCACCCCGTCGTTTAGGTAACAACAGAACAAAGATTGTCTATTGTGTAATAATTGTATTGATTATATAATTGTAAACTCTCTTAACAAATGATAACTAGTTATTGAGATAAATAACTTTAAGTGTGATTTGATACTGGAACTCATAGACAAACATACCTAAGTTACCTTCATCAACAACAGAACGTTTGTGTGTCTCCCGCTTTCCTGCATCTCGGAAATTGCTTAGTTTTCAACTTATCACCACAGCCTAACGGTAAGAGCTACAGAGTTGTAGGTTGTGTGTGGATGGGGGGGGGGGGGGGGAGGGGCTATAATAATCGATGTAGATGGCCACGATACACTATATTTGGGAAGCCATGGCTACAGACGCCACTCCTCTATATTCGCACGATATTTCGATATAATTTTACTTGAATGATGAATATCCAGGTGAAGGTATTGAGGCATAAACCTTTACAACGGCACCTCGTATCTACATTCTACTTTTAACGCTATTACATGAATTAACTGTTGTCTTACAAACTACTACTCCTAATTCAACATTTGTACACAGGGAAAGAATAGCGTCTAACTTTCTTAACTTCAAATATAGGTTCCTCTATTGATTTAATGCAAAAAATCTATATTCTACTGGACCACACTAAACAAACCTTGCATATAATGTTTTTTTTTTGTTTTTTGTTATTTTTTTGTTATCGTGACTGTACATATAGCGTAGGTGAGTGGTTAAGGGGCGATAGTTGCATTTTCTGGGTCCCCTTCCCCTTATATTTAGCGCCATCAGTTTTGAGATTTTAAATTAAGACGATCGTTCCATTACTTTGGCAATTTTGAGACTTATCGCCCCATGTCTTTGTCAATATCAAGACCTTTCGTGCCATTTAGGTGTCGATTTTTTCCTATGGAGCGATAGCGAGCCTGTAACTTTGGAGGAACCGGTCTTCGGCCGGAAATTTGTTCTACCGAAAGATATTAAAATTTATCTTGAAAGGAGGTCTAGGGGCGGTTTTGTTAAGCTTAATGGAAGTCTAGCGAAGAAACTGAAAAATAAATATACTGTATACTTAAATAAATAGACCAAAAACATAACCACTACTCCCTTAACCCTTCTAGATACGAGGATGTGTGTCGTACTTTTACTCTAGTTATCAGTAGGCGTTTCTTTCAGATTAGGAAAGCATCGGGGGAGTCAGAGGGTTGATCAATATAGATATAACCCTTTGATTTCTAGTAAGTCTGCCAAACCTGAGTAATAATCTTCTAATGTTAGCCACAATTAAAGAAAAAGGCGTCTTCGAATACTGAGAGGGTTAAGGGGGGATGGGTATATTTATTTGCTTGCCAGTATTTATTTACCTATTTATTATTTTCTTTAGTTTCCTCCCTGGACCTCCATCAAGCTTAAAAAAACACCCCCAAGACCCTCCTTCAAGATAAACTTTTACATTTTTCGATAGAAAAATTTCCCGGCCTTTGGTTCCTGTTAGAATACACGAATACAGGTTGGCTATCGCTCGCCAGGAAAAAAAGATGGACACCTAAATTGCATCAAAGGTCTTAATATTAGCAATGGAGCGAAAGATCTTAAAATCGCCAAACTAATGGAGCTAAGTTCCTAAAATCTCAGAACGAACGGGGCTAAGCATGAGGGAGAAGGGTGACCAGACAAAGCAACCTCCCACCTCTTAATTAACCTGTAATCTGCCGTTGTGGTCACTCTGGTAGCCGTGACCGAGGCCTTGGTTCACCAGGGTTACCAAAGCAAGTCCGCTAGATGGTAAATACACGCCGAAAATAGCTAGAATAACAGCACAGTCTCTACAATAACTCTCTGGAAGGACTTAAGGGCAGATTTCCACTGGAGGGATTTTTTTCTGGACCCCTTTCTCCCTCATGTTTAGCCCCAATGCTTTTAAGATTTGGAGATAAGTTAGACGATCTTAAGAACTTTCGCCCAATTTCTGTCAATTTTAAGACCGTTCGTGCAATTTAGGTGTCTATTTTTCCTGGCAAGCGATAGCGAGCCTGTAATTTAAGAGGAACCGGCCTTCGGCCGGGAAATTTTTCTACCGAAAAATTTACAAATTTATCTTGAAAGGGGGTCTAGGGGGTGTAATTTTTAGCTTGATAGAGGTCTAGGGAACAACCTAAAAACCTCCCCTTAAATCTACAGAATATCGCTGGAATTCATGCCGCTAGATGACAAATATACCGTACTCTAGATTGAAGTAAATACCTATAGATCTAGCGGGAAAGTACCGGTAGCTAAATTGGCAGCGCAGGGTTACCAAATCAAATCCGCTAGATAGTAAATACACGCCGAAATAGCTAGAATAACTACGACATCTCAATAGTATATCTCTAAAATGGCTCAAATCTACAGAATATCGCTAGAATTAATGCCGCTAGATGAAAAATTGACTCTAGATCGAAGTAAATACCTCTAAATCTGGCGGGAAAGTAGCTAAATTGGCAACACTACTACTTGGCTGTCTTTACGCTGTGTGTCCGTGACCGTAATGTAGTGTACGTATTGTGTGACTCTCCCTCGCTCTCTCTCTCTCTCTCAATGTAATACAATTAACACATGCAAAAGGAGGCTAGACATCCATTTTGAGGAAAGTTTGGAAAAATAAAAAAATAAATAATAACAAATGTATGAAGCCTAATAGTAATAACTGGGTTAAGCACCAGTATTATACAATATTTCTCAACTTCCCTCTTTACTATGAATTTCCCAGTAGAGATTTTCTCATTCTGCTTGGGGCCTTGTTTCCCCTACTAAATTTGATGCCGAACCAAGGTCGGAGGAAGTGGTAGGTAGGGAGAGAGCCTTCTGCTTTGCTATCATTACTTTCCACTTAGTAGCAAATTCTATGTTAGCATTATGTCCGGACTGCCTTGTAGGGACCGCAAGGTCTGTGCAGTCTGTGTATCTATGTAACTCTCTCTCTCTCTCGCCATGGAAAATTATTGAACAATGCGGACTGACCCAACTAACTTTTCGGCGAATAATTGGCTTTTTGAATTCCTTAATTATCGAGTCATAATTCCCCGACCCCCGAGCGTTTAGGGTAATTACGCTGAAGGTCACAGAGAACGGCCACTGATTACGCTCTTAATGGCTGCTCCCATTACATGGAGCCGGCCCTTTTTATTGAGAGCTTCGATATATCAACATTTGCTACTCAATATTAAGTAATATTGTTCTTAGCACTAACAACCCCCAAATGAAATTAATGATAGCACGTGATCCTCCTGAGATTCGAACCTAAGACACCACATACATAGCTTATACACCCTAACCATTACACCATCAAGACAGTGCATAAGTATTAGTTGATAATATAAGTTATTATAACTTTGGCTTGATTATATCCAATGCAATGTTTGAATAATTCATCGTGTGATTATTCATGTTCTTTATGTGTTTTGAAGTTAATCAACAATATATGATTTTGGAACTTTTTTGGTTATGTAATGCCTCTTTATGCACTCCAATATATTAGCCATTCCCATAATACAGTTTCGCTAATATTGGCACACGTTAAACATTTGGAGCTTTGAATCTAAAATTTACTTTATACAAAATAAAAGAATAACAAATAATTATATATATATATATATATATATATATATGCTAGACGGATGTGCTAATTCAGATATCATCATTGTCTTGTACCGATAGTTTTTATGACAAGTTTGTGTTCTGCTGAATGATTAACGGTACGGATTCTGTTGGCTTGGATATCGCTAATTGTTGATTTTTTTTTCAATCTCTCTCTCTCTCTCTCTTCTTCCCTACCTCCGTTTTCTATTCTCCCGAGAGCTCTACTTTGCACGTTTTTCCCCCTCCTTCCCCGCTTCTTACCATCCCACTAATGATCAGCATGGCTTTAATTTCTTCCCAGACTTGCCCAGGCTGGTTCCGACTCACCTTCTTGATATGTGTCCATTTGTTTTCTCTCGAGCCTTTATTGTTGATGGTTTGATAATATAATTTTTTCCAGTTTCTATTATTTTGTTAGCAATATATTTTAGCTAGCCGACTTAGACTGGATAAATTCTTTCCCAAAAACCACTACCCCAATTCTAGCCAAAAAAAAAAAAAAAAAAAAAAAAAAAAAAAATATATATATATATATATATATATATATATATATATATATATATATACAGTATATATATACATATATATATTAGTCTATTTTTTTTTCTTCTTCCCCGAGGCTTTGTTCCTTGAGGGGGGGGGGGGGGGGGTTAGAGGGAGATTTTCTTTTATTGTTTATTTATATATTCATATATTTATCTATTTTCTTTTCTTCCCTAAACCACCAATTAAGCTTTAAAGAGCATCCTCAAAATTTCTCCTTCGTGCTAATATTGTACATTTTTACATGACAATTTACCCACAGCTGAAATCAAAGAGAGCGCGAATACAAATGATCTAGATACCGAGCTATAAATCTACGCTAAACATGCACATAGAATGGCGCTCAGGGGAGGTGGCTTAAACAGTATATTCTATAGATAAGGGTAGGAAATGTGTTAAGGAGGGGTTGGGGGTTTTCTGGACCCCCTTCTCCCTCGTGTTTAGCCCATTTTTTTTTTGGGGGGGGGGATTTTAAGATTTTTTTTTTTGGGGGGGGGGATTTTAAGATTTTTTTTGTTGTGTGCCATTACGGTGTATGTTATTTTATTCCTGGCGAGCGATAGCAAGCTTGTAATTTAGGAGGAATCGGCCTTCGGCAGGGACATTTTTCTACCAATTGTTTTTACAAATTTATCTAGAAGGGGGTTCTTGGGTGTATTTTTTAAAGCTTGATGGAGGTCCTAGCAGGAAATCATATATTAATGTTTTTTATTAATATTCACTGCAACACCAAACACCTCCCCAAAAAACTAATGAAAGCAAGCATGTGATGCACCGGGATTCGAACCTGGGTTACCACATACAGATTTTAAACCCTCTAACCATTATTATAATTTAATAATCAATCTAATACAAATATATCGCTTTTGGTGATAAATCAGAATAGCGGCGGCAGCGGTGGACCGTTCGCGTGTGTGTGTGTGTGTTTTTTTTTTTTTTTTTTTTTGTGGGAGGTGCCTATAAATTTTGATCAGGGTCTGGGTCTGGGGGGATTTCTGGTCATACATTCTTATTATTATACCAATTGGGTTTTTATTATAACTATTTTCCGGGGAATCAGATTTTTTTCTCCCTCTTCAGTGCTATCATGGCCTCACAAATTGTACTAGGCCTATAACCATATATTTGTATAAGATTTCCCGTTTTGGGGGAATATTTGGACACATTGATTTTCTATTTCCAGGTGTTGGGTAATATATATTTTATCTATGATTTTATATGTACGTTATTAATTTACTTATTTTATATATTTATTTATGTTATAAACTACCCTGCAACAAAGGTTGTTCTCTCTCGTTATACATATGAAATGAAATGCGTTCTACCTATCTATCTGTCTGCCACCATGTATATCACGATTTATTTACATTTCCAGCCAGGCCATCCATATACACCCTAGCAACTCCCATTGGCTCGGGCTATGAAAGAGGAGACGGGTTTTCTAGTCCAATCTGTGCTTTCCGCTGGGTTGGCAGTGAGAGTGGCAGGGGCAGCGGGGATATGGAGCGTTCGGACTGTCATAGGCTTTTATTTATTTTTATTGTTTTATATATATTTTTATTTTTGTTTTGTATATATAATTATATATATATATACAGTATATATATATATATATATATATATATTATAATACATACTATACACAGGGTTGTCCCAGGAGGAA
>CM064492.1:16841937-16973515 GCA_032716605.1 Paralithodes platypus | reverse complement strand
AGACAAATTATTGTTAAGGAACATGTCGAAATGATATTATGAAAAAGACTTGACGAAGGAAGATGAAAAATAGCTGACGATATTAAATGACGCCCAAGAAAAAACAAAATTCATGCGATGATAACTAATGAGAAACACATTTTCTTATGAATATCCGACCGAAAGAACACGGATATATTTGAAAGATTGACGAGAAAAAAAGTGGGAATGAGTGATATTACGAGAATAGCTTAAACAAATGTAAACATATATGAACGAGATTATAAACTTGTCCTCCAAAATCCGTAGCAATTCAACGAAATATAATTATACATGTATAATCATGAACATGCAAGCATGTCAATTATGTTTGACGGAGGAGAAAACATATTAGGAAAGAGGGGGAGAAAGAAACTAGTCGCAGAATATAACAACCTGACTAATCGATAGGATGGAAATGAAGAAAATCAACACTTGGAACATTTTGAGAAAAGGTTTTAAGGGCATTTCTTAAAATTAAACTATAGTTGACTTTGGGATCCTGGTGACATACAATTGTGACTTTATTACATTTATACCGGTACTTAATTTGGCAAAAAAAAAATAAAAAAAAATAGTAAATATGAAAAACTTTTAGATATAATAGTGTCGCAAATTATCCTGTTCTTAGATTGCTACTTTATAAATAGAAACAATGAGGGGTTGTAAAGACTAGACATTCAAATATGGATCAAATAAACATCTTCAAACAAGCTTAACAAACTAGGTGATATAAATAAAAATAAATTAATTATATATATATATATATATATATATATATATATATATACAGTATATATATATATATATATATATATATATATATATATATATAATTATTACGAATAAAGTAACGTGGCATAATACCACGAAAAAAGTGATATGCCATATATGTATGCATAGCATCCATATTGCCACGAATAAGGAAATACAGTAAATTACGTGAAACACACACACACATCCACACACACACAAACACAAACACACACACACAGCCCGTAGCTTAGTAGGTAGAGCTCTCGTCTCACACACGAGGGGTCGGGGGTTCAATCCCCGGCCGGGCGGAGACAAATTGGGCTTGTCTCCTTTCATGTGTTAGCCTCAGTTCACCTAGCTGTAAATAGGTACCTGGAATAAGTGGACGACGTTGTGACGTCCCATCTGGGGTTGGCAAAAATGGTACAAGGCGAGATGGGTATCATATGGTTCACCTAAGCTGATGGCTACCTAAGCCTTCGGGCGAGACGGTACCGTCTATAGTGAGAATGGTACCATACAGATCCACCCTAAGCCTTCGTTTCCGATGTCGCCAATTGGCTAAAAATACAGACTACACACACATCCACAGCCATTCCAACGATACATATAACACCTACACATATAGGAGGCGGGAAATAACGAGCATGCTCACTCCCGCAATACATCTAGAGTAAGTACATCTAGAGTAAGTACATCATTTATTCCCTTGACGAACAAGTGAGTGAATTACACACAAGAACACTTACAAACACACGCATTATTTTCCTTTTTCTCATATGCCCTCTTCACTCTCTCTCATTCCCAAGTTTGCCTCTCACCCAACTGTCTTCGTTATCGCCTCTTTCCTCGCCCCTTCTCCCTTTTGACAAGTTACTCTCCCCTCTCCTCCTTCCTCCTACTTTTATTTCCCCTCATTCTCTTCTTGCACGTCTCAGTTTTCTTCTTCATATATTTTTCCTTTTTTCTTGCACCTCTTAATGTTTTTTTTTTTTTTTTTTTTTTTATTATCGAAGCTGATTTTCAGGTTAGATCCTGTTCAAGATTCGATGTTTTGCATTAACATAATGTAAAGTCGTGGTAGTTATGTTAATAAATATATTTTTAATGATACTACTGATAATGACCTGTTGGAGTGTTAAACTGTGTGTGTGTGTGTGTGTGTGTATATATATATACCGGGTATATATATATATATATATATATATATATATATATATATATATATATATATATACAGTATATACAGTATAATTTATACTGTATTGAAGTAATAATATTAATAATAATAATAATAATAATTAATATTATATTTATGATGACCATATAGTATGAGTATAAGCAGTTCAATATTTTATATCACAACATATTTAGTTTATATAATTGGCCTATTGGTAAATAATATCAACTCAATAATTATATAATATGCCCAAATAGAAGAGACACACGTATATTTGTCCAGTGAGACATGGAAGCCATTAGCGGCCGGCCCAAAGGGATTACATATTAGCCAAGAACACAAACATGCTCACCGAAGTAAACTGTCTTGGCCAAGTTCCCATAATAAGGGTGAGAATAAAGCCGCTATCACACGAGCGCTTTTTCCCTCAACAGTTATCCTCAACACTGGTGTGACAGCTTATAAGGTCAACATATATAATATTTTGGGTCACCTAAATTCTCCAATCATCAGTCTAGTCTTCGATACCAGGGCAAAATATCCCATATATTTTACCAGATAAATGTTGATTAGCAAATGTTGAGTATAAAAGCTCTTGTGTGATACCTGTCTAAAGTAAACCGTGGTGGCATCTTGTGGTTACGTTATTACATTACCGGGGAAGGACTAGGCATTTAAGGGGGGTCAAGGTTTTTTTGTTTTTTATGTTTCTCTCCTTTTCTCTCTTTCCCTGGCTTGTATCCATTCGGCCCCATTCAGCCAACTGTTTTAAGACCTTTATCCCCATCCAGGTGTCGATTTTTTCCTGGCGAGCGATAGTGAGTCAGCATTGCATGAAGAAATCCGGCTTCGCCGGAGACGTTTTTCTAACGAAAAATGTACAAATTTAGCTTGCTGTAAAAAAAATAATATATATATATATTATATGCTGGCTCTCTACCGCTCGCCAGGAAAATATTGACACCTGGATGGGGGTAAACGTCTTAAAGCAGTAGGCTGAATGGGCCCGAATGGATACAAGCCAAAGAGAGAGGGAGAGAACGACCCAAAAAGCGAGGTGGGCTCCCTCAAAGGTCGGCGAGTGGGGAGATACGGGAGTGCTCCGGGAGACACTCTCACGCCAGGGGGAGAGTTAATTGTATCTAACTCGCGCGTGGTCTTTTTGGAATTTCCCCTTGTTCACCCCAATAGTTTGGCGATTATAAGATGTTTAGCAGGTCTCAATTTCTTCCCGGCGAGCTAGAGCGAGCCTTCAATTCATGGAAACATTTGTCTACCATAAATATAGTACCCGGTACGTCATTTAGCCGGGTGGGGGGTGGGGGGTTCTGATTTTTTTTTTTTAATTACTTCTGAAGGGAGGGGGGGGGGGGGGGGATGGGGGATGGGAGGTGTTTTGTACTTTTAGCTAGGGAAAAATTGCCAAGCCGTCCTGTAGTACGATGTTTACGTTAATGTGGAGGACAGGTCGCCAAGTGGAGAGACACTGGAGTTCTCTGGGGGGACACAACCTCACGCTATTGGGAGAGTAACTGTTAACCCTAATATTATTCTAGCTATATTCAGACAATTGTTTACAGTTTAAGAAGGGTCTGGGGTTGTAAAAATAGTTAAGTGAGCTAGTTAGAACCCTGTTAAATGCTGGAGGCCATTTGTATGCTCAATAAAACCGTCTAATAGTAGCCAGAGTAAAAATAAAAGGACGGCTCGGTACTAAAGGGGTTAACCCAAGTTGTTGATGTATGTTGGTGTGGCTGGAGCTATTTCACTATCACACGAGAGCTTTTATCTTCAACATTCGATGCGCAACAGTTTTTGGCAACTTTTATGCTGGAATCTTTTGTACCGGTCTCGGAAACTACTGTAGTTTGAAGATAAATTGATTTAAGTTGCATAATTATTAATTAATTTTATCTCATAAGCTGCCAGAACAGATTTGTGGGTAAAGGTTAAGGTAAAAAGTGCCTGAGTGTTTCTGACATTTTCATTGATGCTATTGTTGTAGTTGTTATTGTTGTAGATAGATTGATGATAACTTCCTCGCAATAACTAAAGCGAGACTGATAGCTGTTGGATTACATTTTCTTTTCTTGTAGTTGTTATTGTTGTTGTTGGTGTTGTTGTTCAAGTGAATTTAAACCCTTCGCTTCTGTGAAATTAGTGAGCGTGAACTAACCTTAATTGTTCGACTGTAGGAAAGTTGAACGAGCAGGATAAATCAGGATTTATTGCCAAGGCATAGTCAATTCGATTACATTCTCCTGTTAGTTGATTTGTGGGCATTCGTATTAATTATTTTAGTATGTTTTGCACCAGTAAACAATTGCATGATAAATATATATATATATATATATAATGTGTGTGTGTGTGTGTGTTCGTGTGCGTATTTGTATGTGTGGATTTGTGTGGGTGCGTGGGTGCGTTATCTTGTTTTAAATATTTGTTCGAAGTTACAAGTTGTTATTTGAATTTTCATTGTCAATGAGTTACTATAAATTGCACTTTGTAATGTAAAGAATCAACTACAGTATAATTATTCAACAAGTATTACATGAGGAATATATGTTGTGTGTGTGTTAATTGCGTCCCGTTTGTAACCATTTGTTCAAAATATATAATAATAGTTTTGTTCTATAAAACATCACGCATTGTATGCTGTTATTGGGGTTTCCGTTCAATACATATGTGAAAAGCGTCAGTGCAAATATGTGTGAAACAAAACTGGCCTCGTGCCTGGCGATTGGAAAAGGGTGGTTAGGGTTCGTATTGCCATGTTTTCATTTCATTAGGGGGACGTGGTGATAAATGTGTGTGTGTGTTTGAATGCATTTGAGTGTGTGTGTGTGTTTGAATGTATTTGTGTGTGTGTTTGAGTGTGTGTGTTTGAATGTATTTGTATGTGTGTTTGAGTGTGTGTGTGTGTGTATGTGTGTTTGAGTGTGTGTGTGTATGTGATTGTGTGTGTCCTTGTGTGTGTTTCACAGTGTGTATTTGTTTGATTGTGTGTGTGAGTGTAGATGTATGTTGGGGTGGAAGTTTAGGTAGTAAGGCTTGCCTGTGCGTGTTTTTACGTGTCTGTGGATGAGTGTGTAGTTTGTGTGTGTGTGTGTGTGTGTGTGTGAAGAGAGAGAGAGAGAGAGAGAGAGAGTGAGAGTGGAAGTTGGGGGGTAGAGACCGATTTTATTTGTTTTCGTTCGTTAGTGTGTGCGTGTGTGTGTTTGAGTTGATAATATTTGTTCGCTTTAATGGATGCTGATGTGTGAGTGTGATAGGAAAAGTCATAATCCATATTGCGCGTATTTACCTTTAGTGTTTGTGCATTTTTTGTTTTGTTTAGCCAACAGGTATCACATATGGACAATATTTATGTATATATATGTTTATGTATGTATCAGATACACATGTCGGTTTGTTTCTACATAATGTTAGGCCGTCAGTAATACATATATATTATTATTAACATCGTTCTTAACACCAATAACACCTCAAATGAAATTAATGAGAGCCTGTGATTCTCCCAGGATTCGAACCCAGGGTATCACATACAGAACTTACAGGAGTGTATGAAACCGTGATTGCCAAAGTGGTGCTGTCAGTTTAGGAAGCCATCGAGCGTCGAGCCAACTGCGCGTGATCTAGTGTATGATTTAAAAACGTCATTAATCGAATCAACACGTCACTGTACAATGCATACACCAGGGGGGAGATTCGGCTATTGACAAACTATATTGTTCTCAATAAGGTCGTTGAGTTCTAAGCAAAGTTAATCATTGTCACATACACCAGTGCCACCTTAACCAGTGCCAAGGCTTCCAGTGTCAATTAAACCAGTGCCACCTTAACCAGTGCCAAGGCTTCCAGTGTCAATTAAACCATTGCCACCTTAACCAGTGCCAAGGCTTCCAGTGTCAATTAAACCAGTGCCACCTTAACCAGTGACACCTTAACCAGTGCCTCATAAACCAGTGCCACCTTAACCAGTGACACCTTAACCAGTTCCAAGGCCTCTAGTGTCAATTAAACCAGTGCCACCTTAACCAGTGCCACCTTAACCAGTGCCAAGGCCTCTAGTGTCAATTAAACCAGTCCCACCTAGAGCAATCCTAACCTAATAAAGACACCCAACGTTTGTGGGCGTGCACGTTATTGGCAGCATTTCGCTTATCTGATCAATGACATTCACTAAAACCATAATACATAACATACACAAATAACATATATTATAGTATATTATTAACTCATTGATAGCTTTAAAGGGGGTTGGGTCGTTTGTTCTGGTCCCCCTTCTTCCTCATGTTTAGCCCAATTAGTTTTCAGATGTTAAGATGTTCACCCCATTAGCATGTCGATTTTATAACCTTTCATCCCAAATCCATATCAATATAAAAACCTTTCGTGCCATTTAGGTGTCGATTATTTCCTGGCGAGCGAAAGCGAGCCTGCAATTTTAAGAAAAACTGGCCTTCGGCCGTGACATTTTTCTATCGAAAAATATACAAATTTATCTTGAGGGAGAGTCTAGGGAGTGATTTTTAAGCTTGATGAATGTCTAGCGAGGAAATTTAAAAACAATAAATTAATATATAAACAAATATACCCACAAAGATAACCACTGTCCCCTTAATGCTATCACAGCTAGGCCATATATTTAATTGTCGTATTGTCAATTTTCTGATAGTACTCTACCTTCGTGATTTAACCCCTTTAGAATGATGACGCCTTTTTCACTGTTTATTCTGGCTACATTAGACGATTTCATGCAGCTAGGAAGAATCTATAGAAGTTAAAAGGGGTAAAGACTGTCTCGATGGGCCCTCGGACTTCCATATATCCTTTCTAGTCTGAACAAAATCGCTAAATAACAATCAGACAGTATAAAGTAAATAACAATCAGACAGTATAAAGTAAATAACAATCAGACAGTATAAAGTAAATGTCTCCTAGTATCCTGAAAGAGTTAAGGGGGGATTTCCACTTGGGAGATTTTTTCTGGACCCCTTTCTCCCTCATGTTTAAACCCATTGCTTTTGAGATTTTAAGACGTTCGCCCCATTAGTTTGGCGATTTTAAGAGTATTCGCCCCATTTCTGTCAATTTTAAGACTTCGTGCCATTTAGGTGTCGATTTTTTCCTGGCGAGCGATAGCGAGCCTGTAATTTAAGAGGTACCGGCCTTCGGCCGGGAAATTTTTCTACCGAAAAAATTACAAATTTATCTTGAAAGGGGGGTTAGGGGGTGACATTTTAAGCTTGATGGAGGTCTAGGGAACAAACTAAAAACCTCCCCTTAACCAAGCGAGGAACATAATTATACTATAGTCTATTCGCTGTAAGTAGGCGAGAAATCATGACCTCTAACCTCTGTAACTCAAAAACGACTAGAGTAATCGAGCTAATATTTCTGCCATTTGGGAAGAGTCGGTCAAGGAATTGATGTGGAAATTGACAGCTCATTTTACTGTAGCCTATTTTGAGGTACAGAGGTTAGAGGTCATGATTTATCGCCTACTTACAGCGAACACACTATAACATTGTCGAGTACAACAAAAACAGACCCCATGTAACTGAAAGGGTTAAGGGGTAGTGCTTGTTGTTTGGTATATATATATTTATTTATTAATTATTATTTGAGTTTCCTCGCTAGACCTCTATCAAGCTTTTAAGAATACCTCCTAGACCCCCTTTCAGGATAACTTTGTACATTTCCTTCTAAAATTACAGGCTCGCTATCGCTCTCCAGGCAAATAATTCGACACCTATATGGCACGAAAGTTCGTAAGATTGACAAAGAAATGCGGCGAAAGTTTTCGAAATCGCCAAACTAATGGAAAGAACGTCTCTTAAGATCTCAAAACTAATATGCTGAACATGAGGGAGAAGGGGGTCCAGAAAAAGCGACTCCCTCCCCGTCCCGTGCAAGACCACCATGTTGGGGACGTCTGAGATAAGGTGGCAGAGAAAAATAAATAGGAAAACGTAGGACACTGCCAAGGGAAAAAAATAAAAGAAAAGGAAAGTAAAAAATAAAATACAAGTAAATAAATTGGGCTAAGAAACCTGGTCGACCGGGAAATTGTGTTGGGCTGCCGAAATAATGATGGAGGGACGGTTTATGTATGATGGAGGGACGGTTTATGTATGATGGAGGGACGGTTTATATATGATGGAGGGACGGTTTATATATGATGGAGGGACGGTTTATGTATGATGGAGGGACGGTTTATATATGATGGAGGGACGGTTTATATGATGGAGGGGGACGGTTATGTATGATGGAGGGACGGTTTATATATGATGGAGGGACGGTTTATGTATGATGGAGGGACGGTTTATATATGATGGAGGGACGGTTTATATAATGATGGAGGGACGGTTTATATATGATGGAGGGACGGTTTATATATGATGGAGGGACGGTTTATATATGATGGAGGGACGGTTTATATATGATGGAGGGACGGTTTATATATGATGGAGGGACGGTTTATATAATGATGGAGGGACGGTTTATATATGATGGAGGGACGGTTTATATAATGATGGAGGGACGGTTTATATATGATGGAGGGACGGTTTATATATGATGGAGGGACGGTTTATTTAATGATGGAGGGACGGTTTATATATGATGGAGGGACGGTTTATATATGATGGAGGGACGGTTTATATAATGATGGAGGGACGGTTTATATATGATGGAGGGACGGTTTATATAATGATGGAGGGACGGTTTATATGATGGAGGGACGGTTTATATATGATGGAGGGACGGTTTATATATGATGGAGGGACGGTTTATATATGATGGAGGGACGGTTTATATATGATGGAGGGACGGTTTATATATGATGGAGGGACGGTTTATATATGATGGAGGGACGGTTTATATATGATGGAGGGACGGTTTATATAATGATGGAGGGACGGTTTATATATTATTTGATTTCGATGATATACTGTAAATCAAAATAGTATTACCATTTGTCCAGCAGAAACAAGGAACCGTAATTATATTGAATGTAATGAGCTTACTTGAGATTGTGTTTATTTTAAGCGGTACACGTTAAGGGGAGATTTCCACTTGAGGGATTTTTTTACTAAACTCCTTTCTCATTCAGGTTTAGCCCCATTGATTTTGAGATTTTAAGACGTTCGCCCCATTAGTTTGGCGATTTTAGGAACTTTCGCCCCATTTCTGTCAATTTTAAGATCTTTCGTGTCATTTAGCGGTCAATTTTTTCCTGGCGAGCGATAGCGAGCCTGTAATTTAAGAGGAACTGGCCTTTGGCCGGGACATTTTTCTACCGAAAAATTTACAAATTTAGCTTGAAAGAGGGTCTAGAGGGTGTAATTTTAAGCTTGATGGAGGTCTAGGGAACAAACTAGAAACCTCCCCTTAAGCATTTATTCTGACAACACATCACTTATTTGTATGTAATATGGTTTGGATTGTGAATTATTTAAAGGAAAAGTATTATAAACGATTTGCTACAAAATACTCCGTCATGCTTACGGTAAACAATACTCCGTCATGCTTACGGTAAACAATACTCCGTCATGCTTACGGTAAACAATACTCCGTCATGCTTACGGTAAACAATACCCCGTCATGCTTACGGTAAACAATACTCCGTCATGCTTACGGTAAACAATACTCCGTCATGCTTACGGTAAACAATACTCCGTCATGCTTACGGTAAACAATACTCCGTCATGCTTACGGTAAACAATCAATACGTGAATATAAAGATAAGGACAACTATACAATCCGGTAATAATTCGGACTGCACGGTATTTCAGTTTCGGATTTCGTGACTCCGATACAGTCCACTGCTTAATGGGACAGTGGTTATTTCTGTTCGGGCTCTGTCTCGAGTCGGCCACCCTCAGCAATTGGGTACCGTATGTGCCTGAGTAATATACAGTACATGCATACATACATACATGACTAGCGAAAGTGAATCTATATATGCTCTATGTTATCTAAGTTATATATTGTAAACGCGACAATAAGTAAAGGGACTATCTGTACTTACAATCCACTGGTGATAGTATGTGTCCCTCATATGAACCCACAGATATGAATAAAGAGGTTTTCGGATATCTCAACCAGTAGACCATTTCAAACAGTAGCTCTCAACCAGTGCCAAATCAACCAAGACTAACCAAACCAGTGCCAAAATATAGTACTAAGCTAACCTAACCTAACCGTATTAGTTGATTTGGTACTGGTTGAAATGGTCTACTGGTTGAGTTGTCCGGTCACCGTAATAAAGAACACCAATGAATGACAGAAGCCAAACCCTTCAACAACAACACCGCACCCATCAGCATCACACCAAACACGGCACCCATCAGCATCACACCAAACACGGTAACATCACCAAAGTTTGTATTTAAGGGGGTAGTGCTTGGTTGCTGGAATATATATTTAGTTATTTATGTATTTTTTTTATAGTTTCCTCGCTAGACCTCCATCAAGATTAATACACACCCTTTCAAAATAAATGTTTACATTTTTCGGTAGAAAAATGTCGAAGGCCGGTTACTTATGAATTTACAGACTCGCTATCGCTCGCCAGGAATTTTTTTACACCTAAATTTCACGAAATGTCTTAATATTGACAAAGAAATGGGGTGAAAGGTCTCAAAATCGGCAAACTAATTAAATGAACGTTATAAAATATAAAAACTAATATGCTAAACATGAGGGAGAAGGGGGTCTAGTAAAAGCGACTACCTTCCCCTTAAGCGAAAGCCACACACACAAAAACAAAACAAAAAACAAACAAACAGACTCCAGCACTTCAACGTCACCGCGATATTCCGGAGTGGCGAAGTAGTTTTATCCCCGGAACTATGCTAATTGCCCGACACTAATTACGAAAGCCCGAACGCATCATTCAGACCAGGTGAAAAGTTCGCCCCTGAATGGTATTGGCTGGGACATCAAAAGGTGATCCGGGTAAAGCCAGGGATAGCGGTGGTGTTTTTTTTTTTTTTTTTTTTTTTTTTTTTTTTTTTTTTTCTCCTTAGCATTATGGGACATACAGTATACTCGGTTTCCTTTCAGCTGACGATAAATTGAAAACCTTAGCAGCTACTCTCTCAATACTAATGGACACATATGAAACTACTAGGCCTATGTCTCTGCATCATATTCAATGTCAATTTCAATTCCAACAACTGTATTGCCACAAATACGTGATACATAATTATTAACCCCTTCCATACCGGCGATTTATTTTTGATTGGATTGCAGCTACATTTAGACCATTGTATTCAGCTTAGGAAGGTC
This sequence comes from Paralithodes platypus, assembly GCA_032716605.1. Classification (NCBI taxonomy): domain Eukaryota; kingdom Metazoa; phylum Arthropoda; class Malacostraca; order Decapoda; family Lithodidae; genus Paralithodes; species Paralithodes platypus. The sequence continues at coordinate 16,962,264 of CM064492.1, read as the reverse complement.
ATCTACCAATTAAAAGGCTACACACTATATCAACTAATCCTTTTAGCTACCACATAATATATCCTTCCTAAGCTTCATGAAATTGTCTTAATGTAGCTGAAATGAAATACAAAATACGTCGCCGGTATGGATAGGGTTAAGACCAAGATTATATAATGTGCACCATATTTCACTACGAAATCTTCACAATAACTGAGAAATCTTGATGGGAACTTTGCAATTTACCGCCAGATGAAATGAAACCGTCTATAGGTTGTATGATGCCTTCAATTCTGGGTATTATGATACATGTGCTGCAAGAAGCCTCCGTTCACTTTGCAGTAAATAGGAACCTGGAGTTAAGGGGACATGGTTAACTTTTTGGGCGATTTTTGCATATATTCATTTGTTTTCTAGTTTCCTCCCTAGACCTCCATCAAATTTAAAAAAAAACGTCCATTAGATCCCCCTTCTAGATTAATGTGTACATTTTTCGGTAGAAAAAATTTCCGGCCGAAGGCCGGTTCTTCCAACATTACAGGCTCACTATCGTTCGCCAGGGAAAAAATCGACACCTAAATAGCACGAAAGGTCTAAATACTGACGAAGAAATGGGGCGAAATATCTTAAAATCGACTAACTAATGGGGCAAACATCTCAACATCTGAAAACTAATGGGGCTAAACATGAGGGAGAAAGTGGTCCAGAAAAGCGGCCCATCCCCCCTTAAGTGGATATTTGTAAAGTCCCATATGGAATAATACATTGTGGTAAAGTCCTCCCAGTGCACTCACAAACGACAAGCATATTGTTAGCTAAATACATACATACAATAAATGGTAGTGGTATATAACAACAACAGTAAAAGCAAATAACCAGTGTCCAGTCTCTGCAATATCTGGTGTCCCTCCGCACCAGAGAAATCCGCTCCAGCAACATCATGGGCTAAATTCCAGTGTTTTAACATTATGGCTGAAAGCGAGAGAATTACCAGCGGTGCAAAACGTACCCGAAAGGTAAAGCTTTCGCGCGGCCCTGGGAAAATACATGAGGGAGGGGAAATGGGAGAGTGTGGGGGAATGGAAGAGTGAGGGGAAATAGGAGAGAGGAGGGGAAATAGGAGAGAGGAGGGGAAATAGGAGAGTGAGGGGAAATAGGAGAGTGAGGGGAAATTTGAGAGTGAGGGGAAATGGGATAGAGGGGAAATAGGAGAATGAGGGGAAATAGGAGAATGATGGGAAATAGGAGAGTGAGGGGGAACAGGAGAGTTAGGGGAAATAGGAGAGTGAGGGGGAACAGGAGAGTTAGGGGAAATAGGAGAGTGAGGGGGAACAGGAGAGTTAGGGGAAATAGGAGTGAGAGGGGAACATAGGAGAGTGAGGGGAAACAGGAGAGAGGATATAGGAGAGAGAGGGGAATTAATAGAAAGGAGGATATAGGTAAGTGAGGGGAAATAGGAGAGAGACTGAACATAAGAGAGGAATAGGAGACAAGGAGAAATAGGAGAGTGAGGGGAAAAAGGAGAAAGGGGGGAATTAGGAATGAGAGGAGAAATAAGTGAGAGAGAGAGAGAGAGAGGGGAGGGGGGGGTAAATAGCGAGTGCTGGTATGTGTGCTAACTTTGAGGGGAGGGGAGATGGGGACAGTAAAGTTGATTGTCGTATTGGGAGAGTTCTGCTACCTTGTTATTATACAGTATATGTCGATCTTTGTTACGTGTGTGTGTGTGTGTGTGTGTGTGTGTGTGTGTGTGTGTGTGTGTGTGTGTGTGTGTGTGTGTCCGTGTGTGTATTTTAGCCACTGGACAAAGGTCGTTTATGGCCTCAACTAGATCAAGAGATGAAAATGCCCTACAACAGATGAGATTACTGTACCACACACATGAAAACACACACCGCCAGTCTAAATGGATGTTACTTAGTCACCATTAAGCCTGTGTCCGAGCATTTGCATATGCATGTACAAAAATATATCTCGTGGCATAGTCAGTAGAGCTTCGGCTGCTGATCAAAGGGTCGGCGGATCGAATCCTCTCTGTCAAAATGTTATTGGTAGATGTCAAGCCCGGGTAACTTGACAAAGCAATTCGTGACTAATGCTTAATCTCCATGGCCACCCTTCTCGGGAATTACGGCGTCTGGCAAAAATAATTATATATATATATATTTATAAAGTTGTACTACTGGTGAAGAATATTATAATTACCATCGAAATTTATCAACGACAGTGGAGGTAAATACGTTGAATAGTCCGGAAACAAATATTTCTGTTTTCTCTGTACATGAAGGAAGTGTACCCCCGAGTGCTCAAAGAGTGAGAGCCATATATACAATTAATCCAGGTCTACAAAATGGCGGCTATCTTAATGCAGCTGTCTCCCTTGTAGTGGCCCCCTTTGGCCTCGACCCCCTAATGTTGAAAGAATGAGAACCAAATATACAATTAATCCAACTCCAGGTCTACAAAATGGTGGCTATCTTAATGCAGTTGTCTCTCTTTAGCATCGACCCCCCAGCGGCCATTACCATCCAGGCATATGACCTGTTATGATCGTTGTGGCACCCCGACCCTCTCATACTGAGTGCCACTGGAAACCTTATAGTAACAAACATCACCCAACCTCCGCCATATTAGTACCACTGGAAACCATATAGTAACAGGCATCACCCAACCTCCGCCATATTAGTACCACTGGAAACCATATAGTAACAGGCATCACCCAACCTCCGCCATATTAGTACCACTGGAAACCATATAGTAACAGGCATCACCCAACCTCCGCCATATTAGTGCCACTGGTGTCATTAGCCTCTCTTTGCACTTAAATGCGTCCATACCATTTATAAACATTTAACAATACTGGTGCAGCATATATAATTTGGTCTTTGGATCTAAATTTTACTTGGTCAGACATATAATATCACCTGGTCGTATGGTAATTACAGCACCTAAATGTCGTCCACTGCAGTATCTGTGAGTGCCGCCATCCCAGTGCCACGGCTCCCCCACTTTTACCACACCTATATTCACAAAGCCAAGCCTATTGCCATCTATTACCCTCCTACTCATCCACACCCCACACCGTTACCATTATGGGTTTAAGGGGGGTAACCTGTTTTTGTTTCTTTCTTACTTGTATCCATTCGTCCCCATTGAGCCTACTGTTTTAAGACACTAATCCCCATCCAGGCGTCGTTTTTTCATGGTGAGCGATAGCGAGTCAGCATTTTATGAAGAAATCCGGCTTCGCCGGAGAAATTTTTCTATCGAAAAATTTACAAATTTAGCCAGCTGTCTAAATCATTATCGAAAATATGGTGGTTCGCTATCGCTCGCCAGGTATAAATCGACACCTGGATGGGGATAAACGTCTGAAAACAGTTGGCTGAATGGGGCCGAATGGATACAACCCAGAGAGAGAAAACAAAAACAGCTCACCCCCCTTAACCCTTTCTCTACCGGTGACGTCTTTTTTATTTGATGCCAGCTACATTTATTGTTCATGTTCTAGTTTTAACTTCTAAATTAATTATTACTCATTTAAGGGGACAGTGGTTATTTGTTGTGGTCTATTTATTATTATTCATTTAAGAGGACAGTGGTTATTTGTTGTGGTCTATTAATTATTACTCATTTAAGGGGACAGTGGTTATTTGTTGTGGTCTATTTATTTATATATTTATTTATTATTTAGTTTCCTCCCTGACCTCCATCAAACTTAAAAAAACATCCATTCGATCCCCCTACTAGATTAATTTGTACATTTTTCGGTAGAAAAATGTCACGGCTGAAGGCCGGTTCCCCCACAATTACAGGCTCGCTATCGCTCACCAGGAAAAATATCGACACCTAAAGGGTACGAAAGGTCTTAATATTGACTATAAATGGGGCGAAAGGTCTTAAAATCGACAAACTAATGGGGCAAACGTCCTAAAATCTCAAAACTAACGGGGATAAACATGAGGACGAAAGGGGACCAGATAAACGGCCCATCTCCCCTTAAGCCTGACATTTTAGCTTCAGTTGAACAAAATATCTACACAATGCTCCTCACGCCTCTGATTCCAAAATATCTACACAATGCACCTCACGCCTCTGATTCCAAAATATCTACACAATGCACCTCACGCCTCTGATTCCAAAATATCTACACAATGCTCCTCACGCCTCTGATTCCAAAATATCTACACAATGCACCTCACGCCTCTGATTCCAAAATATCTACACAATGCACCTCACGCCTCTGATTCCAAAATATCTACACAATGCTCCTCACGCCTCTGATTCCAAAATATCTACACAATGCACCTCACGCCTCTGATTCCAAACTATCTACACAATGCACCTCACGCCTCTGATTCCAAAATATCTACACAATGCACCTCACGCCTCTGATTCCAAAATATCTACACAATGCTCCTCACGCCTCTGATTCCAAAATATCTACACAATGCTCCTCACGCCTCTGATTCCAAAATATCTACACAATGCACCTCACGCCTCTGATTCCAAAATATCTACACAATGCTCCTCACGCCTCTGATTCCAAAAGCCAATCTTCTAACTATATACCTGAAATTTAAAGGAGGAAAAATAACTTGATACATTAAGGGGAGATTTCCACTTGAGGGATTGTTTTCTGGACCCCTTTCTCCCTCATGTTTAGCCCCATTGCTTTTGATATTATGAAACGTTCGCCCCATTAGTTTAGCGATTTTAAGAACTTTCACCCCATATTAAGACCTTTCGTGCAATTCAGGTGTCAATTTTATCCTGGCGAGCGATAGCGAGCCTATAATTTAAGAGGAACCGGCCTTCGGCTGGGGCATTTTTTTACCGAAAAATGTACACATTTATCTTGAAAGGGACTCAAGGGGGTGTAATTTTAAGCTTGATGGAGGCCTAGGGAACAAACTAAATACCTCCCCTTAATAGTGAGGTAAAGTCATACACATAAAAGAAAGATATCTATGCCAAATAACTTGTCTTCCTTCCTTTGTTACGAGGAAGAAATAACTTGATAAATATATTGTATGTACCGTACATAAGTTTGTGAAAATCAAATGTAATTTACGATATCTGAGGATTAGATGCTAAACTATTTTACTTTAAGAGGTCCTTCCCAAGCATAATAATGTTCTCTGGCGTTCACTTAAAAAGAGCTTGAGTATTTTAAATAGAGGTGGTCAGCCTCTATGACTTAAATTGTTTCAAACTCCGTGTGTCTAGGCATTTTGGCTTGAACGTGCCTTGATTTTGGCCCTGTCACTCTTTCAACTGTGGGGGAGGCACTCGTCACAAGCAAATCTGCCTTTTGGTTCCCTCATCCACATAGAAAAAAAAAAAAAAATCACAAACGTGCTCAAACGTGGATAATTTGCAACATATATTGTCATCATATTCAAAAGATTAAGGGAGCTCAGACGGTATTGTGCAGCATAATTTACTGGTTCGGCTCAATGGTTTAAGGAGGGGGTTTAGTTTGCTCTCTAAACCACTATCAAGCTTTAAAAAACACCCACAAGACCTCCCTTCGATATAAATGTGTACATTTTTCGGTAGAAACATTTCCCGGCCGAAGGCCGATTCCTCTTCAAATACAGGCTCGCTATCGCTTGCCAGGAAAACAATCGACATCTAAATGGCACGAAAGGTCTTAATATTGGCAAAGAAATGGGCAAAACGTTTGAGAATCGCCAAACTAATGGGGCGAATGTTTTCAAATATCATAACTAATAGGGCTAAACATGAGGGAGGAGGAGGACTCGAAAAACCAACTGCCTCCCGTTAATTAAAGTTGTCCAGTAATCATTGAACCTCCAGCAGTTGTTGTTGTTGTTGTTATTGTTCCCCAAGCTGCCTGGCCGAACAGCCCCAAGGCCCCGAGCAAGGCCAAGGCCATAACCGAGCACCCCCACAGAACCCTCCCTGCCGACCACAATAAAGCCTGGGTAACCGAAGCCACTCCATGGCGGGGAGCTGAGGAGGGTGCGGAAAAGCCCAGGAAACCAAAGCTCTACCCAGGGCCCTGTGCCCCTCAGCAATTATGAAGAAAATGAATTATGAATATGAAGACAAAGTTGAGGGTCAGTTGTTTAAGGTGGTGTCACACGAGTGCTTTTTCCGGCAATGTTTACGAACAATTGTAGTTTGGCAGCTTTTAAATCCCAGTTATATCATATTTCAGTCACTGTTTATAATCTACCTTCAGTCTAGTTTCCGATTCCAATGTGAAAAAGACTCACAATATTACAAGAAAATACTTGCTCATCGAAAATTGCCGGAATAAGCACTCGTGTGACACCGCCTTTACTAAATTGGCTAAAATTGCCTTGTGTCAGGTAGAACAAAGCCAAGCCCAAAATCAAAAGAGTAATTGTTTTTTGGCCAAGCCCTCGCCATGGCACTCTAGCGAATAATGAAGCTATCCAGCCTCACTGACCAGATACAAAGAGATAAATCACTACAGTACTATTTTCGGTACTATAGTCTATTCGCTGTAACTAGGCGAGAAATCATGACCTCTAACATGTGTAACTAAAAAAAACGACTAGAGTAATCGAGTTAATATTTCTACCAGTTGGGATAATAGATGTGGACATTTACAGCCCATTTGCTCTAGCCCGTTTTGAGTTACAGAGGATAGAGGTCATGGTTTATCGCCTACGTACAGCGAATAGGCTATTTAAGTGTATATGACATTTATGTTAACCTCAAAGGGCTTCTTATAATAAGCATCAATACACTAATGAAAGCTATTATGGTCCTCCCGGGATTCGAACTCGGGACACCACACCCAGAACATAAGCATCTAAACCATTATACACCACCAACACAGTTAACCCCTTCAGCACCATGATGTTATTGGCATCACATTCTGGTTACTATTAGACGATATTCTTTAGTTTATAATCTACCTCTAGTACTCAATGGGGTAAATACGATCTCCATAAACCCTCTGAATATCATGGGTCCTTCTTAAACTGCATAAAATCGTCTAATATTAGCCAGAATCAAAGGTATAAAGACGTCATTGTACTGAAGGGGTTAAAGGTTGAGTACACGATCACGATTAATATCCATTTCCGAATTTTGGCTATCAATCTATTCATGCACTCAGACCCAACTGCATTATGGAAAGCGGTATGTTTTAGTGATAGCAGACTGGGAAATTAGTGTTGCGGATCTACTTGCCCCGGGCTAGTGTCTTCTGAAATGTACTTGCCCTGACAGTTTTTTCACTTGCCCTGTCATATTTTTTACTTGCTCTAATACATTTTAAAGAATTTCGCTAGATAAGTACCGGTACCACATATATTCACAACCATGCCACCAGCTTCTATAAATTAGTTAGTTTATGTCCACAGTACCGTACTTATTGAGTTTTGGGAAACTCCTGCATTACTAATGTTTTGGACATAGCAATAGTATTTGTTATTGCACGTTGATGGGAAAAACGTTGAATATAAGAAGAGGACATTGAAAGTGTCCATTTATTAGGTTATTTACATCTCTCCCTCTTCAATTTAAATGTTTGTTCTCCACTCTCCCTCCTCTTCTCTTTCTTGGATTACGGTACTACCACTTTATCCCCTCACTCCAATATATATATTATAGTTTATTATATTTAGATTCTCCTATTGATAATCCTTTCAAAGCTCCTTTGGTAAGGCTTTATTTTGTCAACATATGATATGTTCTCATAACTGTCTCTAATATTATCTTTCTTTTCTAACATTTCTCATAACTGTCTCTAATATTATGTTTTTTTTCTAACATTTCAATCGTTATCTATTGTTTTGCATTGTCAATCCACCTTCCTTCATCAGGGCCTCAGACTTTTTATCATAAATGTAAGTGCATTAAGACTTAATTATTTTCCGCCTATAAGCATTAGCTCCCTGACACTTTTATAGTCAAAATAACATTTCAAATAAACATACTGTTCCTTGTAAATATTGATATCTCATTTTACATTACATAACGTAATAGGTTATTCTCATTAAATGTACCTTCTCCCATCTAGGCTTCTGTCCAACTTCCATGCCCTACAAGCGTTCCGTTGATGAATATTAATTTTTACGCTGTTTCACGTCTTCAGTTTTTTCTTGGGCCTGAAACCAGTGCAGTGTCATCAATAAATGGTTTTTATATGGGATTAGGTGTCAGCCTACTGATTCTCATACTTTAGTCCTTTCAGATTTGTTTATCACTATTTGCATCGTACTGTATGTAATCTTGTCCGTAATTCTTTCCCCTCGGATCTCAGGCATTGACTACAAATAATTGAGTGAAACAATTATCATGACAACTTACAGAATTATCCTTATACTAGGTTACTGAGTGTTAGTAATGCAAGAGAGAGGAAAATTATGTTATTACCTCTTTACCTTTCTCCTGCCCTTGAAAATGTTGCTGAATGACTAAATATAATTATAATAATTATTATATTATTTAAACTAAATAATTGCGAAATACAGCCGGCTCTGCTACTTTACTGTTCTTATAACACCAAGACAGGATCAAGTCACTTTTGATAATGAACTAGAACACTAGGTCTTGGTGTCTCACAAGGTAGTTCATGTAGGTTTTATTGAAATTTAGTTAAAATATAATCATATTTGTGTATATTAATCTATTTATTTCGAATTTGTCTTCCTTATTAGGCTATTATATCCTTATCTTATTAGATAATATCCTACCATTTCATCATAAACGATTTTGTACAGCCAAATCTACCCTAAGCTATCTTAGTAAACCAAAAACAAATGTATCGTATCTTAACCTAAGTTGATCTAGCTTTCCTAACTCAAGATATCTTAATTTGGCCAAATTACAGTCACTCTAACATTGCCCTATCTAAGCTACCGTAGCCTAAGTAACTTCTCAAATTTCCTCATCTTAACATCCCTGCCCTCTTTCGTGGTTAGCTATGTATGAACATTATTTAACCTACAGTAATTGATGACTTCCAAAAGAGATTGACAGTAAAGTTAAAACAAAATATATATATATTTCTCAATTTCCCTCATCCCTATAAACTTCTCAGCTATTGTTGTTTACCATCCTTGAATATTGAATATTGTTAAAACAGGCAAAACCATACATAAATCTTAATTTTCAATGAATCTATAAACGATCAAAATAATGCTAACCTTTATGGTTGACACGTGTAGCTTATAAAATTGACTACGGCGTAAACACCCCATACTGCTAGGAACAACAAGCCTTAGTCAAAGTCACATTTTTATTGAATCACATTACAAATTCATAGTTCATTACTAACGTAAACCGGAGAGAGAGAGAGAGAGAGAGAGAGAGAGAGAGAGAGAGAGAGAGAGAGAGAGAGAGAGAGAGAGAGAGATGTACGGCTGTACTGAATGTGAAACCACGACACCACTGACATAAGGAAGATATATTTGTCTGTCAAATTGTGTTACAACAAAATTCTAATATTCCGATCACAGAAAATCCAAAAATCCTAATAGCTCGAATTATCGAAAATCAGATGATAATAACATTCAAATGGGGAATAATAGAACATATAATCAAAGTGCACGCCAATATCGGCGAAGTGGAGACAAGCGTAGGTGCAGACGAAGCTAATCTGCTACCCTCCAAACAGCTGCTATGGATTTACCCTAATTATTGTATAACACGGTGACATAGGATTTAACCGGCTACATTTAGCCCAACGTGTATTACTCAAATATCCTGTTTTTGTTATCTGTTTATTGAACATATTTATGTTATTGTATCCGATATCAATCAATATTGGCAGTACAGTACTGTATATGATTATAATGGGTTTTTTCCACCTGATGGTAAATTGCTGTTTTCATCTTCTGTACTCAGCTATTATTCAAATTTTGTAGCAAAATCTGTTGTTAATTATGAGAACTTACTTTCTAATGTTTCTGTTCGTTATCGAGAAATTAGTTGCTAGGTGATTAAATTTACCGTCAGATAAAATATAACCGAGTATAATGCTCTCTGCCGAAAACATTACAGAAATGACAACCGATCGGATGTGCTGGTCTCTATTTATTAAAGGGTCATCGCACCGAGGAGCGTCACAGCAGCGATGTTTTCATATAATAATTATCTACCGGTATTTGATATTATATGATTACTATTATATATTCTATTGAAGCGTTATGTAATGAAGTATTACAAACATTAACTTGTCCCCCAGGCAACTGCCGGGCAGACTAACATTGAAAATCACTAGCCCGGCTACATGTCAGGGCTAGTCCGGGCTGCCGGGCTATACCTAATTTCCCAGCCTGAGTGATAGGAAAGAACATTCCTACTGTCGCTATGTATATCCCTCATGCATAGGCCAACATTAATTTTTGTTCAATTCTTCCACCAGACATACTTACACAGTAACTGAAAAAAGTGCAAATTACATTAAAGGGATACAACAACATCGGGAATGTGGGATATACAAACTTTAGAGTTACAACGATCGGTCAACCTTCATCATATTGGTGCCACAGTTAATTCGATCCTTAAGGGGAGGTTTCTAGTTTGTTTCCTACTCCTCCAGCAATCTTAAAATTTCCCCCCCTTGACCCCCTTTCAAGATAAATTTGTACATTTTTCGGTAGAAAAATGTCCTGGCCGAAGGCCGATTACCCTTAAATTACAAGCTCGCTATCGCTCGCCAGGATAAAATCGACACCTAAATGGCACGAAAGGTCTTAAACTTGAGAAAATGGGGCGGAAATTCTTAAAAATCACCAAACTAATGGGGCAAACGTCTTAAAATCTCAAAAGCAATGGGGCTAGACATGAGAGAGAAAGGGGTCAAGAAAAAAGTCCCTCAAGTGGAAATCTCCCCTTACCCAAGATGAAGTTTGGAGGTCTTATAATATATAATATACTTGACAACCATAGACTTCCTACCTCCAGAAAGTTGTTCCCAGTGTTAAGGGACTATATTCTCTGGACCCTATAGTTATTCCTATATTTCAAGTCATCCTAAGGGGGTCACCTGCTTTTTTGTTTCTCTCCTTTTCTCTCTTTCTCTGGCTTTTATCCATTCGGCCCCATTCAGCCTACTGTTTTAAGACGTTTACCCCATCCAGGTGTCAAATTTTTCCTGGCGAGCGATAGCGAGCCAGCATTGGTATGGACAAATCCGGCTTCGCCGGAGACATTTCTCTACCGAAAAATGTACAAATTTAGCTTGCTGTATAACAAAAAAGATATATATGCTGGCTCGCTACCGCTCGCCAGGATTTTTGTTTACACCTGGATGGGGGTAAACGTGTTAAAACAGTAGGTTGAATGGGGCAGAATGGATACAAGCCAGAGAGAGAGAGAAAAGGAGAACAAACAAAAGCAGGTCACCCCCCTTCAGATAACCTAAAACAAAGCCAAAACATTTCCCTGTCACTGAAGGAAGTAATATATATTAAGGGTTGCTATCAAACGTGTACCTTGTCCCAACAGACCAGGGCCTCGTCAGTCTTGCCAACTTAGCTACTTTCCCGCTAGAGCTAGAGGTATTTACTTCGATTTAGAGGCCAATTTTTACATCTAGCGACATGAATTCTACTTTTCCGCTAGATCTAGAGGTATTTACTTCGATTTAGAGGCCAATTTTTACATTTAGCGACATGAATTCTACTTTTCCGCTAGATCTAGAGGTATTTACTTCGATTTAGAGGCTAATTTTTACATCTAGCGACATGAATTCTAGCGATATTTTGTAGATTTGAGCCGTTTTCGAGCGATATTTTGTAGATATGAACCATTTTAGAGCGATATACTAGAGATTGTGGCATTATTCTAGCGATTTTCGGCATTTACTTACTATCTAGCGGATTTCATTGGGTAACCCTGGTCCTCGTCCCCGCAGACCAGATAAAAGGGATCAATCACAAGGAACAGCATCTTCTTCCTCTGATGGAGAGACACTTGAGAACACGGGCGCCGGACAACTATTTAGTATGGCTACATTTGGAAACGCGAACATTATGCATATAATAGCCTTAAGGGGGGTGACCTAGTTTACATAGAGCATATAATAGCCTTAAGGGGGGTGACCTAGTTTACATAGAGCATATAATAGCCTTAGGGCGGGTGACCTAGTTTACATAGAGCATATAATAGCCTTAAGGGGGGTGACCTAGTTTACATAGAGCATATAATAGCCTTAAGGGGGGTGACCTAGTTTACATAGAACATATAATAGCCTTAAGGGGGGTGACCTAGTTTACATAGAGCATATAATAGCCTTAAGGGGGGTGACCTAGTTTACATAGAGCATATAATAGCCTTAAGGGGGGTGACCTAGTTTACATAGAGCATATAATAGCCTTAAGGGGGGTGACCTAGTTTACATAGAGCATATAATAGCCTTAAGGGGGGTGACCTAGTTTACATAGAGCATATAATAGCCTTAAGGGGGGTGACCTAGTTTTGCATCTTTCTTGGTTGTATCCATTCGGCCTCATTCAGCCTACTGTTTGAAGACATTTATCCCCGTTTAGGTGTCGATTTTTTTCCTGGCGAGCGATAGCGAGCCAGCATTTTATGGAGAAATCCGGCTTCGCCGGAGAAATTTTTCTATCGAAAATGTACAAATTTAGCCAGCTGTCTAACTCGTTTTCCAAAATATGGTGGGTCGCTATCGCTCGCCAGGTATAAATCGACACCTGGGTGGGGATAAACGTCTTAAAACAGTAGGCTGAAATGAGCCGAATGGATACAACCCAGAGAGAGAACAATAAGCAGGTCACTCCCCTTAATGCTATTCCTTTTGTTTGAGAAACATTGGTAGGTGAAAGTTCTTGTCTGTGCCCCTTTTGTATAGGCTACTCAATAACTTGGCTTACAATTATGTATATCGGTCAGGATTGCCTCAACGCGATTCCTCTTTATGTTTTGTTTTTGAACAATGTCGAGTGTCAAATTTCCTATAGTGAGTCTTATTGTTTATATAATCCTTATCACATATCAAATTCTTGAAAGTGATTCCTATAGTCCATATCATCAGCATTAACTATCTTACCCAATGTAATCAAGTTCAGCCTTGCGAGGTGGAATCGGTAATATTGGGGTCATGTCGATGAATGAATGAAGAGAGACTTACATTGCCGGGCGCACTGTTATCATCCCAACAACTGACTGTACCCTGAAAGTAAGAAGATATTGGGTTTATTGCCCGTCTTCAATTTCAGGAGACACTCTCATTAACCTATTACAATGACCCTCATAACACACACACACACACACACACACACACACACACACACATTCAACAACAACGATGACACACACACACACACATTCAACAACAACGCTGACACACACACACACACACACACACACACACACACACACACACACACACACACACACACACACACACACACACACACACACACACACACACACACACACACACACACACACACACACACACACACACAACCACTCACACAACCACTCTCACACACACACACACACACATATTCAACAACAACAACGCTGCCCCGAGTTCCCCAGCCCTTGTACTGAAGAGTGAGTCAAGACTATAGAACACAAACTCTAGGAGAAAGTTAAGGTCAACAACCCATCCCTCTTACTACGGTCTCCTGAAAGGTCTCAATTTCTGGTACAAAGCCCAGCTTCTCTGTTGTCCATATCCTGAAAGGGTTCAAGTCTTGCTACAAACACATCTCCCCATTCTGCCTTTGTGTATGGGTGTAAGGGAGGGCTGTTTGTGTGAAGGTGTATGTGTGTTGAGGCGTTGATTTTAGGATATTGTCCCCAAAAAGAATATTTTATGAAACATAATTATTAATATATTAATTGCATCATTAGTTCCTTGCATCATTAGTTCCACTAATTTCTTCTTATCTTCATAACAGAAAAATACGTGTAATGGTAGATGGCCTTTATTCTCAATTTCACTCAATAAATGCTGGTGTTCCCCAGGGATCAGTTTTGGCCCCAACTCTGTTCCTCATTCATATCAATGATCTCATATCTACCACTCATAATCCAATACATTCCTACGCAGATGACTCAACACTCCACAGTTCCTTCACATTTACCAATTCTTTCACCCAACCCGATCTTATAAATTCAAAAATAAACACTGCAATTTCTCTGAACCAGGACCTTTCTAGAATTAATGAATGGGGACAAGAGAATCTAGTTTCCTTTAATGCACAGAAAACCAAGTACATTCAAGTTTCTAACCGACAGAATCTCACTGACTCCCATATATTTTTTAATGATGTAAATATTTCCCACTTCCCCTAGTATTGACATTCTCGGTGTAACATTAACTACTAACTTGAGCTGGACACATTATGTTAGAAGCATTGCTAAGAATGCCTCTAAAAAACTGGGACTCCTGTACAGAGTTCGAGAATTCTTCACTGACGAGCAGTTGGCCGTAATATATAAAAGTCATGTGCGCTCTCAGATGGATTACTGTTCACCTCTGTGGGGTGGAAGTGGAGTGGTTGCATTGAGGCAGTTGGACAAAATTCAAAATAAAGCTATTAGATTAATCAATAACCCTGCAATCACACAGGACCTTCCTACATTAGCCATACGAAGAAACGTTGCATCCCTTGCATTATTCTACAGATATTTTCACAGCAATTGTTCCGAGGAACTTGCTTCAATTGTGCCGCTCTCCACATCTTCCCCGTAGAACTAGGGCAGCTGAGAGCGCCCATGAATTTACACTTTCTCCTCCACAATGCAGAACTTCTGCTTATCAGAATTCATTTATCCCTAGAGCTACTACTCTTTGGAATTCACTTCCCTCGAATTGCTTTCCACAAACTTACAATCAACAAATGTTTAAATCCAGTTGTTACAAACATTTTATGAATGGAGGATGCCTTTAGGCACATGGACCTTTTTGTTTTATCTGTGTTTTTCCTTCCTCCGTTCATTGTCTCTTAAAAAAAAAAAAAAAAAAAAAATATGGCTGTTACCCCTCTCCCCATCTCCTGAAGGGTTCTATATAGTCCTGCTACAAACACCTCTCCGTGAGTATCAGTTGTCCCTCCCACTATCTCCTGAAGGGATCTAGTCCTGCTACAAACACTTCTTCCCGTCCCTCAGCGTCCCTCTCAGTCAATTACCTCCCAGGGGCGGCCTTTGTCTCAGCGCGGCCCTTGAAAACTTGATCAAAGGCTACTCGGTGCGTCTGTGGCCACCTTGTTTGTGACAGGCTCCTGTGTGGCTTGTTTTGGTTTGGATGTTTGGTGAGGATTTTTGTATTTGTGTGTGGGTGTGGGTGGGTGGGTGTGTGGGTGTATGGGTGGTTGGGTTATGCCTGTTTATGCGTTTAGATGGGATGGATGAGTTGATTGTTTATATACAGTATTTGTGTGTGTGTGTGTGTGTTTGTAGGTGGGCGTGTGTGTTTGTGGGTGGGTTGGTTATGCGTTTAGATGGGATGCATGAGTGGGTTGTTTATATATTTGTGGTGGTGTTGTGTTGTGTTGTGTATGTCAGTTGGGAGATTGTTTTTGTATGTTTGGGAGAGGATGCTGTTAGTGTGTGAGTGAGTTGCGTTCGTGTGTGTGTGGGAAGTTTTTGCGTGTAGGTGGGCTGCTTTCGTATGTGTGTGTGTGTGTGTGTGGGGTGGGGGGGGGGAGAGGAGGGGGTTGTTTTTCTATGTGGGGTTGGTGTTAGTATGTAAGTGGGTTTGTATGTGTGGTATGTGATGGGTATGTGTTTTTGTGGGTATGGTTTGTTAGCATGTGTACGTATGAGGGTGTTGTTTATGTGTCAGGATGTATTGAAATGTGTGTGTTGGTGAGATCTAGAGGTGTGGGGGGGGGGGGGCGCTGTTTATGTATGCGTGTTTGTGTACTTGTTTGGGCGTGGGAGGGAGCTTGGTGTGTGAGTTAATGTGTGTGTGTGTACTTATGGGTAGGTTTTTAGTTTATACGATCACCCATTATATTATGAGGTTAGGGAGCGAATAACAAGCCTGTTATGATATATTGCGGTGATGGACAGAGCGAGACCCATTCATCACAGTCGTGTTGATGGTCCCGAGAAGCGTAATACCCACGGGCTATATTGAGAAACGATATTCTTAAGGGGGTAGTGCTTGGGTTTTGGCCTATATACAGTATATATATATATAATTATATATATATATATATTAATGTATTTATTTTAGTTTCCTCGCTAGACCTCCATTAAGCATACCCCCCCCCCCCCTCCTCCCTACACCCCCTTTCAAGAATATTTCTTACATTTTTCCGTAGAAAAATGTCCCGGCCAAAAGCCGATTCCTTCTAAAATTAGAGGCAAGCTATCGCTCGCCAGGAAGAAATCGACACCTAAAGGCGCGAAAGGTCTTAATATTGAAAACAAAATGAGGCAAAAGGTCTCAAAATCGCCAAGTTAACGGAACGAACGTCTTAAAACCTCAAAACTAATATGGTAAACGTGAGGGAGAAGGGGGTCCAGAAAAAGCGAGTACTATCCCCCTTAACGATATTCTTACACACTTCTCCGAATATAGGTGGCGTCGCCCGAGAGCATGATGTATCCGACACTAACTATACTCTGTTTCTTTCCAGCTGGCGGTAAATTGAATCTCTTAGCAGCTAATTTATCGATACTTAATGGAAACATATGAAACTACTATGTCTCTGCTTCATGTTAAGACCAAGTGTATATAGTTAGCACCATGCTTCACTGTAAAATCTTCAAAATAACCGAGAAATCTTGATGGGAACTTTGACATTTTTCAGCTAGTTGAAAAGAAACAGACTATAGCTGCATGGCTCGGAGTCACTGTATTAGATTCATAATATACTGAAGAATACATTTGTTGTTTCCATTTAGACTTAAGTCTAAAGTGTGTAGCATAATAATCAGGAATGGAAACTTTGAACTTGAATTAAATAACGGGTGATCTAAGTTAACCCGAAGAAGCTATCTGCGAAACGTTGTCAATAAAGTGCTCCTCCTCGAATGGTGTTTCTATTAGAATTAAATACCCAAATACTAAAATATAATACTATTATTATTTTTTACGGATGCTATAGTATATTCGCTGTGAGTAGGCGATAAATCATGACCTCTATCCTCTGTAACTCAAAAAGGGCTAGAGCAAATTGACTGTACATTTGCGCATCTATTCCTTGACTGACCCTTCCCAAATGGTAGAATTATTAGCTCGATTACTCTAGTCGTTTTTTAGTTACAGAGGTTAGAGGTCATGATTTCTCGCCTACTTACAGCGAATAGACTATAGCCTCGGATGCAGATTATCGGATGCAACTGCTCGTGTGACGCTGTGTGCCTTGTTTATTTGACAGTAAAATATGATTAGGACGAAACCCCTGTTGACATCCGAAGGATTAATTGTGGTAGATTTTGCCTTATTGATTTTTAAAGGCACTAATTAAGATGAGTACATTTTGCTAATATTAAGGGGAGATGGGTCGTTCTTATTTGATAATTTATGTATTTTTTAATTTTTTAAATTAGTTTCCTCCCTAGACCTCCATCAAGCTTAAAAACCACCCGCCCAAGACCCTGATTTCTGATATAACTTTAATTTTACGCCTGCTACACTACAATTGCTCGTAAAAATTGACGGAAAAGTAAAAATCGCTTATGTGACACCGGCTTAAGATCATCACTCCAGACTCCATCAGGAAGACTTTGATAAATTACTTTGGCTCTGTCCTGGCCTTGAATTTATCTTTTTACAAATATATGTATATGCTGCATATTATTCCGTTATCATATACTGTTTACTTGAATAATAACAACTCAATTATATTTAATTAAATACATACACACTCTTACGTATATGAAAGAAATACACCTACGCAAAAACTCTCTATTATACTTAGCACACACTCACACACAAACACACACACACACACACACACACACACACACACACACACACACACACACAATTTGCAACTCAAAGACCTTATATTAACCTCTCTCTCTCTCTCTCACCACTATCAGATCCCTCCTCCCGTCTCAGCACCTTCCATTCGATAACACACACACTACCCCCCCCCCCCACCTCCAACACACACACACATACACACACACATTCTCTCTCTCTCACACACACACACACACACCCCGCTATCAGTTCCCTCCTCCCGCCTCAGCCCCCGCCCTTCGATAACCTCCCCTGGAACATATTATTTTCACCCATATCACCTTCATCAGCACATTTCTCCTTCCCCTCCGGTTCATTCTTCCTGGCCTGTCATTTGGGAACGATTGTGGGGTCCCTGTATATTAAGAGTAACCCATTTTAATAGTGTCTTGGTCAGCGTATTGTGGAGTCCCTGTATATCAAGAGTACCCCCTTTTATTAGTGTCTTGGTCAGTGTATTGTGGATTCCCTGTTCATCAAGAGTACCCCCTTATATTGCCTTCTTGGTCAGCGTATGGTGGATTCCCTGTTTATCAAGAGTACCCCCTTATATTGCCTTCTTGGTCAGCGTATGGTGGATTCCCTGTTTATCAAGAGTACCCCCTTATATTGCCTTCTTGGTCAGCGTATGGTGGATTCCCTGTTTATCAAGAGTACCCCCTTATATTGCCTTCTTGGTCAGCGTATTGTGGATTCCCTGTTTATCAAGAGTACCCCCTTATATTGCCTTCTTGGTCAGCGTATTGTGGATTCCCTGTTTATCAAGAGTACCCCCTTATATTGCCTTCTTGGTCAGCGTATTGTGGATTCCCTGTTTATCAAGAGTACCCCCTTGTATTGCCGTCTTGGGCAGTGTATGGTGGATTCCCTGTTTATCAAGAGTACCCACTTTTATTGCCGTCTTGGGCAGTGCATGGTGGATTCACTGTTTATCAAGAGTACCCACTTTTATTACCGTCGTGGTCAGCGTATGGTGGAGTCCCTGTTTATCAAGAGTACCCCCTTTTATTACCGTCTTGGTCAGCGTATGGTGGAGTTCCTGTTTATCAAGAGTACCCACTTTTATTACCGTCGTGGTCAGCGTATGGTGGAGTCCCTGTTTATCAAGAGTACCCACTTTTATTACCGTCTTGGTCAGCGTATGGTGGAGTCCCTGTTTATCAAGAGTACCCCCTTTTATTACCGTCTTGGTCAGCGTATGGTGGAGTCCCTGTTTATCAAGAGTACCCCCTTTTATTACCGTCGTGGTCAGCGTATGGTGGAGTCCCTGTTTATCAAGAGTACCCCCTTTTATTACCGTCGTGGTCAGCGTATGGTGGAGTCCCTGTTTATCAAGAGTACCCACTTTTATTACCGTCTTGGTCAGCGTATGGTGGAGTCCCTGTTTATCAAGAGTACCCCATTTTATTACCGTCTTGGTCAGCGTATGGTGGAGTCCCTGTTTATCAAGAGTACCCCCTTTTATTACCGTCGTGGTCAGCGTATGGTGGAGTCCCTGTTTATCAAGAGTACCCACTTTTATTACCGTCGTGGTCAGCGTATGGTGGAGTCCCTGTTTATCAAGAGTACCCACTTTTATTACCGTCTTGGTCAGCGTATGGTGGAGTCCCTGTTTATCAAGAGTACCCCCTTTTATTACCGTCTTGGTCAGCGTATGGTGGAGTCCCTGTTTATCAAGAGTACCCACTTTTATTACCGTCGTGGTCAGCGTATGGTGGAGTCCCTGTTTATCAAGAGTACCCACTTTTATTACCGTCTTGGTCAGCGTATGGAGGGGTTCCTTCATAATTAGAGTACATAATCCACTGCCGTATTGCTCAGTGTCGTGTGGAGTTCCTTCCTATTCTGAGTCCTTCTTAGACTGCCCCTCTTAATCAGAGTACATCATCCAATCCTCCACTCAGAGTATTTTGGAGTTCTTTTATAATTAGAGTACGGTTGGCTAAATAAGTCGTGTCTCCGCTGTCATTACGTTTTGCTCGCTGTGTGCTGTATTAATGTCTGTCAGATGTTGAATAGGGTGTTTAAAGATAGGAACATGTGTTTACATCTCGCTCGAAACGATGAATTAATGCTTAGATAGTGCTGATACCAATTATTGATCGAAATATACTTGGTATCGCGCAATCACTTATTTGCCCGACTGTACACCTATCACACTTAATCTTTCTGTGGGGTCCATGTACTGTATATAATAGTACCCCTTGTCATGCTGTTTCACTCAGCATAATATTGTGGGGCTTCATAATCTGAATAAATCTTCTACTGCATTTTCATTCGACGTCTTGATGGGTTCCACATAATTAGTGTACACCTATCATACGCATCTCACTTAGTGTAATGTGGGATCTTAAATAACCAGAGTACATCTTCCACATCCATCTCTCTTAACCCCTTCACCACCATGACGTAATTTTCATCATATACAGGTTACCATTAGACGATTTTCTTTAGTATATAATCTACCTCTTCTAGTCAAAAGGGTAAAAACGAGCTCTATAAACCCTAGAAATAACATAGGTCCTTCTTAAACTGCATACACTAGTCTAATTCTAGCCAGAATGTAAGGTACAAAGATGTCATGGTGCTGAAGGGGTTAAGGGGGCCCACCTCGCCTGTTTTCTCTTTCTCTCCCTCTCACTTTGGCTTGTATCCATTCGGCCCCATTCAGCCTACTGTTTTAAGACGTTTACCCCCATCCAGGTGTCAATATTGTCCTGGCGAGTGGTAGCAAGCCAGCATATATATATTTTTGTTTTGACAGCAAGCTAAATTTATACAATTTTCGATAGAAAACTCTCCGGCGAAGCCGGATTTCTCCATATAATGCTGGCTCGCTATCGCTCGACAGGAAGAAATCGACACCTGGATGGGGATAAACGTCTTAAAATAGTTGGCTGAATGGGGCCGAATGGATACAAGCGGGAGAAAAGGAGAGAACAAAATGCAGGTGACCCCCCTTAACGAAGATTGAGTGAAAAAAAAGGCACACTATTACTGAAAGGGTCACTAATTACCCTCCCTCCCTCCACCACTCGCTCTCCTGTTATTGTCCCAGCGTGCCCTGATAAGCTTAGTCTCCCCTCGCTACCTACATCACTCATCACCCGTTTTCTTTGTTCGTATATTTGTTTCTATTTTCTTTTTCGCTGGTCACGTTCTGGCGCTCTTCCCTGTCGCATACACATACAGAACGTACATATATACATGCATACATACATACATACATACACACGCACAAACCTACACTCGCTCTCTCCCATATAATTCCACACACACACACACACACACACACACACACATTATCTTTCTCACTTAAGTCTACACACACACACACACACACACACACACACACACACACACACACACACACACACACACACACACACACACACACACACACACACACCCCTCGTTTCCCCTCACACATCAAGTCCTCTTACATCGGTGGTTTTTTCTGCCCTTTGACATTTAACCGGTGCAGACTTATCATTATGAGGTCCTTTGCTGTAAATGATGCTGCTTCGGAGTGGTGGTCGAAGGTCCGGACGCATAATATTATCATATACCAACAATGAGATGGTCAAACACAAAGGAGGAACATAACAAGCAGTCAAAGTGGTGCGTTCGTTTGGCAATACACGGTCAGTTATTAATATATTCTGTATTCAGGAGAGAGAGAGAGAGAGAAAGAGAGAGAGAGAGAGAGAGAAAGAGAGAGAGATTTACATAGATACACTGGCCACAAGACCTTACGATCCAAACGAGGTGGTCAGGACTTAATTCTAGTAGTCAGAGAGAGAGAGAGTATGTGTGAGTGAGTGCTGGCTGGATGTGGAAATTAGGTGAATTGTGAAAGCTTGTACAGGCCTATTGTACCGAACTGAGTGGCCTACACCTTATCTCGATATGTCTTTATATATAAGTTACTTACAATAATATATGAGCGCTTTATGTCATATACAGTATGTATATATATATATATATATATATATATATATATATATATATATATATTGAGGTGAAGTAGTACGGTAGTCTTGTTAATGTGCGGGTAACTCTAGTAATACAAATTCAAACCCTGATATGTCAAGGGGAGATATTATTGGGATTGAATTAATTTTGTGCTGTACCTAGTTTCAGTAGCCTACATTATCACAAAGCCCACTATAGTCTATTCGCTGTAAGTAGGCGATAAATCATGACCTCTAACCTTTGTAACTAAAAAAACGACTAGAGTAATCGAGCTAATAGTTCTGCCATTTGGGTAGAGTCGGTCAAGGAATAGATGTGAAAATTTACAGCTAATTTGCTCTAGCCCTTTTTTAGTTACAGAGGATAGAAGTCATGATTTCTCGCCTACTTACAGCGAATAGACTATAGCACGCCATAGAAAATACCCTTGTTCTTTACAATACATTAACATTGTATAAATATGCCCATATTACAATTATGCTTTACAATCGGAGACAGTACCTGTTAATAGCGATTTTGAATAAGCGGCATGGGAGTGTATGAAGTCCGAGTTGGCAAGACAGTAGTGTTGCAGGTTTCGGAGGTCGAATTGCACCAAACTAAGCTAGGAGACAACCAAGGCACCATTAGTCTTGATAGCGTAATGCTTAGTGCGCAGAATTTCGGTGTGAGTATCCTAGGTTCGAGTCCTTGGAGTACCACATGTATTCATGACTTTCATTGATTTCATTAGTTAGGTTTATTTGTAAATTAATTGGTGGGTTGGTGAAAACAAATATGAACATATCAGACTAACGTCGACCCTCGTTATCTGGTATGAGACCTCTATACTTCGCTGTGTTGAGTGCGAATTTACAAGCTATAGAAATCTATAGCTGTGGGACAAAAATACGAACAGCACATTATTGTAGTTAATAGTCACTATTATTTTTGTCGTATTATTTTACTTTTGCATGTTTATTCCCATCATAATCGTCGTAGTTCTTTATTGTTTTCTTGCCCTTCTTCTGCCTCCTAACCTGTCTTCTTTCATATTTCTTCATTGTTTTCTTCTTTTCTTACGCTTATTCTGGCTCCTACTCTGTCTTTTTACATATTTCTTAATTTTTTCTTCTTTTCTTGCCCTTCTTCTGGCTCCTACTCTCTCTTCTTTCATATTTCTTCATTGTTTTCTTCCTTTTTTTGCGCTTCGTCTGCCTCCTACTGTGTCTTCTTTCATATTTTCTTCGTCTCCCTCCTTACCTCACGCCCTTGAACAAAGTACCTGGTTCTTAGATGTCTCGTTTTCTCTTGAGCGAAGGAGGCCTGGGGGAACTGAGGTGGATGGGAGTGAGTGGATCCTACTAATGGATTGGTCTCATTGTCGCATTTGTTTCCGATCTCTTAGAGTGTTGGTGGGGGCTCGGAATTCTCTTGTTTTTCTGTGCCGCGGGTCGGGATTTCATGTGCCTTGTTTTCCGAACAGTATTGAATCTTCTCATCAGTTATTTACCTAATATTTACTTATCGGAGGTTAATTTTCTAGTTCGAGAGTTGATATTGGGCCCGGATTTATGTCGTTGAGTGTACAATGGCTTGGTATCATTATTCGTTAGTTGCTATTGGTGTTTGCGCTTAATTTAACCCCTTGAGGATTTTGACGCGTTTTACGACAGCGTATTCTGGCTATCATTAGGCGATTTTATTAAGTTTTGGAAGGTCCTCTAGCAGTAAAAGGGGTTAGAACTGTCAATCATCCCTCTGACTCCCACAATTCTTTCTTAAGCTGAATAAAATCGTCTAATAATAGCCATAATAAACTGTTCAAGCGCGCCATAATCCTCAAGGGGATAATTGTATTAGTTTCATTTTCGAGTGCGATGCAGATTCAGGTTAATCTTCCATGAATGGAGGCGTGTTGTGTATGGAATCCTCAGTAATTGTCCCTACTTGGCGGAGTTAGTGTTGGTGTTCGAGTTCCATAATCGGTTCCTTTTTTCTACGGATTGGGGTTGAGTAATGTTGTTGGAGGTGATTTTATAATGTACTTCTCAACTATTGTGATTTTGTTTACAGTCAGCTGGGCTGAGCTTGCGATTTTATGTAAACTATATTTTATTTCCGGAATGTCTTTTTAGTGGGTGCTTTTAATTGTAATGATTCATTAATATTAAGTGTTTATACAAAGATACTTCACCTATTGTTCCTTCTATTTGATTAAGAATATTTGCTATATTACTTTACTTATTTAAATTTCAGTGTCTGCATTAGAATGTTCAAGTCAAATATTCAGGTGTGCTAAGAATCCCAATTGAAGGTTAAACGCTAGAGTTAAGTAATATCTTGATTTCTCAACCCTAGCGCGGTATCTTATTTTCGTTGCTAGGATGTCTTTGTGTTTTAAACGTATTTATATAAACGCTTAATATATATCTATATACAGTATACTATATATATATATATATATATATATATATATATATATATATATATATATATATATATATATATATATATGTATAGAGAGACAGACAGACAGACAGACAGACAGACAGACAGACAGACAGAGAGAGAGAGAGAGCGAGCGCGCGCACGCACGCACGCACACAAGAGGCGAGGCGAGGCGAGGCACCAGACCCTTAGCCCAGATCTGAAGGTGGAACTCCCAGCCATATCCGACTTCCCCCAGTGTCCCAAGTTAAGGGTTCATTAGGGTGCCAACTGTGCCACCTGATGCTCCACTCAAGCCCAAGGTACAGGCAGTCCAGTTGCCAAGTTTATTATTATTCCATTACGATGGGGGCAGTTACAATATAGGGCATGACTGTTTCGGGTTTCATGTGATTGGAGAGTTCTACAGTACTGTTCATGATACGTAATAAGTACTGAATTCCTTCATATAAACCATGCTGACTGCTAGAGATGCATAATTAAATTCATTGGAATACTTATTAAAACTTTGAACCAACGATCATTTAATGCAGAAAACATGTATTATGACCCTGTCTTGTTGTAGCACTGCTGAGGCTGGCATGCTGCATATTGTATTATGACCCTGTCTTGTTGTAGCACTGCTGAGGCTGGCATGCTGCATATTGTATTATGACCCTGTCTTGTTGTAGCACTGCTGAGGCTGGCATGCTGCATATTGTATTATGACCCTGTCTTGTTGTAGCACTGCTGAGGCTGGCATGCTGCATATTGTATTATGACCCTGTCTTGTTGTAGCACTGCTGAGGCTGGCATGCTGCATATTGTATTATGACCCTGTCTTGTTGTAGCACTGCTGAGGCTGGCATGCTGCATATTCAGTAGGTGCTGCAGTGATACCTTGTTGAATTTGCTGAAGCACTGTTAGCATAGTCACAGTGATGGTATGGAGGGGCAGTTTATGGCAGTACTTCATTGTACTTCAGCCCAAATGCCGAATGAGAACCCCGTCTGAACCATTAATATGTAATCGAGAACATTAAACCATTGTATATAGGCTATGTATGTATTCATAAAAAAACAAAAAACAAAAAAAAACATGGATTCCATTAGCAGTTTTATTCCCATTCACTACATAATATTTCTCCCTTCAGGAAACATTCACAACATAACATTTCTCCCTACAGGAAACATTCACAACATAACATTTCTCCCTTCAGGAAACATTCACAACATAACATTTCTCCCTTCAGGAAACATTCACAACATAACATTTCTCCCTTCAGGAAACATTCTGCATCTTTTATTGCATCTGATAATTACATCCTCCCACCCCCTTCTCTCTCTCTCTCTCTCTCTCTCTCTCTCTCTCTCTCTCTCTCTCTCTCTCTCTCTCTCTCTCTCTCTCAGTTTTATTTTATCCATTATCGCCATGTTACATTTATATAGACATAAAATTGGTTACTATAATTAAGAGTGTGTTATTATGCTAGACTGAGTAATCTCGATCTTGTTATTAATAAGAATACCTAAAGAAGGTGGAATACTGGTAACTATAGTCGGTTTCATTAGATCTGACGCCAAATTGAATCTCTTACCAACTGTTTCCTCGATAAGTATTAGAACTATATGCAACTATTATACTCCTGCATCCAAGTTTTCATAATTATCTCCATACGTCAGATGAAATGAAACCGAGTATAATTATATTTGCACCCCTTGCTACATCACACCACCATCCCAATACGTATGGTGTGTGAATATCTCAGCTGATATATTAAAGTGCATGTTCCCATTACTGCTGCCATTATGAGGCTTTAAAGTGCATGTTCCCATTACTGCTGCCATTATGAGGCTTTAAAGTGCATGTTCCCATTACTGCTGCCATTATGAGGCTTTAAAGTGCATGTTCCCATTACTGCTGCCATTATGAGGCTTTAAAGTGCATGTTCCCATTACTGCTGCCATTATGAGGCTTTTCAGGATATTAGAAGAGTAAATATTTCTTTGTAAAATGTGATAAATTGATTGATCTCCATGGCATGTAGTTGTAAGGCATCCATAATTGGTTGATCTCCATGGCATGTAGTTGTAAGGCATCCATAATTGATTGATCTCCATGGCATGTAGTTGTAAGGCATCCATAATTGATTGATCTCCATGGCATGTAGTTGTAAGGCATCCATAATTGATTGATCTCCATGGCATGTAGTTGTAAGGCATCCATAATTAAGGGATTTTTTTTTTAGTTTGCCCTTTACACCTCCATCAAGCTTAAATAAATATCCCCAAGACCCCTTTTGAGATAAGTGTGTACATTTTTGTACATGTCCAGGCCTTAGGCTGGTTCCTCCTAAATTGCAGACTCGCTATCGCTCGCCAGGAATAAATAAACACTTAAATGGCACAAACAGTCTTAAAATTGACAAAGAAATGGGGCGAACGTCTTAAAATCTCAAAACTAATGAACCACCTAGGGTCATCATTGGTTTCCTACTCATGTAAAGTTAAACCGAACAACGATAAACTACAATCAATTTGTATGTCCAAGATGTTTCAGAATTTGGCTTCCAAGGTTCACCATTAGTTACAGTAAGATCAAAGATTTGACACCACGAGTATACATCCAACTTCAACTTCAATTATTCTCTTTTGTATAAGACATAATGTGTATATCATCTGTAGAGTCAAGAGCATAAATGACAACACACACAATGGAAGCAGTATCGAGCGCAAACGAATCACTACAATGCTTTATTATAGGCCAGGTGCTTCAGAACTTGGCTTTAAAGGTTTCAAAATTTGAATTTGTGTAACTTTATTTATGGTGAGAACTGTATATCAAGCAAGTATCCTATATGCCATAATACCCGGGAGATTTTTTGTTTGTTATATACAGTATATATATATATATATATATATATATATATATATATATATATATATTATATATATATATATACTGTATATGACAAGCGTCTATTCAGTGCTTGTCCTAATGTGGTGTTTATATCCATGAATGAATAGATGTAAATGGAAAGAAGGTACTATAGTTTATTTTTCAGCTGGTGATAAATTGAAGCCCTTACCATCTGATATATCGAGGCTTAATGCAAAACAATGAATCTAATCTACATCTGCATCATGTTATTGCCAAGTTTTCATAATCAACAACATATTTCGCTATAAAATCTTGGAAGTAGTTGAGTGAATTTGATGAAAACATAATATTATAATACCATCAGCTGGAAGAAAACAGACACTTGTATCTCTAGAACACCATTATATACACATCAACAAATCAACATACCCCAGATAACTTATAATATACACAAGACGTCTATAAATTCCTTCTGACCATGCTGTGCTTATTATTTGTCGTAATTATTATTATTATTATTATATATATATATATATATATATATATATATATATTTATATATATATATATTTATATATATATATTTATTTAAATATACGTAAATGTGAACGTAAAGTTATTTTTTCTGAACCCCCTTCTTCATATTTAGCCCTATTAGTTTGGCGGTTTCAAGAAACTTTAGTGCCATTTAGGTGTCGATTCCCTAGCGAGCGATAGCGAGCCGGCATTACAGGAACAATCATCCCTCGGCTGGGGCATTTTTCTAACGAAAAATGTACAAGTTTAACTATAAGAGGGGTCTTGGGGTTATTTTTTAGGCTTGATGGAGGTCTAGGGAGAACTCTAAAAAAAAAGATAAGTAAATAAACAAATAGATACACAATTACATACAAGTCTCCCCTTAAATACATGGTAACGAAAATGGGCTTCAAAGGCTCTCGTCTGATGAAGCCAAAGCGCAAGCGGGTAAATATGCAGAGCGGGAGTTACTGGATGAAGCTAATGGTGGGGGCATATTATTACTATCAAGTTAATGGCTGCACTCACGCTGAAGGGGAGGTGTAAAGATTGAGAATAATGGTATGAATTGAAAAGTCGTATGGCAGCGGAAACCAATATGTAAATTAAGCTTGAGAGCACAATTTGATTTACATGTTTTATTTATTTATTTATATTCTTATGTATTTATTTATCTCCTCCCTATGTCCACCATCAAGCTTTAGAAAAATGCCCCCACGAACCCCCCCCCCCCCCCTTCTATTTAAATTTGTTCATTTTTCGGTAGAAAATTACGCTGGCCAAAGGCCCATTCCTCCTAAATTGCAGGCTCGCTTTCGCTCGCCAGGAAATGGTCGAAGCCTAAATAGCGCGACTGGTCTTAAAATCGCCAAACTTATGCAGCGAATGCCTTAAAATGACAAAGCTTACGGGGCTAAGCATAAAAGAGAAGGGGTCCAGAAAACATCCTCTTAACAAACTAAATATTTCAACAATTATAATGTAGTATTCTGAGAACTTATGGCAATATTTTATACTGATAGTCATTCCGAATTTCATAATTATATATCGTAGCACCAGAAGATAGATAGGAAAAATATGATAAATATAATTGACTTGAAATGAATGGAAATATATACGTGAAGTTAATATATACTATGTGAAGTTAATATATACTATGTGAAGTTAATATATACTATGTGAAGTTAATATCACTCCAACTCAAATCTGTGTGACTATTCGGCTAATTTACTACTACTTCTACTACTAATACTAATAATATCACTAACAATAGTAATAGTAACAAATATACAACATAAAAATATTAATAATAATAATATAATAATAATCATAATTTTAATAATCATAATAATAATTTTCCGTTCTTTCTCTTCAATAATTTCAGATGGTTTCTGGTAAATGCATTTTGAATTGGTGAAACTCTTCCCAGATAATTGTATTACCGTGTCTCTGAGGAAAAATTAATTCTTTATTAGCGTAGAAGGAGGAATTCATTTTTTGTTTCTGTCTGTCTCTCACACACGCGCATACACACACACACATATATATATACTGTATATGTATATATATATATATGCATACATACATACATCCACTAACACGCATATATACAGTACATAGCAGTTTGTGCACTCATACTCATTCGCACACACTAACACGGGCATGCATTAAGGGGAGGTATTTAGTTTGTTCCCTAGACCTCCATCAACCTTAAAATTACACCCCCTCGAGTCCCTTTCAAGATAAATTTGTACATTTTTCGGTAGAAAAATGTCCCGGCCGAAGGCCGATTACTCTTAAATTACAGGCTCGCTATCGCTCGCCAGGATAAAATAGACACCTGAATTGCACGAAAGGTCTTAATATGGGGTGAAAGTTCTTAACATCGCTGAACTAATGGGGCAAACGTTTTATTATATCAAAAGCAATGGGGCTAAACATGAGGGAGAAAGGGGTCAAGAATACAATCCCTCAAGTGGAGACCTCCCTTAACTAACACTTAAGCACACCCACACACTACTGCCCCTCCCTCTCTCTCTATCACACACACACACACACACACACACACACACACACACACACACACACACACACACACACACACACACACACACAAACACACACACACACAGACACACACACACACAGACACACACAAACACACACACACACAGACACACACACACACACACACACACACACACACACACACACACACACACACACAGAGGACGTATATTAATGAAGGTATGCAAGGGTCCATTACTCCCTCCTGCTGCATAATATCATCGGCTTCCTTGGTTTGACTTCATGATGGGAAGCAATATATCTCTCATTAAAACCACAGAGAGAGAGAGAGAGAGAGAGAGAGAGAGAGAGAGAGAGGAGTTTATGAATGTTAACCCTCTCTGGCCTCAATTCTGTAATAGACTGTAAATCATAAATGCATATGCCAGAATATTAATCACAGGAAAACACATACGCACGCATCGTATATGAGCACATAACGCTCACATAGTAATGCAATACTTCACTCACACACCTACAGGCACCCAACACACGCACATATACTCACCCAATACACACACACTTGCACAGATACCCAACACACACACAGACACACGCACACCCACCCACACCCACCCACACACACACACAGAACCCCCCCCCCACACACACACACACCCACCCCACTTGCCTCTCATAATAACATCAGCGGGGGGTGGTGAGTTCGGCCTATGATCTCACCACCAGGGATCATTTAATTTACTCTCAGCAATTACGGTATCTCGGTCACGCGCTCAGACAAGGCGCGTGGAATGGTACCGGGACTGTGTTGTTCATTAGGGCGCCCACCTCGTTTTGTTCTCTCTCTCTCGGGGTTGGATCTATTCGGCACCATTCAGCCTACTGTTTTAAGATGTTTATCCCCATCCAGGTGTCGATATTTTCCTTGCGAGCGGTAGCGAGCCATCATATTTAAGAAACAAAAATTGACAGCAGGCCAAATTTGTACATTTTTCGATAGAGAAATGTCTCCGGCGAAGCCGGATTTCTCCATACAACGTTGGCTCGCTATCGCTCGCCAGGAAGAAATCGACACCTGAATGTGGATAAACGTCTTAAAACAGTACGCTGAATGGGGCCGAATGGATCCAACTCAGAGAGAGAGAACAAACAAACGAGGTGGGCTCCAATGCTGTTAATTAACCCCTTCAGCACGATGACGTCTTTCTATCTTTTATGCTGGCTAAAAATAGACGATTGTATGCAGTTTAATAAGAACCTATGTTATTCAGAGGGTCTGTCGAGATCGTATATACCCCTTTCAGTCCTAGAGGTAGATTGATATATAAGAGGTATATTGATTATTAAAATTACGTCATCGTGCTGAAGGAGTTAATGGCTCTGTAGTTATACTGTAATATTAATAATTATAATTCATGCTCCTAAAACTAAATAATGATTTCCAGACATATGACACGGGCTTTTGATTAGGCATTTATCTGGTAATTAAGGTATTAGGCTAGCGTGAGCATGCTTAATTATGTTGACTGGTGGTTCCTGAAGTAATGATTATATTACTTCTTTATACAGGGTGTTCCAAAGTCAGTGTGGCAAACTTCAGGACGTGGTTATTAATATTATACTAAATATATAATGTAGCCTACTATAACAAATATGGATTTTTTTTGATGGAATTGTGTATACAGTTTGAACAAATATGACTGTTTACCTTGCTCTGTGATTGGTTTGAGTTATATAAACTTGAAATAATGAAATTTCAGAAACAAAGACAACGTCTATATGAACAAATAAACAAATAGTTAAATAAATTAGTAAAAAAGAATACAAACATAGGAAATGTGGGGATTGGGCCTGAGTATATAGATATATAGATATATAGATTGATATAATAAGTAATAAAATACATGAGTAAATGGTATACAATTGTAGCCTAGAGAAGTATGCAAGACTCGTGTACTGCGATGTAGGATGTGATGTGTCCCTATCAATGTTGCACGCTGGTGGACAACATTGTGTGTGCATGTTTCTGTTGCATGAATATTGCAATCGACAGAACGAGTATATTGAGGAGAGAGAAAGAAAGATTGTGTGTGTGTGTGTGTGTGTGTGTGTGTGTGTGTGTGTGTGTGTGTGTGAGAGAGAGAGAGAGAAGGGTGTGATCATGTGTCAATACATAATGTGTGTATGTGTGTATGTGTTCTTTCAGTATATGCATTAGTATTCAGTGAAAGAGTGTACGTTTATTTCGTAATAATAATAATAATAATAATAATAATAATAATAATAATAATAATAATAACAAATAATGATTATAGTAATCGGTGTATTTTATGTCGACAGCCAATGAGGGTCAAAATACACAGTTCCTTAACCTAAATTTTTCTAAGTAGTCAACAGATTGACTTTGGCTGTCACAAGAGTACCTATAGTACATATCCCAGAAGGGGTAGGATGTGGACAGGGAACAGGGTGGAACCCAGAGGTGGTGCATCCACACCTAACCTCCACAGTCAGGTTATTGACAGAAACCTCTTCCACGGGTAGCTGGATTCGAACTCGCGCTACCAGGGTCAAGCATCTAGAGTACAGTGACTCAATTTGCTCGGTCACTATGGATGTGTGTGTGTGTGTGTGTGTGTGTGTGTGTGTGTGTGTGTGTGTGTGATTGCTTATGTACGTGTGTGTAATGTGTATATGTATGCCTGTGTGGGAGAGAAGTAAGTTTCTGTTGTTTTGTGTATTTGTTAAAGTTGCATAAGTGAAACAAAAATAAAGTGCGAATTCAAAGCATGGTCACTCAATTTAAAGTGCAATATCTATCTATCTATCTATCTATTTCCTGACCACGTGACCACGAACGAAGCGCCCCCATGCACCTCTGTCCCCAGTCAGTCGACGCCCCTCCTCCCATCCAGCACCGCCTTCACTCATATACTTCATCACTCCATCCTTCCACCTCTCATTCGGTTTACCCCTCCCTCTCTGTCCTTCCACCTCACTCTCGTACACTATAAGTTATAGAATTAGATATACAGGTATACTTACGCGTTCTTTTCTCTTTGCCAACAGAAGTGCCCACAGAGAATGCACTAAAGTTGTCCAGAGTTCGGTCCTCGCTCAGATACGCTGCCACTGGTGAGTACAATTATGTTATTTATGGTGTTTATTTTGTCATTTGTGTAATTTATTTTTTATTATTTTGTTATTTATTTTGTTATTTATGTTATTTATTTTGTTATGTTATTTATTATGTTATCTGTTATATATTATGTTATTTATGATATTTATTTTGTTATTTATGTTATTTAGTTTTGTTATTTACTATGTTATTTATGTTAATTAGTTTATTTATGTTAATTATTTTGTTATTTATGTTATTTATTTTGTTATTTTTGTTGTTTATTTTGTTATTTATGTTATTTATTTTGTTATTTATGTTATTTATTTTTTTATTTTTGTTGTTTATTTTGTTATTTATGTTATTTATTTTTTTATTAATTATGTTAGCCTGTGATTGACCTTGTTATATTCCAGGCCGATATCACTTGAGCTCTTTTACATTCTACATTTTTCGTTAGCCCTGGTCTTGTCAATTCAGTTCCGTTAACCGATACCCGTGTAAAAGATCCTGGAAAAGTTACCGAAAATGCTGAATATGGAAAATTGATAGTAACAGCTATATGGTCATAGCGCCTTTAGTTGGTCAATGATTAGTCTTAACCCTTTCTGTACCAGCGACGTCTGTTATATTATATTCTAGCTATATTTAGACGATTTTGTGCAGCTTGGGAAGGATTTGTGGTAGTTAAAAGGGTTGATTGAGATAGTTTGAAGCCTTGTAATGGCTAACGATCCTTCTGAAACTGAACACAATCGATTAGTAGTAGCCAGAATAGAATACAAAGGATGTCGACGGTACAGAAAGGGTTAACTGTTCTGTAGTATTGTATGTCATAAATCGTAGTTTTTGTCTTCCTTGCTAGTATATATTATCTGTACTTTTGCATTGATTACTTCGCTATTTGTATTATTTTAACCTTGGTAACCTTATACAGCAATTTTGATTACTCTTTTAATTATAAGTGTGTATGGAATAATTTTCATAGTAACGTTTGTCGAATAATAATTTTATAAAAATCTAGATATGTGAACCAATCGTTGACAGAAATACTAATTGTTGCAAGTAATCTCTCTCTCTCTCTCTCTCTCTCTCTCTCTCTATATATATATATATATATATATATATATATATATATATATATATATATATAATTATACTGTATGTACCGGTATATATATATATATAATTATATATATATATATATATATATATATATATATATATATATATATACAGTATATATACAGGGTGTCCCAGGAGGAAAGGGCATACCTTTGGGAATTGATAGAACAAGGTATTCTAAGCATAAAATATTCTATAACAAAAAGTCCAAATTTCAACCGTTAAAAAGATATTGAAGGTTTTATATAGTGTCCTCCCCCGCATCACTGTAATGGACTCTTCCATGTCAAATAGTTTCCAATTACTCTAAAGTGAGCTAATATGTCTATAATCATTTTGCAACTTACAGAATTATAGTATCTTTAAAATAACATGGTAAAATAATGGCAGAAAGATGGAGGTGTAGTAGGCACTAGGACAGCTGGGCCAGCCTTATGGGGAAATACTGACGAAAATGCCATTTTCAAAATGCAATATCTCTATACCGGTCGAGATTTGGACTTTTTGTTATAGAACATTTTAGGCTTAGAATATTTTGTTCTATCATTTCCCAAAGTTATGCCCTTTCCTCCTGGGACACCCTGTATATATATACCGGTATACTGTATATATATATATATATATATATATATATATATATTATATATGTATAGAGAGAGAGAGATAATTACCTATCTTGATGTAACGTTATCGGATGTAGATTATCTTTTCAAAAATAAAGCCACCTACTAAACCTGCCAAACAAGGTGACCAGTTGGGGTAGGAGGCATTTTTTGTAGGTGATATTGAAGGCAATATATAAAGGTGAAGGCAACCCTCCTGGTGCCACGGTGATACTGGAGGGCCTGACGTGTTGGGGAACCCCCTTTTCCCTCATGTTTAGCCCCATTAGCTTGGATTTTTTGTTTAAGAAATTCGCCCCGATTATTTTGGCGTACCGGGTATTTAGAACCTTTCGTGCCATTTTGGTGTCGATTTTTTACCTGGCTAGCGATAGCGACCCTGCAATTTAGGATGAATTAGCCTTCGACCAGGGCAGTTGTCTACTGACAAATGCATACATTTATCTTGAAGAGGGGTCGTTTCTGTATTTTTATAAGCTTGATGGAGGTCAAGGCAGGACACCTAAATACATAATAATATAAATTAATGTACAAATAAAAAATATCAACTTAATACTTCATGAATGTACCAATATCAACTTAATACTTCATGAATGTACCAATATCAACTTAATACTTCATGAATGTACCAATATCAACTTAATACTTCATGAATGTACCAATTTGCAGTGTCTTTGAATGATGAACAGCATAACTTTAGTGGTTATGTGGGTGATTATATTAATCTTGGAGTAATTACGGTGAATTTGGTATTAAAGACGGTGGGCATTGTAACAATAGTAGTCATTACAGTATGGTGAATTGTTGATAGAACGGTGATTATACCGAACCGAGTAAAGAGGAAACTTGTTGAATCGCTAATAGTGATTTTAGCTAATTTTGTGACAATCAAATATCTGTTATGTATCAGCCTGTCTTTCTATATGTATGTATGTATGTATGTATGTATGTACTCTGGCACATACTCCATTGCTGGGGGTGGCCGACACGAGACAGAGCTCGAACATAAACAACATTAATTTAAAGTTCCTATTCTCAGGGTCCGGGACCTCTTTCGCGTTCTCCCGCCCCTTTCTCTGTCTCGTTGAGTAGGAGAATTATACAAGGGGAGGAGGATTCTTAGCCCCCTGTCCCCAGAAGGAAATGTAGGAGAGTAAAAGAGACAGACATATACGGCTAAGGTTGGGTAGAGGATGAAGATACAGAGAGACAGAATATAAACACCCCATATGAGGAGGAGCACTTTATTGACAACGTTTCGTATATAGCTTCATAAGGTCAATTATTGGTCTGATTAAGGGGAGGCTTTTAGTTTGTTTCCTACTCTTCCAGCAATCTTAAAATTGCACCCCCTTGACCCCCTTTCAAGATAAATTTGTACATTTTTCGGTAGAAAAATGTCCCGGCCGAAGGCCGGTTACTCTTAAATTACAGGCTCGCTTCGCTCGCCAGGATAGAATCGACACCTAAATGGCACGAAAGGTCTTAAAATTGACAGAATGGGGCGGAAATTCTTAAAATCACCAAATTAATGGGGCAAACGTCTTAAAATCTCAAAAGCAATGGGGCTAGACATGAGGGAGAAAGGGGTCAAGAAAAAAGTCCCTCAAGTGGAAATCTCCCCTTAAGCTATATGCGACACGTTGTCATTAAAATACTCCTCCTCAGATGGTGTTAATATTCTGTGTCTCTATATCTTCATCTATCTGTCTTCTGTCTGTCTGTCCTTTTCTTATTCAATTCTGTCCTCTGTCTGTTTGTCTATCTGTCCATTGTTCATCCTATCTCTTCATCTATCTTACTGTCCTTTTCTTGTTTTCTTCTTGCCCCTGCATTAAACACGCTTTTCCGTCTCTATATTTCAGTCTGTGTATGTGTCTGTCTGTCCTGTTCCTATTCTCTGTCTAGTCCTGCTTTCGACACCATTTTTTTGTCTGCTTGTCTGTCTATATTTCTGTCTGTCTATCTGTTTGTCTGTCCTTTCCCTATTCTCTCTCGGTCCAATATTTTCCTTTTTTGCTTGTGTGTCCTTTTTCTGTTCTCTTTCTGTCCCTGCATTCGACACTATTTTCTTGTCTGCTTGTCTGTCGGGTTATATTTCAGTCTGTGTAAGCCTATGTGTCTGTCTGTCCTTTCCCTATTCTCTTTCTGTCCACTATGTTCTTGTCTGCTTGCCTGTCTGTTTATATTCCAGTCTGTGTATGTGTGTGTCTGTTCTTTCCATATTATCTTTCTGTCCACTATGTTCTTGTCTGTGTGTCTGTCGGTTTATATTTCTGTTTGTGTATGTCTTTTTTTTTTTTTTTTTTTTTTTTTTTCAATGTCTAGTCCTGTATTCGGCCCTCTATTCCTGGACCCCTGGCGTTATTTGTGCGACTCCGATTTTTGTTTTTTGTTTTTTTGTGGGCTATTCGGTGGTCTTCAAATTATGTTCTGTCTCCTTCATCATCCTAGTGGCTTGCTTTCTTTCCTCCTCCTTATTTCTTTTACCGGATGGCCTTCGGGGGTACTTGGTGTTAGCGGTAAGATTTGTATTTTTTTTTTTTACCAGTCCTACTAGGTTTTTGCCATCATTTCTTGCCCTTGAGTTTGTGTGTGTAATTTATTTCTCTGTGCCTGCTGCTGTAATAATAACTGTTTTTTGTAATCTTCTTAGGGTTTGCTATATTTTTATTTTAGCCCTTGTGTGTGTGTGTGTGTGTGTGTGTGTGTGTGTGTGTGTGTGTGTGTGATGTATTTTCTTGGTCCTTGTTGGAATATTAGTAATTTTTCGTGCAATCCTACTATGTTTTTGAACTTATCTCTCGGTCGTCCATGTGCTTACTGTGTCATGTAATTTTATATTATGTGTTGAACGCTAAATATGTTACTGTTCTATACTGTAGAGAATATGTGATCAAATGTAGCAACAATGATACATGTTATGATCAGTGTATTCGTTCATTTATAATTTATCTCATCTGTGTGTGAATTTGTATTATGTTTTTGTGTGTTCATTGTTTTCTGTTGTGTTGTCCCTATTCTGGCTCTGTCTTCAGTCGGCCACCGGGCCCCCCCCCCCCCCCACCCCAAAACAAAAGAAAGAAACAAAGGAGGGAAAAGAAGAAACGAAAATAGGACAAGTAGGGATTGGGCCTGAATATATAGATAGATAGATAGATAGACTATACTCAATATTTAGAGTGGAGGGTGTCAAACTAAAGGCAAGTCCATTATTATTAGTCTTTAATATTTTACATGTAAAGATAAGATTGTGGTTCATAGTTTAAATTATGCCTTGGAAGTGATCAAATGGCCAAACAATGCTATTTTATGTTAATTATCCTCTATTCTTTCTCATATTCATTCAAGTCTTCAAACAAAATTGCTCCGGTTTGACACCCTGTAAATACTGTGTAGTAGTTAATTTATCATTTATCTCCTCTACTTCATTCAATATTTACAGTGTAGGGTAGTCTTTCAATTATCATTTATCTCCTCTACTGCATACAGTATTAACGGTGTAGTCGTTCATTTATCATTTATCATCTCTAACACACTCAATATAAACTGTAGTACTTTATTTATCATTTATCTCCTCTAATACACTCGATATAAACAGTGTAGTCGTTCATTTATCATTTATCTCCTCTAACACACTCAATATAAACAGTGTAGTACTTCATTTATCATTTATCTCTTCTAACACACTCGATATAAACAGTGTAGTCGTTCATTTATCATTTATCTCCTCTAATACACTCAATATAAACAGTGTAGTACTTCATTTATCATTTATCTCCTCTAATACACTCGATATAAACAGTGTAGTCGTTCATTTATCATTTATCTCCTCTAACACACTCAATATAAACAGTGTAGTCGTTCATTTATCATTTATCTCCTCTAACACACTCAATATAAACAGTGTAGTCGTTCATTTATCATTTATCTCCTCTAACACACTCAATATAAACAGTGTAGTCGTTCATTTATCATTTATCTCCTCTAACACACTCAATATAAACAGTGTAGTCGTTCATTTATCATTTATCTCCTCTAATACACTCGATATAAACAGTGTAGTCGTTCATTTATCATTTATCTCCTCTAATACACTCAATATAAACAGTGTAGTACTTCATTTATCATTTATCTCCTCTAATACACTCAATATAAACAGTGTAGTCGTTCATTTATCATTTATCTCCTCTAATACACTCAATATAAACAGTGTAGTCGTTCATTTATCATTTATCTCCTCTAATACACTCAATATAAACAGTGTAGTACTTCATTTATCATTTATCTCCTCTAATACACTCGATATAAACAGTGTAGTCGTTCATTTATCATTTATCTCCTCTAATACACTCGATATAAACAGTGTAGTCGTTCATTTATCATTTATCTCTTCTAACACACTCGATATAAACAGTGTAGTCGTTCATTTATCATTTATCTCCTCTAACACACTCAATATAAACAGTGTAGTCGTTCATTTATCATTTATCTCCTCTAACACACTCAATATAAACAGTGTAGTCGTTCATTTATCATTTATCTCCTCTAACACACTCAATATAAACAGTGTAGTCGTTCATTTATCATTTATCTCCTCTAACACACTCAATATAAACAGTGTAGTCGTTCATTTATCATTTATCTCCTCTAATACACTCAATATAAACAGTGTAGTCGTTCATTTATCATTTATCTCCTCTAATACACTCGATATAAACGGTTGAGTACTTCATTTATCATTTAGCTACTCTTATTTACTTCATACAGTATTAACGGTGTAGTCGTTCATTTATCATTGAAATCCTCTATTTCACTTAATATTTACCGTCCCCTTTCCTGTAGTCGCTCTTAAGGGAGTTAGAGTTCATTTATGTGTGTATTTATTATATATTAGTATTGTAGTTTCCTCCGTAGACCTCCATCATTCTTAACATAAACATCACCACGATCCTAAATTACAGGCTCGCTAAGAGATAAATGTATACATTGTTTCGGTAGAGAAAATATCCCGGCTGAAGACCGATTCCTCCATTATTACAGACTCCCTATCGCTCGCCAGGAAAAGAATCGACAGCTATAATGGCACGAAAGGTCTTAATAGTGACAAAGAAATGTAGCGAAAGGTCTTAAAATCGCCCCACTAATGGGTCTAACGCCTTAAAATTGACAAACTAATGAGCCAAACGTCTTCAAATCGCCAAAGAAATTGGGCTAAGCATGAGGGAGAAGGGGATCCAGAAACAAAAACAAACACCTCCCCTTTAAAAGCCGTGCGATCCTCCATAGCGCTGGCTTTTTACTGCTGCCCTTCTTTGGTGTGTGAATAGCCTTCCCCGTGGCAGAGCTTTTGATCCAAACGTTTGTTGGTATGGGGGGAGGGGGGGGGGATAGAATTTCTTCTTGTAACCTCCACCTCCTCCCCCCCCCCCACCTACACCTCCCCCTCCTCCTTCCCCATACGCATAAGAGAAGGAAACACAAAATCAAGCCTTTCAATAAACCTGTATCTCCCCTCCCCACTCCCTCTACGCATATAGGAAGGAAACAAACCCATATTACGCCTCTCGGTAAAACATAACGCATTTGTTTGTTATAATCAGGCTACCATTAGGCGATTCTCTTAAGCTTAGATCGGGCCTCTGCGAGTTAAAGGGATACTTGACAACTTTTACTGCCTCAGGTCCAAGGGAAAGTTATTAGTTTGCTCCCTAGACCTCCATCAAGCTGAGAGAGAGAGAGAGAGAGAGAGAGAGAGAGAGAGAGAGAGAGAGAGAGAGAGAGAGAGAGAGAGAGAGAGAGAGAGAGAGAGGCGCCAGTGGACGTAGGAATCGGTGTAAAACTGTGGACGTGACAAAATGTTCCTCTGAGGCAATAAACGTGGGTTGGGTCGTGAAGGAGAAGTATTGTAGTACCGGACAGCAGGCGCTGGACACCGTATACGATTGGACTCAGACAAGGCTGACTGCAGGATACATGACCAATACAAAAATATATATATAAATAAATAAAAGTATAACATAAATAAATAAATAAATGCAAAAAAGGGAAAACAAAAATAATTATGTTTATATTAAATAAATAAATAAATGAATGAATGAATGAATGAATACATATATAATTAAAAACTATAGAGAATGAGGGTGAATTGAAGGATACAGAACAAAATTAAGATGAAGCTGACTGCAGAATACATGACGAATACATAAATACAAGTGTAGAGAATAAGGGTGAATTGAAGGATGCTAAGTATAATAAATGACGAAACAGAAATATAAGTGTACAGAATGAGGGTGAATTGAAGGATACAGAACAAATGAAGATGAAGCTGACTGCAGAATACAAGACGAATATAAAAATACAAGTGTAGAGAGTAAGGGGGAACTGATGGATACAGAAAAAGAAATGCAAAACTAGGCTGACAGCAGGTTCCACGACGAATACAAATATATACAAGTGTAGATGATAAGGTTTTTAGTTTGTTCCCTAGATTTCCATCAAGCTTAAAATTACACCTCCTAGACCCCCTTTCAAGATAAATTTGTACATTTTTCGGTAAAAAATGTCCTGGCCGAAGGCCGGTTCCTCTTAAATTACAGGCTTGCTATTGCTCGCCAGAAAAAATGACACCTAAATGGCACGAAAGGTCTTCTTAAAATTGACAGAAATGGGCCGAAAGTTCTTAAAATCGCCAAACCAATGGGGCGAACGTATTAAAATCTCAAAAGCAATGGGTGTAAACATGAGGGAGAAAGGGTCCAGAAAAATTTACCATCTCCCCTTAAAAGAATACGCAGGAAGGGATAGGCAGACACCTTGGATAGTATACATGGCAAATACAATAATAGAAGGGTAGAGAATGAAGGAAAAATGGAGGATACGGAGAAATGGCCCATGAAACAAGAAGGATAGAGAGACTGCCGTACACATGGCGAATATTGGATACAAAAACAGCGAATATCGGATACAGAAACAGTGAATGTCGGATACAATAACAGAATATTGGATACAAAAAGAGCGAATATCGGATACAAAAAAAGCGAATATCGGATACAATAACAGAATATCGGATACAATAACAGTGAATATCGGATACAATAACAGAATATCGGATACAAAAACAGTGAATATCGGATACAATAACAGAATATCGAATAAAAAAACTGAATATCGGGTACAATAACAGAATATCGGATACAAAAACAGTGAATATCGGATACAATAACAATATCGGATACAAAAATCGAATATTGGATACAATAACAGAATATCGGATACAATAACAATATCGACAGTGTATATCGGATACAATAACAGAATATCGGATACAATAACAGTGAATATCAGATACAATAACAGAATATCGGATACAATAACAGAATATCGGATACAATAACAGAGTATCAGATACAATAACAGCGAATATCGGATACAATAACAGAATATCGGATAAAAAAACAGCGAATATCGGATACAATAACAGAATATCGGATACAATAACAGCGAATATCGGATACAATACCAGAATATCGGATACAACACAGCGAATATCGGATACAATAACAGCGAATATCAGATACAATAGCAGAAAATATCGGATACAACACAGCGAACATCAGATACAACACAGCGAATATCGGATGCAATAACAGAATATCGGATGCAAAAACAGCGAATATCGGATACAAAAACGGCGAATATCGGATAAAAAAACTAGAGAATACGTGACCAATCAAGGATACAAGTAAATAGAGCTAACAAAACAAACACACATGTGGATGTATACCGCTGAGAATAATGCATTATTGTCCATCTCTTTACCCACCAACTCTCTCATTAAGTCTATTTGTGTTAGGTTCCCATAGCTACCACACGCAGAGAGAGAGAGCGCGCGCTTACTCCTTCCCATTCCACCACCACCACTATAACTATCTTCCATACGAGCACCTCACATTTTCTTTTTCATAGGCTCTGTCCTTGTCTGTAGTCTCTTCCAATCTTCCCTTCCTCATAGTACTTTCACCCCTACCATCCTAAAGATTATTTTTATTCCAGCTGATGGTAAATTGAATCGTTTTACATCTGATTTCTCGATTCTTACTGGAAGAATATGATACTGCTATGTCTGTGCGTGTTACTATTGTCTAGTGTTCATAATTAGCAACATGTTTCGCTACAAGATCATGGTAATAGCCTAGTAATCAGGATGGAGAGATAGCAAGTTACCCTCAGCTACAAAAAAACAAAACAGTACCTACACAACTAGATTTTTTTTCACCTTGCTTCACCACTGTTCTCCACCATCATCTCTCCAATAACTCCATCACCCACTCCAACATCTCTACTATCCCCTCTCCAACATCTCCATAATCACCTCTCCTCCAAATCTCCAC
Source organism: Paralithodes platypus (assembly GCA_032716605.1). Taxonomy (NCBI): domain Eukaryota; kingdom Metazoa; phylum Arthropoda; class Malacostraca; order Decapoda; family Lithodidae; genus Paralithodes; species Paralithodes platypus. The sequence continues at coordinate 16,919,300 of CM064492.1, read as the reverse complement.
CACCACCTTTCCACCCCTACTTCTCCAATATTTCCACCACCACCTCTCGATCAACTCCACCACATCGCCACCCCACCTCTCCATCACCACCACAACTCCACCACCGTTTCTCAACATCACCACCACCTCTCCAACCCCACTTATCCACCACCACCTCTCCACCCCCACTTCTCAATATCTCCACACCACCACCACCTCTCCACCCTCACATTTCCACCACCACCTCTCCACCCCCACTTCTCCAGCACCTCCTCTCCACCACTAGTACTCGTGTCTCCTCCACCGAATTCGCCTGAAAGTTTTGTCTCAGTGACTCCTTTGTGCTGCCTCTGTCCTCCTATCATCCATTGGCACCCCCCCCCCCCCCTCTCTCTCTCTCTCTCCTTTTTATTTTTTGAGAGATATCTATATCTATATCCAACTATATCATACATGCATACTGTATATATATATATATATATATATATATATATATATATATAATATATATATATATATTATATACGGTATAATTATATATATATATATATATATATATATATATATACTGTATAATTGTATACTTTTGTGTGCCGATCGCTCTTGAGTCCTATTCATAAGCATACATTTTAGAGTATCTTACAACCATTTGTTCGTATTATTAATTAGTAAAGTCTGATCCAGCTTTTCAACAATTACATGCATTGTTGGTTGTATCTGGGTAGCAAGCAACTTATATAAAAATACGTATAGTTCGTTATCTCACCTTCTATGTATACCTTCAGGTCGCGAGAATAGTATTTTGTGTTTGTCCGGAAATAGAAAAGTCCCATCCAATTATATTTCCCGGTGCATTTGTCTCCGTGTCTCTCATTAATTGACAGGAGAAGGAGAAACATTGCATTTTGTGTATACCCGGTATCATATTTTACGTTATATATTAAATTTGGCTTGCCTTAGATTTTTCCTGTGCATGTATCTCAGTGTGTCATTAAAGGGGGGGTAGTGCTTGGTTTTTAGTCTATGTATTTATTGATTTATATATTTTTTAGTTTCCTCGCTAGACCTCCAAGCTAAAAAAACAAAACAAAACAACCCTAGACCCCTTTCAAGATAAATGTATAAATTTTTTGGTAGAAAAATGTTGCGACCAAAAGCCGGTTCCTCTTAAAATATCAGGCTCGCTAACGCTCGCCAGGAAAAAATCGACACCAAAATGGCACGAAAGGTCTTAAAATTGACAACGAAATGGGGCGAAAGGTGTTAACATTGCCAAACTAATTACGTCTTATAATCTCAAAACAAACGGGGCTTAACACGAGGGAGAAAGGGGACCAAAATGGCGTCGAAAGATGGAAAGGGCCGCTCTCTCTCACAGCAGGATCTCTACCTAGCAGGCAGGCAGACAGGCAGGCAAGCGACCGTCACGTCTTGCAAGCAGCAGGAGGAGCGGGGCGGAAATATATCGGAAAAATTAAGTTGATTGAGAGTATCACGTTGCATGATAACCATGTATATATATCAGGGTGACGTTGTGGAAGAAGGGGGGAAACGAGCCTGATAGCGAGGTTTGGAACGAGTAGGAGGGGGGGGTGGGGGTGGGGGGGGGGGGGGGAGGAGAGAGAGAGAGAGAGAGAGAGAGATAATTATTTTTCATGTTTATTAAGCTCTAAATAAAGTATTACAAGGGGACTAAGACCCCTTGATTACAAAATTGATGTGTAACACAAAGAGATCGAGATAATGTACGTGTGTGTGTTGAGAGAGAGAGAGAGAGAGAGTTTTGAGTAAGCGTGGTGGGTGATAGCGGGGATGGAAAGAGGATTTTTTTTTTCGGAAAGGCAAGGAGAGATTGTTTTGAAAGGAAGAGGTGCCGTTGCGGAAGAGGGAAAGGGTGGAAGAGGGGAAGGCAACAGATAGTGAGAGAGAAGTAGGATTGAAGGGTGGAAGAGGGGAAGGAAACAGATAGTGAGAGAGAAGTAGGATTGAAGGGTGGAAGAGGGGAAGGCAACAGATAGTGAGAGAGAAGTAGGATTGAAGGGTGGAAGAGGGGAAGGAAACAGATAGTGAGAGAGAAGTAGGATTGAAGGGTGGAAGAGGGGAAGGAAACAGATAGTGAGAGAGAAGTAGGATTGAAGGGTGGAAGAGGGGAAGGCAACAGATAGTGAGAGAGAAGTAGGATTGAAGGGTGGAAGAGGGGAAGGAAACAGATAGTGAGAGAGAAGTAGGATTGAAGGGTGGAAGAGGGGAAGGAAACAGATAGTGAGAGAGAAGTAGGATTGAAGGGTGGAAGAGGGGAAGGAAACAGATAGTGAGAGAGAAGTAGGATTGAAGGGTGGAAGGCGGGTGCGAGAATTTTGAGTCTGAGCATACGAGGAATTCTTTATAATTGTAAGAAATATGAATATAGCAACGGGTGATATTGTGATATTTGTTTGTATATCGTGCATGAAAGGCAGGAATTGGTGGGTATGGGGAGACAGGAACAATACAGAGAATTGGTGGGTATGGGGGGACAGGAACAATACAGAGAATTGGTGGGTATGGGGAGACAGGAACAATACAGAGAATTGGTGGGTATGGGGGGAAAGGAACAATACAGAGAATTGGTGGGTATGGGGAGACAGGAACAATACAGAGAATTGGTGGGTATGGGGGGACAGGAACAATACAGAGAATTGGTGGGTATTGGGAGACAGGAACAATACAGAGAATTGGTGGGTATGGGGATATGGGGAGAGACAGGAACAATACAGAGAATTGGTGGGTATGGGGGGACAGGAACAATACAGAGAATTGGTGGGTATGGGGGGGACAGGAACAATACAGAGAATTGGTGGGTATGGGGGGACAGGAATAATACAGAGAATTGGTAGGTATGGGGGGACAGGAACAATACAGAGAATTGGTGGGTATGGGGGGACAGGAACAATACAGAAAATTGGTGGGTATGGGGAGACAGGAACAATACAGAGAATTGGAGAGAAAGGGCAGTTCGAAAAGTGTTAACATATGTAAAAGGGCAGAGGGAAAATAATGAGTAATTTTGGATTAATGACAATAAACAAAAACAGAATACATTTGGGGAATGAAGGGAAGAATGTGAGTAAGAGTATATTGGGTGAAGAGTAGAGCATATTATTTTAGGAAGGATAGACAAGAGAGCCGAAGAGAGATATTTGTAAAACAACAATACACACCATATGAAAACAAGGGAACAGGATAAACAGCGGGTGGTGGGGGGAACAGGATATAATAATGTTTGGAAGGAAATAGTGTACAATATAAAGCCAATATTGGTCAGAAAAGACAGAGTAGGGTATGTAGTACAGAATGAATAGGAATGAGAGAGCTTGAAAAGATTGTCTTGATATTATTAATCTGAAGAGCAGAAGGACGAGGAAAGGAAATGTAATTACAAGTATTAATTAAAAAAGGAGAGTATGATAATATGTAACTTAGAGTGAGAGAGAAAAATTAATATTCAAAATACGAAAGTGAGGAGATTTTGCAAGATATAGTATTATTGCAAAGAGAGAGAGAGAGAGAGAGAGAGAGAGAGAGAGAGAGAGAGAACAGAAGAATGAGGAGAAGAACATAGGGCATTAGAAACGAAAGCGAAAGAAACGAGACGAAGACAAATATGATAAATTTGAAGTGAGAGAGAACTGTATAAGAATTGAGGAAATGGAGGTCCAGGATAAGGAAGAGAAAAAGAAGAAAATCTGAGAGAAAATAGTGTGAGAAGGAAAAAAATTACTTGTAAACAATAATTACAAATAAGATCAATTAAGGGGCCGACCTGTTTTTTGTTCTCTCCCTCAATATCTGGGTTGTAGCCATGCGGCCCCATTCAGCCTACTGTTTTAAAACGCTTATCCCCATATATGTGTCGATTTTTATCTGGCGAGCACGAGCTAGTATATTTTTAAAAATGTTTTTGACAGCAAGCTAAATTTGTACATATTTCGATACAAAAATATCTCCGGCGAAGCCGGATTTCTCCATGCAATGCTGGCTCGCTATCGCTCACCAGGAATAGATCGACACCTGGAAGGTGATAAACTTTTTCAAACAATTGGCTAAATGGGACCGAATGGATACAAGCCAGAGAAAGAGAGAAAAGGAGATACAAAAGCAGGTCACCCCCCTTAACCCAAGCAAGTTACCGAGCGACTCAACCTGTTAACCAATTCAACCAGTGCTAACTCATCTAATACTGTTTGGTTTGGTTAGGTTAAGTTGAAATGGGTTATTGTTTTAAATGGGTACTGGTTTAAATGTCTCTGGTTTAATTGGCACGCGTTGAGGTCTACTGGTTTAAATGGTCTACTGGTTGAAGTTGAAATGGTTTACTGGTTGATATGGTCTACTGGTTGAAATGGTTACTGGTTGCAATGGTCTACTGGTTGAAATGGTTTACTGGTTGCATTGGTCTACTGGTTGAAATGGTCTACTGGTTGAAATGGTCTACTGGTTGAAATGGTCTACTGGTTGAAATGGTCTACTGGTTGAAATGGTTTACTGGTTGAAATGGTCTACTGGTTGAAATGGTTACTGGTTGAAATGGTCTACTGGTTGAAATGGTCTACTGGTTGAAATGGTCTACTGGTTGAAATGGTCTACTGGTTGAAATGGTCTACTGGTTGAAATGGTCTACTGGTTGAAATGGTATACTAGTTAATATGGTCTACTAGTTGAAATGGTCCACTGGTTGAAATAATCTATTGATTAAATTATTCAGAAACTAAGTAACGTACTATAGCAGAATTATATTACAAGTCGAAGAGAACAAATCGAGTTTGACCAAAATGTCTTGCGGCCAAAAACAACTGTATACCAAGAAAGCTCTCAAGACGAAGGAACAGGATCGATCAAATTGGAGATGTCGGGAGGAAGGAAGGAAGGAAGGAAGAAGAGGAGGAGGAGAAGAGAAGGGGAGGAGAACAATCACAGATGAGGAGAAAGGAAGGTGGAGAGGAAGAGGAAGAAAGATAATTGGAAGAAGAGGAGGAAGAAATGGGAGAAGAGGAGGAGGAAGAAGGAGTAAGAGGAGAAGTGGAGGAAAAAGGAGAAGAGGGTAAGGAAGAAATGGAAACGAGGAAGAAAGAGAGGAGGAGGAAGAAAAGGGAGAGGTGGAGGAAGGAGAAAATGAGGTGGAGGAAGGAAAAAAAAGAGGAGGAAGCAGAAAGGAAGGCGAGGAAGGACAAAAGGAGGGCAAGGAAGTAGAAAAGGAGAAGGAAGGAAGAAAGGAGGTGGAAGAAGGATAAAAGAAGGAGGAAGAGGAAGGGGAAAAGGAGGAGATGGAAGGAGGTGGAGGAATGAGAAAAGGAGGAGGAAGAGGAGGTAGAAGAAAAGGAGGAGGAGGAAGAAGAAGAAGAAGAAGAAGAAGAAGAAGAAGAAGAAGATAAAGGAAACCCGTACTTGCAAGAACTTTGGGATGAATAAAAACATGAAGTTGAAGAGTAAAGGAAACTCAGAATAAAATAAAAGGGGAACGGAAGAGAAAGCAATGAAAACAAATAAAATAAAAATGGCTTGGGTGAGAAACGGGACAGCAAATAGGGAAGAGAAAAGCTATAGAGGCGAAACGACGAACAGCAAAATAAAATGGCAGTGTAGAATAGTATGCGAAAAACTAATAAGAAATATTGTAGAGAGAGAGAGAGAGAGAGAGAAGGGGGGGGGGACATGTCGTTAAGCGAGTTGGAGGAAATTTCAATGAGCGAAGGAGGAGGAGCTGGAGGAAATGAAGGAGAGAGAAGGGAAGAGGAAGAAAAAATATATTGAAGAGAGAGAGAGAGAGAGAGAGAGAGAGAGAGAGAGAGAGAGAGAGAGAGAGAGAGAGAGAATTACATAGTTATATATACAGACTTTGCGGTCCCTATTTGGCAGTCCGGACTTACTTCTAACAAAAAATGCTGCTAAGTGGAAGGTAAGGATAGCAAAGTAGAAGGCTCTCTCCCCACCGACTACACTCTCCGACCAAGGGTCGGCATGAAATATAGCTGAGAAAAAAGGCCCCCAGTAGAATGAGGGGATTTCTACCGGGAAATTTATAGTAAAGATCGAATTTGGAAAATAATAATTACCACAGAGAGAGAGAGAGAGAGAGAGAGAGAGAGAGAGAGAGAGAGAGAGAGAGAGAGAGAGGACAAGGGGAGAGATTTGTGAGGAGTTGAGAGAACTTTCAATTGAGTGGCTGAGTAGGGAAGAGAAATTTGGAGAAATGCGAGACTAGGAGGCGAAGGTATACGAGCAGGGAGGGGAGATGAAAGAGGGAAGATAAATACATAGATAGTCAGATAGACAGACAGACAGACATACAGACAGATAAATAGATATATAGATAAATAGACAGACAGATAGATAGATAGCTAGCTAGATAGATAGATAGATAGATAGATAGATAGATAGATAGATAAATATATAGAAATATAGACATAGAGACAGACTAGGCCTGCATACGGGCAGGGCCATGGCATGACAGAAGGGGGAATAGGAGAGGAACAATGATTGAGAAATACGTAGGAAATATATAAATGTATATGAATGAAAACACAATGAACTGGAGAAAGAAATTTAATAGCATAAGATTGAAGAATAATATATATGGAACAGAATGAAAAATAAAATATACAATAAATAAAAATTATTTATATTTTTTCACCAACCAACTTCACTTCTAAACTCAATGAATGAAATCAACAAATATATAAGCTTAAACCACGGATGAGACAATATTTTGAAGACGAAAAATAATGTGGATAAATAGGAAGCATTATGGCTCGAATAAAGAGGAAAAGCTATACGGAAGAAGGAATAACGGAAGGAAAGGAGGTAAAAATAGGTAAAATAAGTAGATGAAGCCCGGTTGAATGGCAAATATATAGAGAGATAAATGAAGGAGGAAGAGGAAAGTAAAAGTAATTGGAAAACGGGGAGGAATGAAATAAAAAGGAATATTTGGACAGCAAATGAAAGAGAAAATACAATTGGATAATAGGGAGGAATTAAATGGATAGAGAGGCATGAAAGTAAATTGAAAGAAAAAGTAATTAAGTTGTGTCTACGATTTAGTTGAGTAGATTGAAATATAGTAAGAAGAAAGGAAACATATAGATAAATTGAAAACACGAATAAACGATATGAATGCCAAAAAATAGAACTGAATCAAAGGGATGTAGAGAGATGAAAGGCATAGTGCATACGTTTTGATCACGGATGAATTATATTAATGAAAAGTCAAAAGGAAATGAAGGATCCGAACTGTAATTGGAAATCAAGAAGACAAATGTAAATAAAATGAAAGGAAAGAATATACAAAGGAAGAACAAATTCATGTATGGATCACCGAACAAGTTGCCTCTGAATATGGAGGTGATTTATTCGTGCCACCTCATCGGGGATCAAGACTTTTGCCAATGGATAGATATATGTATGAGCGTTCTCTGTTGTCTAGCAAAAGTACTAATAATGAAAGAAAAAAACAAAAACAAAAAGAGAAGAAGGAAAAATGAAATATATTCGAACAAAAATGCTGGGGAATAAAACTCCTGGTACCGGTAGGAATGGCAAGACAACAAAGGGAATTGGGTAAATGAAAGAACTGAAAGAAAATCTATACGAGAGAAAGTGAGGAAATAAGAAAGAGGGAAGTAACTTGAGAGCATAAAGGAATGAAATGAATGAAAAGGGCAATAATGAAAAGTCACAGAACGGGGACTCTAGACTTAAGGTAAATATAGAACTGAAAATGGAAATAGGTGGACAAACTAAAATATAATATGGAGTATTGGGAGAATACGAAAGCAGTAAACAAAAGATACATAAATGCACAGAGAGAGAGAGAGAGAGACTTAAAATAAAATAGGAGGGTCCAAGGAAATGAAAAGTAAGTAAAGGATTTGACGGAGGAAGCTTCTTATGAGTTAGTTAGGAAGAACTGGAGATTTTAAGGGGGCCCACCTCGCTTTTTGTCTCTTTCTCTCCTTCTCTCTTTGGCTTGTATCCATTCGACCCCATTCAGCCTACTGTTTTAAGATGTTTACCTCCATCCAGGTGTCAATATTTTCCTGGCGAGCGGCAGCGAGCCACCATATGCAGTATATATTTTTGTTTTGACAGCAAGCTAAATTTGTACGTTTTTCGATAGAAAAATTTCTCCGGCGAAGCCGGATTTCTCCATGCGATGCTGGCTCGCTATCGCTTGCCAGGAAGAAATCTACACCTGGATGGGGATAAACAGTTGGCTGAATGGGGCCAAATGAATACAAGCCAGGGAAAGAGAGAAAAGGAGAGAAATATAAAAAAGCCGGTGACCTAACTTAATGGTATTGTGAAGACTATTATATACCCATTGTGTGTGTGTGGGGGGGGGGGGGGGGTAAGAAGGGCTTACCTTTACCTTTTGATATCTTTTGATGTGTTCGCCACTCTTCTAGCGGCACCAAGGAGCGCGACGCCCCTCGTTATGGGTGGTGATTTGGTGCAGTAGACTGTTTGAAGTGACAGCTCGCTCCCTTGCGAGGATGGGCTCGTCTGGCACTTTTTGCAGTTCGACATCGAGGGCTCTCTTGAAGTTGTCTAACGAGATGTCCCTCATGTCTCTTACTCGCCGTGGGAGTTTGTTGAAGAGGCGTGGGCCTCTGTGTGATAATAACCAGCCCTCTCGCAGAGAGCCCATAGCACCCCTGTTATTCATCTGGGGGATTTCGCATTCCCAGCCTCTCCTATCACTGAATTTCATGACTATCGGAGTATGTGGGTTTGGTACTAAACTCTCTGCGATTTTCCACGTGTATATTATTAGGTAACGTTCTCTTCTACGTTCCAGTGAGTACAGATTCAGTGCTCTTAAACGCTCCCAATAGTGTAGCTGTTTTATCGAACTTATATGCGAAGTGAAATTTCTTTGTACACTCTCTACGTCATTTATTTCACCTGCTTTGTATGGGGATGTTAATACGCTACAGTATTCAAGCCGCGGTAGCACTAGAGATTTGAAGAGCGTTATCATAGATAATTCACCGCGCTTAAAAGAGATAATGTTTGAGACTGGAGAGAGATAGAGAGTGAGAGTGAGAGATGAAAGGGAGAACAATAAAACTTAAAGGAGATGGAGTTGGTATTTTGGACTGACATAATAACGTGCATTTAAAATAAGAAAACATCACACTCGGAGACATAATATTATACGGTAGGCTATTATAAATGAGAGAGAGAGAGAGAGAGAGAGAGAGAGAGAGAGAGAGAGAGAGAGAGAGAGAGAGAGAATAAGCGGCTCGTTAAACCTTACGAACTGTATTACCTTATGGAATATGCTTAGATAAGAGAGTAACAAGGAGTTAATAGGAATAGTTACTATTTCAAGAACCTTGCGGTCCATTCCGGTGAGATAAACGAAGTGGAAAGTGAGAAGTTGTTCAGTGCACTGCAATAATTACAGAATCTGCAAAATACTATCTACTCTCTGATTGAACTGCCCTACTGAAGAACTGTTTACAACTTCTGAGGGCAATTTTTTCCAGACAGAACAAATTATATGTGTGTAAGAGAGAGAGAGAGAGATAGAGAGAGAGTGAGTGAGAGTGAGAGAGCGAGTGACTGAGTGAGCGAGCGTGAGAAAGTGAGTCAAGGAGGAAACGCATACTGTGAGGATAAAGATAATATTTCCAAAAGCCTTGCGAAGTGAGAGATAAAATATTGATGGCCGCCAAAGACAAGGTCTGTGAGAACCAAAAAGTGGGAGTTTGGATAGAAAAACGTACAGAGGTGGAGAGAATTATGCGATAGATAGCGAGGGCTTGTTTTCCTCGGTGTGTGGAGAGAGAGAGAGAGACTGAGAGAGAGAGAGAAATAGAGTTACATTGAGTTACATAGATACATGACTGCACAGACCTTGCGGTCAATACTAGGCAGTCCGGACTTAATTCTAACATGGGATTTGCTACAAAGTGGAAGGCAAAGACAGCAATGCAGAAGGCTCTCCCCACCCACCACTCCCTCTGACAGGGGAAGGGGCTGGTCGCAGCTAAAAGTGCTTCACATATCTCACTCCCTAGACTGGAACGAGACCTCATGGGCTTCACCGTATAACGGTTTAATGTACAGGCTCTCAGCCTATTCCCGACAGGGAGTCGTTGGAATATAGAAAAACAAATTGTCTAGAGGTGGGACGTAATATTGATGTACACTCGAGGAAAAAACAGTCTTTACACGTTTGAACATTTTATTTACACCGGTGAGCATTATATTTGCGTAAACGGAACGAATCGGGTGAAGCATACGTCTGCATAATCACAAGACATCGACCCACTTCCAGAATGTTTAGAACGTTATTGTAAAAATGGATTATTCCCCCACTGTACAATAGGCCAAAGAAGTACAGTCGGCCTAATAAGTGATGTCTCGGCACCAATTATGTTTTGATCAATAATTGGTATCAGCAATATTTACACATGATTTCTTCTTTTTGAGTGAGATATATAAACAGGTTCCTACACTTACCCACCTTATTCAACATCTGACAGACATTAATAAAGCACAGAGCGAACCAAACGTAATGACAGCTGAGCCATGACTTATTAGCGCCACTGTACGATCGCGCTAATAAGTCATGTCCCAGATGTCATTACGTTTGGCTTGCTCTGGGCTGTATTAATGCCTGTCAGATGTTAAATAGGGTGGGTAAGTGTAGGAATATGTTTGTATATTTCACTCGATATGAAAAAATGAAGCTTAGATATTGCTGATACCAATTATTAATCAAAACATACTTGGTGCCGAACAATCACTTATTAGCGCGACTGTACAAGCCATAGCAATAACAATGTGTGTGGAATCCTAAACTTTATCAGATACAAATAATAAAAATACAAGCTATGTAAGGGGCGAAAAACGCAGGCAAGAGAGGATATATATATATATAGATAAAAGAATAAAATTTGTATTGGTAAAAAAAAAAGATGAATCGAAAGAAAAAATCAACAGCATAACGGAAGACAAAGCCGACACACACGGCGAAAAATATTGCAAGATAAAAATACATGCAGTAGATATTGATTCGTTGTATTGCTCCTAGTCTGTTGTTGTTGTTTGTTTTCTCTCAGCTGACGGTAAATTGTCATGCCCATATATGGATTACTCAGCTATTTCGGAGATTTTGTAGCGAAATACACATCTCAATATGACACAGAGACGTAGTAGTATCATGTGTTTTTATTAAGTGCCGAGAAAAGAGTTGGTAAGTGGAAATTTTCACGTAAGATAATTTATTTCAAGGACCCCCTTCTCCCTCATGTTTAGCCCCATTTAGTGTTTAGATGTTAAGACGTTCGCCCCATTAATTTGGCAGTTGTAAGACCTTTTGCCCCATTTGTTTTAATTTTAAGTCCTTTCGTGCCATTTAGGTGTCGTTTTTTTCCCTGGAGAGCGGTAGCGAGCCTGTAATTTGGGAGGAAACGGCCTTCGGCCAGGTCATTTTTCTATCGAAATTGTATGAATATATCTCGTACGAGGGTTTTGGGGAGGCGTTTTAATTAAGCTTGATGGGGGTCTAGGGAGGAAACTAAAATAATAATAAAAAGATATATAAATGATCAAATAATTAAACCCATCCCCCCTTAAGAGAACAGACTCAGACAAACATGAAAGGATAGGAACTCCAGACGCTCAGTGGACGATAATCTCAGCAACACAAGAGGAACACATTAGATACAGACATGGAGGAGAAAAGTCCAAGTTATGAGGAGGACGCCAGAGAGAGAGAGACTTGAGAGAGAGATTATGTCCGGAACGAGGAAAGAAGGACTGGTTTGGAGTATAGGAAAGGGGAGGGGGGTAGGGATGAGAGAGAGGGAGTTTGGGAGTAGGAAAGAAAGAGTATAGGAATGATGAGAGTGAGTGAGAGTAGGACAAAAAGCGTATAGGAAGGGGGGAGAGGGGGTAGGGATGAAAGAGAGGGAGTGTGGGAGTGGGAGAGAAAGAGTAGGGAGTGAGGAGAGAGAGTGGGATTATTAAAGCAAAAGAGGGAGAGTGAGAGTAGTAAAGAAAGAGTAGTGAGTGGGAGTAGGAAAGAAAGAGAGGGAGTGAGTGAGTGGGTGTAGGAAAGAAAGAGTAGGGAGTGTGTGAGTGGGAGTAGGAAAGAAAGAGAGGGAGTGTGGGAGTGTGTGAGTGAGAGTAGGAAAGAAAGAGAGGGAGAGTGTAAGTGGGAGTTGCAAATAAATAGAGGGAGTGTGGGAGTGGGAGTGGGAGGAAGGGGCCAGAGAGAGAGGGAGGGAATGGGTGTGAGCGAGGGAGTTGGAGGGAGGGAGTAGAGAAAGATAGGAGAGAGAGAGAGAGAGAGAGAGAGAGAGAGAGAGAGAGAGAGAGAGAGAGAGAGAGAGAGAGAGAGAGAGAGAGAGAGAGAGAATGGGATGGGAAGAGTGAAGAGGATAGAAGGAGTGGGTGAGTAAATAGAAGAGACTAAGGAAGGGAGTGGGCGAAGAAGGAAAGATGGAGGGAGATCGATAGGAGAAAGATGGAAGTGTCTCCCGCAAGCCTTGTCATGGAGAGAGAGAGAGAGAGATGTAATTATCAGATGCAATAAAAGATGCAGAATGGAAGGGAGAAATTTTGTTTTGAATGGGAATAAAACTGCTAATGGAATCCATGTTTGTTTATTTTTGTTTATGAATACATACATATATAAAATGGTTTAATGTTTTTCTCGATTACATGTTAATGGCTCAGACGGGGTTCTCATTCGGCATTTGGGCTGAAGTACAATTAATTACTGCCATAAAACTGCCCCTCCATACCATCACTGTGACCATGCTAATAGTGCTTCAGCAAGACTCAACAAGGTATCACTGCAGCACCAACTGCATATACACCATGCCAGCCTCAGCAGTGCTACAATAAGACAGTGTAATTATATAACTTTTCTGTGTTACATGATCATTGGTTAAAACTTGTAATAAGTATTCCAATCAATTTTATTTTGCATATCTAGCAGTCAGCAATGTTTATATGAAGGAAAACAGTACTTATTAGGTATCATGGCACATTGTATCCACGTTAATACAACGAACAACTAGTGCAAACAATTGGGTCCTGGTGAACATTGGCTCGATCTCTTTGCTAAGCTATACTGTGCCCGTTGTAATATTATTTTGTATTCATATTATTTTATTATATTTTATCATTATATACATATGTATTCTCAACTATTCCATACATACAATAGGTTCTCTATTTTCTGGTACTTAGCTTGGTGTTGATTTGGCCTCCCAAACCCGAAATGTCATTGTCTCGTCATCTCAGACTCACATACTCTCATGGCACCTATTGAAAGTCTCACATGGTACTGCCTCAATCTATATATTTTGAAAGTGGGAATTTTCATATAATATCAATTGGAAAAGCGATGTTGTTGTATATACGACGTGTTGGTGGTTAACTGTTGGTACTAAGTGGGTCGTTTTTCGAGTTCCCCTTCTACCTCATGTTTAGCCCCATTATTTTTCAGAATTTAACATGTTTGCCCCATTAGTGTGTCAATTTTAAGACCTTTTGCCCCATTTCTTTATCAATATTAAGACCTTTCGTGCTATTTAGGTGTCGATTTTTTATCAGGCGAATGATAGTGAGCCTGCAATTTTGGTAGAATCGGCCTTCGGACGGTACATTTTTCGGTAGAAAAATGTACAAATTAATCTAAAAGGGGGATCTAATGGATTTTGTTTTTAAAGTATGGTGGATGTTTAGGGCGGCAACTAAAACAATAATAAATATATGAAATAATCTACTTGAAAATAAACCCTTCCCCTTAATATCTTCCTTTGACACATCGGGGATTGATCTCGGGACCTTCGACTTACACTTCAGTTACAAGACCACTCCGCCATACCTCTCCAATGTCAATATTATGAACTACATTATTATCATATCATTATAATGGTAATTAAGGAACACACCGTTCTTAACATTAATCATCCATTAAAAACCCCAATGTATTTGTATAAACTAATGAAAGCATATGGTCCTCCCGGGATTCGCACTCGGGACACCATACCCAGAACATAAGCATCTAAACCATTACACCACCAACACATAAATTTGCACTGCTTGGATATCAAACTTGCGTTCGGTTAACCCCTTCTGTACCGGCGACGTCTTTTTAATTTTATTCAAGCTATAAAATGACGATTTTGTGCAGTTTAAGAAGGATCTGAGGCAGTAAAAATGGTTAAGCGAGATAGTTCGAAGACGGTTAATTGCTGGGAGCCCTTTTAAGCTGAATAAAATCATCTAATACTAGCCAGAATACAGTAAAAAAGACGTCGCCGGAACAGACGGGGTTAAAAAAATGGCCCAATGTCTATGTTAGCTACAGTATATAAGCAAAGTCATACACTATTTTGACAAGGACCGACCAGCCATCCTCCTCCTCTCACGTCCAGAAGAGCACTGGAGTCTAAGAGGTGACGGACGTGGGTTCTTGAGGGGATATTTAAGGTGGAAGGGTTTATTTTTTTGGTCGATTACTTCATATATTTATATATGTTTTTTTTTTATTTATTTTTTAGTTTACTCCCTAGAGCTCCATGAAACTTAAACAAACATCCATTAAATCCCCCTTCTAGATTATTTTGTACATTTTTCGGTAGAACAAATTCCCGGCCTAAGGCCGATTCTTCCAAAATTACAGGCTTACAATCGTTCACCAGGAAAAAACTCGACACCTAAATAGCACGAAAGGTCTTATTATTCACAAATAAATGGGACGAAAGGTCTTAAAATCGACAAAATAATGGGGCAAACATCTTAAAATCTTAAGACTAATGGAGATAAACATGAGGGAGAAGGGGGTCTAGAAAAACTGCCCATCTCCCCTTAAGTCACTTGTTCCCGCCTCCTCAACTGCCCCAAGGAGATATATAGCATCGGACTCCACAAACGGCAAGCTATTTATTAACGCTTCTGTGGCCGGCTTCAAGGGCTGTCACCACTTTCAACAGGGGCTCTCACAATTCAGCCCGCTTTAGTCCTGGGAGAATGTTTGGGAGAAGTGAAAAATGTTACTTAACCCATTCAGTATGGGTGACGTCCTTTTCATATTATCCGGGCTACTATTAGACTATTGTATACAGTTTAGGAAGGACCTTTAGCAATTAAAAGGCTATGAACTATCTCAATTAACCCTTTTAACTACCACAGATAATTCCTAAAAGGACCTCCAGCAATTAAAAGGCTACAAACTATCTCAATTAACCCTTTTAACTACCACAGATCCTTCCTAAAAGGACCTCCACCAATTAAAAGGCTACAAACTATATCAATTAACCCTTTTAACTACCACAGATCCTTCCTAAGCTTCATAAAATCCTCTCCATATAACTAGAATCAATTATAATAGACATCACCCACACTGAAAAGATTCAATAGTAGGTATGACAATTAAACCCATTGAATACGTATGACACTATATCGCATTGTATTCCGTTTATCATGAGGCGCTTTTATGCAGTTTTAGGAAGGATATTTAGTAATTAATGGTGTAACAAAAAAGTATATATAAATATCTCCCTAGTTCAGCAAGGTCCTCCTAATCTGAATTAAATTGTCAAATGCGAGCACAATCAAATTAGGTGAAGCGTCTTCGTATCCAGAAAGAGTTAAATGGCGTGTCTTAAGGGGGGAATAGGCCGGTTTTTCTGGCCCCCTTCTCCCTCGTGTTTAGCCCCATTGGTTTTGAGATTATAAGACGTTTGCCCTATTAGTTTGACGATTTTAAGACCTTTCACCCCATTTATGTCAATATTAAGACCTTTCGTGCCATTTAGGTGTCGATTTTTTCCTGGCGAGCGATAGCGAGCCTGTAATTTTAAAAGTAACCGGCCTTCGGCCGGGACATTTTTCTACTGAAAAATTTACAAATGTATCTAGGGGGTGTTTTTACTGGTTGATGGAGGTCTAGGGAGGAAACTAAAACAATACTAAACAGATACCTGAATGAGCAAATTAATACGCCCATCTCCCCTTAATCGTTCTCGTCATTCTCATTTTTATGGAATTGAGTATGTATGTTATAATGCATGTGACTATTGAGTATGTATGTTATAATGCATGTGACTATTGAGTATGTATGTTATAATGCATGTGACTATTGAGTATGTATGTTATAATGCATGTGACTATTGAGTATGTATGTTATAATGCATGTGACTATTGAGTATGTATGTTATAATGCATGTGACTATTGAGTATGTATGTTATAATGCATGTGACTATTGAGTATGTATGTTATAATGCATGTGACTATTAATGTTTTGCACACACCGAATTATTTTTCATGTTTCACTGTAGATCGCTCGTAGCTTAGTATTCAAATAGGGCATATATAGTATTTACCAGGGTTAAGGGAAGAGTGGCGGGTTTTTCTGGCCCCCCTTCTCCCTCGTGTTTAGCCCCATTAGTTTTGAGTTTTTAAGATGTTTGCCCCATTAGTTTGTTGATTTTATGACTTGACACCCCATTTCTTTGTCAATATTAAGACCTTTCGTACCATTTAGGTGTCGATTTTTTCCTGGCGAGCGGTAGCGAGCGGGAAATTTTAAGAGTAATCAGCCTTAGGCCGGGACATGTTTCAACTGTACAAATTGATCTTGAAGGGGGTTGTAGGGGGTGTTTTTTTACAACTTGATGGAGGTATAGGGAGGAAACTACAAACAACTTGATGGAGGTATAGGGAGGAAACTACAAACAACTTGATGGAGGTATAGGGAGGAAACTACAAACAACTTGATGGAGGTATAGGGAGGTAGGGAGGAAAACTACAAACAACTTGATGAAGGTATAGGGAGGAAACTACAAACAACTTGATGGAGGGTATAGGGAGGAAACTACAAACAACTGATGGAGGTATAGGGAGGAAACTACAAACAACTTGATGGAGGTATAGGGAGGAAACTACAAACAACTTGATGGAGGTATAGGGAGGAAACTACAAACAACTTGATGGAGGTATAGGGAGGAAACTACAAACAACTTGATGGAGGTATAGGGAGGAAACTACAAACAACTTGATGGAGGTATAGGGAGGAAACTACAAACAACTTGATGGAGGTATAGGGAGGAAACTACAAACAACTTGATGGAGGTATAGGGAGGAAACTACAAACAACTTGATGGAGGTATAGGGAGGAAACTACAAACAACTTGATGGAGGTATAGGGAGGAAACTACACAAACAATAAAGGTTTGATGGAGGTATAGGGAGGAAACTACACAAACAATAAAGGTTTGATGGAGGTATAGGGAGGAAACTACAAACAACTTGATGGAGGTATAGGGAGGAAACTACAAACAACTTGATGGAGGTATAGGGAGGAAACTACAAACAACTTGATGGAGGTATAGGGAGGAAACTACAAACAACTTGATGGAGGTATAGGGAGGAAACTACAAACAACTTGATGGAGGTATAGGGAGGAAACTACAAACAACTTGATGGAGGTATAGGGAGGAAACTACAAACATGATAAACATATATATAAATGTGCAAAAAAATACGTGGGAGATTTCCACTGGAGTGATTTTTTTTCTTGACTCCTTTCTCCCTCATGTTTAGTCCCATTGTTTTTCTAATTTTAAGACGTTCGCCCCATTATTTTGACGATTTTAAGAACTTTCAACCCATTTCTGTCAATTTTAAGACCTTTCGGTCCATTTAGGTGTCGATTTTATCCTGGCGAGCGATAGCAAGCCTGTAATTTAAGAGGAACCGGCTTTCAGCCGGAAAAATGTTCAACCGAAAAATGTACAAATTTATCTTGAAAGGGGCTCAAGGGGATGTAATCTTAAGCTTGATGGATATCTAGAGACCAAACTAAAAACCTCCCCTTAAGGACCCTAGTATTTCCTTTCAGACATCTCGGCAAGGTAAACCATTTTCCATCCGAGGCTTCTGAATGAGACTGGCTTTTCTGTTGTATGGCGCACACCGACTTTGTGCTGGAGAGATTGTTGGGTGTGGGGAGAACGGCTTGTTTATATAGAGAGATTGTTGGGTGTGGGGAGAACGGCTTGCTTATATAGAGAGATTGTTGGGTGTGGGGAGAACGGCTTGCTTATATAGAGAGATTGTTGGGTGTGGGGAGAACGGCTTGCTTATATAGAGAGATTGTTGGGTGTGGGGAGAACGGCTTGTTTATATAGAGAGATTGTTGGGTGTGGGGAGAACGGCTTGCTTATATAGAGAGATTGTGGGTTGGGGGAAAAACGGCTTGCTTATATAGAGAGTTTGTTGGGTGGGGGGAGAACGGCTTGCTTATATAGAGAGATTGTTGGTGTGGGGGAGAACGGCTTGGTTATATAGAGAGATTGTTGGGTGTGGGGAGAACGGCTTCCTTATATAGAGTAATGGTTCGTGGTGGGGAGAACGGCTTGCTTATATAGAGAGATTGTTGGGTGTGGGGAGAACGGCTTGTTTATATAGAGAGATTGTTGGGTGTGGGGAGAACGGCTTGCTTATATAGAGAGATTGTTGGGTGTGGGGAGAACGGCTTGCTTATATAGAGAGATTGTTGGGTGTGGGGAGAACGGCTTGTTTATATAGAGAGATTGTTGGGTGTGGGGAGAACGGCTTGCTTATATAGAGAGATTGTTGGGTGGGGGGAGAACGGCTTGCTTATATAGAGAGATTGTTGGGTGTGGGGAGAACGGCTTGCTTATATAGAGAGATTGTTGGGTGTGGGGAGAACGGCTTGCTTATACAGTATATATATTATTGGTTTAACCCTTTCCGTACCGGCGACGTCTTTCTAATTTTATTCTAGCTGTATTTAGATGATTTTGTGCAGTTTAAGGACGATCTGTCGTAGTCAAAAGGGTTAAGTGAGATAGTTCGAAGCCTGTTAATTGGTGAAGGGCCTTTTTAAACTGCATAAAATCGACTATTGGTAGCTAGAATAAAGTTAAAAAGACATCTTCGATACAGAAGGGGTAAACTCTTTCAGTGCAGTGGTCTCTTTCTCTTGTCCTTACCGTTATTAGACGATTTTATTCAGCTTGGAAAGAATCTATGGACATCGAAGTCATAGTATATGTTTTATTTACCCACTTTATTATGATTAGTTATATACCATATTGCTTCTTCCTTGTATTCTTAATGATTTTATTCAGTTTCGAAACGACCTGTGTGAGCCGTGGCGTAATATATAATTATATAGTTCTAATCAGGGTGTCATACTGGAGACCATTTCCCGTATTTTAGTCTTCATTAAGGGGACACTGACTGCTTTTTTGGCCTATAAATTAATTCATTCATAAATTCTCAATTTCCTCGCTAGACATCCCTCAAGCTTAGAAAAACATCCCCTAGAAACCCCCCCCCCCCCCCTCAAGATAAATTTGTACCCTTTTCGGTAGAAAAATATCCCGGCCGAAGGCCTGTTCCTCTTACAATTACCGGCTCGCTATCGGTCGCCAGGAAAAAATCGACACCTAAATAGCACGATAGGTCTTAAAATTGACAACGAAATGGAGGTAAAGATATAAAGATCGCCAAACTAATGGGCCGAACGTCTTAAAATCTCATAATAGTGGGGCTAAACATAGGGGAAAAGAAGGTCCAAAAAACACGGTCTATCTCCCCTTAATAACTATACAGTTAAAGTCATGCTTCATAAAGATTACAATGTCTTTGGAAGTGATAAAATGGCCCAAAACAATGATCTTTATGTTAATTTTCTTGTATTCCTCCTCATAATCAATCATGTCTTAAACAAAATTGCTCCAGTTAAGCCGGTATCACACGAGAGCATTTATTGTCAACATTCGATGACCAACATTTTCCTGGCAACATTTCTGGAATATGTTACACTGGTATCGGAAACTAGACTGATGGTAGATGAATTTAGGTGACCGAAGTTGTATAAATGTTGACCTCATAAGCTGCCAGACCAGTGTTGAGGATAAATGTTGAGGGGAAAAGCGCTCGTGTGATACCGGCTTTAGACACCCTGGTTTTAATTACCGGTACCCCGTTTGTTCTCTTTTGTCTGGCTATCATTAAGGGGATAGTGGCTATTTTTTTGTCTATTAATTTATATAGTCATATATTTTTTTAGTTTCCTCGCTAGACCTCCATTAAACTTTAAAAAAAATCCATTAGATCCTCCCTTCGAATATTAATTTGTAATTTTTTTGGTAAAAAAAAATCCCGGCCGAAGGCCGGATCTTAAAAATTTACAGGCTCACTATCGTTCGCCAAGGAAAAGATCGACACCTGTATAGCACGAAAGGTCTTAATATTGACAAATAAATGGGGCGAAAGATCTTACAATCGACAAACTAATGGGGCAAACATCTTAAAATGTGAAAACTAATGGAGCTAAGTATGAGGGAGAAGGGGGTCTATAAAACCGACCCATATCCCCTTAACCTGGCTATCATTAAAGTTATTTTTTTCGGATATAAAAGGATTTGTAGAAGTCCGAGAGTTATTATTATTATTATTATTATTATTATTGTCTTCATATTAACCCTTTCACGCATTTATGACACAGAGGTTGCCAGATTAGCAATAAGAAATAGAGTTCTCTCACTCTTATAATTACCTCTCCAAAATTAGTTTTCTTCCCACAGCTAACTCAAAGACAACTGCAGAGGTTGAAGTAACTAAACTAAAGGTTTCTAAATATCCCTGATGGTAACAAAGGTTTTAAAGTATCCCTAATAGGCTCAAAATCGCCTCATATGTCGGAGAGGGTTAAGGGGAGAATACGAGAATAAATCCATCTCAATATTCCCCTTGACTCCCAGAAATAATAATAATAGCCAGACTCAAATAAAAGACAATGTCAAGGTATACTAAAGTAAGCAAAACTTATTATATTTTTGTTTTCTTTTTTTGCTCAAGGATAGCCATTAGCTTTTACTCATTTATATTAATTCAAGTCTGCAGTTCTTTAGCGTGGGGTCAGGTCAGGTCAGGTGAAGGTATTGAGGGATAAGCCTTTACAACGGCACCTCGTAGCTACTTTCCACTTTTCCTATTATTCTGAAGAGTACAGAGAAAGGAAGCTGTTGGAGTGGCTTTGGGTGCGAGAGATGATGTCGATTGTGAATACGGCACTATATGCATTAGTATTTTTTCCCTTTGAATTATATGATACTTTTGTTTTTGTTTTTTTCTCTGTTTATTAGTTTTTGCTCTTTCGACGTTGTTCTATTCTTGTTCGCCTTTGTTCTTGATAGTTTGGCTCTGCGCTTTTCAGATTTGTTTTCGTTGGCTTTGCTCTGGCATTTTAGACTTTGGTGTATTCTTCTTGGCTTTGTTGCCTTGGGGGTTTTGCTTTGTTTTACCCTTTTTATCTTCATTCTTTTTCGCTTTGTTCTGTTTTATTTGTATTTTTTTTATGTTCTTTATGGTATCTCGGTGTTGGTCGGATGTGTTCTCCTTCTGTCTGGCTGTTTTAGTGTTCGTTCTTTTTAGTTGTGTTCCGCATTTTCATTTGGCTTGTTCTGTTCTTTCTTGCGTTGTTCTGCCCACATCTTTTCTCTCCCGGGTTGTGCTGTCTTGCTTTGCTCTTGTTCTTTATTTCTTATTTAACCCTTTTGGCATGGAGCAGCATTTCTTTTCTTTTTTTATTCTGGCTAGGATTAGACGATTTTATTAGATTTGCAAAGGGTCTGTGTGAGTTAATGAGATAATTGAGTTATATGTTACCATTTTGATTGATAGAGTTCCTACCTACACACACACACACACACACACACACACACACACACACACACACACACACACACACACACACACACACACACACACACACGTGCAGTGCATTCCACCTAAGTCCATTCGCTCTTTACACATTTAACAAGGATAAACCTACTTCCTCTCTCTCTCTCTCTTTCTTTCTCTCTCTCTCTCTCTCTCTCTCTCTCTCTCTCTCTCTCTCTCTCTCTCTCTCTCTCTCTCTCTCTCTCTCTCTTTCTCTCTCTCTCTCTCTCTCTCTCTCACACATACACACTCACACACAAACACACACACGCATTCCACCAACCCACTTGCTCACCTACGCACATACAAATGAACAAACCCCTGCGTTTCCTCCCATTCTAAAAAAATGCACACATACTCACTCAGACACACAGCTCGCTCGCCAACCTTTAGTAAAATACTAAACAAAAAACGAGTGCTGTTGTTTGTCGCTGATTTTGTTAATCGCACACTCTCGATGAATGACAGTGTCCCACTCTGAGAGTTTCCTTTGTACACCCTAGTTCTGTTCTGGAAAGATTGATTGAGGGAGAGAGTTCCCGAGTTCACCCGTTGAGTAGAAGAAAGACTGGGAAAATTTGCCAATTCTTAGGTTGGGGAGTTGGACAGAATAGGAGTGGTACTGTATTGAAAGGCAGGTGCCTCGCACTCGTCACAAGGTATGCACTGAGAGAGCTCTGTATAGGTCCACATCAATTTGCTGTTTGATTCTTCCCAAATGGTAAAAGTTAAAGGTCGATTGCTTACCAGTAAGTAATGTTAGAATTATGAGAGGTTGGGGGTAAGACCTCTAGATCGGTTATAATGAATATAGTGTATGTACCCTATATACAACTATAACACAGCAATATAAATAAAGAACATTTTAGAGTCAATCAGTCGAAGTACGGTGTTCAATAGAGATACTGTACAATTACACAAAGACGTACGGCTTACTGAACTGTTTGTGTATATATATATATATATATAATGTACAACAATAATCATTCATTTGATTAGTTAACATCTGTTTGTAAATAGTTTCACCAGGTGGATATGTGATGAACTGTATCACTGTCCAGAACTGGGTTACCTTAATATACCCCGGTGAGCCATCATACTAATGGTCGCTGGATAATATACTGGCGCCATTGACAGGTTGCGGACCCACCTGATATTTTGGCCGGGGGTTGTAAATGATAGGACCATTGTTGTTGTTGTTGTTGTTGGTGGTGGTGTTGTTGTTGTTGGTGGTGGTGGTGTTGTTGTTTATGTTGTTGTCATTGTTGTTGTTGGTGATGGTAATGGTGGTGTTGTTGGTGATGGTGGTGTTGTTATTATTGTTGTTGGTGGTGGTGGTGGTGGTGGTGGTGTTGTTGTTGGTGGTGGTGGAGGTGGTGGTGGTGTTGTTGTTTATGTTGTTGTCAATGTTGTTGTTGATGGTGGTGTTGTTGGTGATGGTGGTGGTGGTGTTTATGTTGTTGCTATTGTTGTTGGTGGTGGTGTTGTTGTTTCCGTTGTTGTTGGAGGCAGCGTTGTTGATGATGTTATTGTTGATGGTGATGATGTTGATGATAATATAGTGTTGTTGAGGATGGTGTTGTTTTTGCTGTGATTGTTTTTATGTCGTTAGTGGCAATATTTATTTGATAGAGTTTGTGTATTAGCTTTGTTATTGTTTGATAGAGAGTGTGTATTAGCTTTGTTATTGTTTGATAGAGAGTGTGTATTAGCTTTGTTATTGTTTGATAGAGAGTGTGTATTAGCTTTGTTATTGTTTGATAGAGAGTGTGTATTAGCTTTGTTATTGTTTGATAGAGAGTGTGTATTAGCTTTGTTATTGTTTGATAGAGAGTGTGTATTAGCTTTGTTATTGTTTGATAGAGAGTGTGTATTAGCTTTGTTATTGTTTGATAGAGAGTGTGTATTAGCTTTATTATTGTTTGATAGAGAGTGTGTATTAGCTTTGTTATTGTTTGATAGAGAGTGTATTTAGCTTTGTTATTGTTTGATAGAGAGTGTGTATTAGCTTTATTATTGTTTGATAGAGAGTGTGTATTAGCTTTGTTATTGTTTGATAGAGAGTGTGTATTAACTTTGTTATTGTTTGATAGAGAGTGTCTATTAGCTTTGTTATTGTTTGATAGAGAGTGTGTATTAGCTTTGTTATTGTTTGATAGAGAGTGTCTATTAGCTTTGTTATTGTTTGATAGAGAGTGTGTATTAGCTTTGTTATTGTTTGATAGTGTGTATTAGCTTTGTTATTGTTTGATAGAGAGTGTGTATTAGCTTTGTTATTGTTTGATAGAGAGTGTATTAGCTTTGTTATTGTTTGATAGAGAGTGTGTATTAGCTTTGTTATTGTTTGATAGTGTGTGTATTAGCTTTGTTATTGTTTTCAAAAGCTATATTTTTTGGCGATAAAGTGTTTGCTGCAATATAGGAAATGTATCAGTAAATTAATAGGTGAACAAAAAAAACATAAATTATAAATACATAAACACAAGCATACACGCGCACTTCCTCAATCACACACACACACACAGACACACACACACACACATACAGATACACACGCACGCAGTCACACACTCACACAGGATGCCTTTAATTGTAATTGTAATTAACGAAAGGCAATTCAAATCAGCTTACGAACGGTATCTCGTCGTTAATTTACGGTTTAAGCGGTTATGGAGAGTGCGAATTGAGCTGTGTGTTAATGATCGAGACATGGATAAAGGGTTCATAATATATTAGTTGTTAATTAAACCGGAGTGGAGAACCTGAGTATAATGCACTAAGTGTGTGTTTTTTTTTTTTTTTTTTTTTTTTTTTATCCCAGTCTCATGGTCATTGATAATCATTCAGTCGTTTGTAATATGGAGGAAAAAACTACTGAGTATCGACATGCATTTGATAATTACCACTGATGGAATCGGTGTGTTTCTACATTAAATAATATTAACCCGATTATTTGAATGGAGAGAGAGAGAAATATGAGTATGCGGTAAACATATATGAAAGAAGTATGCAAATTCAAATGATGGTGTTAAGTACAGATAGATAGATAGATAGATAGAAGTAAAGCAAAACAAATTATAGATATTGTTTTAAATATAACCCAAACTATCAAAGAAACTTTATTGGGAAAAATCATAAATACATTATTTCAATCAGACCATTTAAAAGTCGTGTGAATCCGAGCTATGTATCAGAGCAAGTCTTTTATGTAACTGATGGAGCTAGATAGAAATGCTACAGAACGATAGGCAAAGAGGCAATGATATAAAACTATTATGTAGATCACAAAAGAGCTAATAAATAATAATTAAAAATCGTGTGCAATTATAGCCCTATCAGTAATTTCAGAGGGGAGTTATCAACCCCTTCGGAACCTAGAATGAAGGTAGATTATGTTAGGTGTGTACATTATTCTAAAGCTTACATTTTGAAACTGCTAGACTACAATTGCCCGTAATAATGAATGGACAAACTCGCTCGTGAGACACCGCCTTAAGGGGTGATTTTCACTTCAGAGGGTTATTTTCTGGATCCCCTTTTCCCTCGTGTTTAACCCCATTAGTTTGGTTTTATAAGATGTTTGCCCTATTAGTTTGCCGATTTTAAGACCATACGCCCCATTTTTATCAATTTTAAAACCTTTCGTGCCATTTAGGGGTCGATTTTTTCGAAAAAAAATCGATTTTTCGAAAAATGTACAAATTTATCTTGATAGGTGGTCTTGGGGGTATTTTTGTAAGCTTGGTGGAAGTCTAGGGAGCAAACTAAATACCTCCCCTTAAGGGGGTAGTGCTTGGTTTTTGGTCTATATATTCATATATTAAATGATTTTTGAGGTTCCTCGCTAGACCTCCATCAAGCTTAGAAAAACACCCCTAGATCCCCTTTCTAGGATTAATTTAGTATTTGATTATGCTAAGTATACAAAAAGGGGAGATTGTAGTGGTTACATTTCCAATCTCACAAGCCTTCAAAAATGTATTGGCGATAATGAAAAAAAAACAAAAAAACGAAAGACAAATAATTCATGTCGCACCAGGATTTATTTAGTATTTGATATGCTAATTATATAAATAGGGTGATTATAGTAGTTACATTTCCAATCTCACCAGCCTCCACAATTGTATTGCCATTAAAAAAAGGAAAACAAAACCCATGCATTCACCGAGCCTTAAAAAGCCATGTAGAGCAATAACCGGATCCACATACATCAGCCCGCAGCTTTTATGTAGTTGATGAATGAGTGGTGGTGGTGGTGGAGGGAGGGAAGGAGGACCAGCTATTATCTCTCTCTCTCTCTCTCTCTCTCTCTCTCTCTCTCTCTCTCTCTCTCTCTCTCTCTCTCTCTCTCTCTCTCTCTCTCTCTCTCTCTCTCTCTCTCTCTCTCTCTCTCTCTCTCTCTCACACAAATGGCCAGTGGTACTATTGTCAAGGATATTGCTGACAATATTCATGACTGGGCCAGATATGATTGATAAGGGTAATCTCGGTCCTCCCGTTTCCAGCTTTCTCTTCAGGTTTTGCCCTTCTGCATTTTCGTTTTGCCTCTTTTATCTATATTAATATATACATTGTTTTCAAATATTGTATATGGACAGTTGAACATATACTGTACGTGTGCATACAACAAAAGTATATATGTAGGCCTACTAGGTTTATATGTGCCCGCACGTGTGTGTGTGTGTATGTGTGTTCTAGAGAGAGAGAGAGAGAGAGAGAGAGAGAGAGAGAGAGAGAGAGAGAGAGAACATTTGTGTATATGTGTGGAAGTCTGTGTTTGTGTGTATATATATTTATATATATATATATATATATATATATATATATATATATATATATATATATATATATATATATATATATATAAATATAGGTGAGATGACGGGTCTGAAGACGAGCCACCCAAATAACAGCTACAGAATAGCCAGTCTGCAACTCCAAGACCCCATAATTAAGACAAGAAAATAGCAGAGACACCCCAATTCTCCCATGCTGTAGCCCTGGACAAATACCCAAGCGACCCCTGTTTCACCGTTTTCTACGGCGAGACAAAGGTATGGGAGGTCACCCAAACTCATTAGCCACCTGCTCGGGTCACGCCCCCTCGCAGCCCGATACCGGCACGGGCTACATGTTGTACTCAGCTCCCGGATATGGAGGACACGAATGAAAAGTGGTTATGCAAATAAAACATCAACGGCCTGGAATCTACCGACAGGACTGGATATAAACGAGAGGACGCATTGTGGCGGATCGGGAGATCCAATAAACCTCGACCAAGAGCAACTATTAAGCGAGCTATATCAATGTTTGTTTAAGAATGTAGCTCGTGGACAAGTCCATCCACATCCCATTTCTCCTTTATTAGACTAAGTAACTACCGGTAGGTCTTAAGTAATTAATAAGCTACCTAGCACATATGTATCCATGTAAACTACCACTAGGTATACCTACGATAAGTATTTACCTCACAACTTCATCACAACCATTTCACAATACCCCTCTGATGTTGAACACCTGTAAACGGGACTCAAGGAAAAAGCCGCACATTATCTCAGGTAAATTGTGAAAAAGTATGCAACCACACCTCAATACTATTCTAAAACCTTCGGGCTCAGAGTAGCTAATTAAAAGTGTTGGTTTGTATCAGCCTGCCCCTGCCCTGCCCAGTGAGTATGCGACCATGAAGTGCCCCCTGGGGTCCTGTCGGAGGGACACCCCACCTTCCTGAAGCCTGGAGCCTGAAGTGCTGCCCGAGGACGCCTTACACCCCGGAAGTGCTGCCCGAGAGGTTCTGCCCCCGGAAGTGCTGCCCCTAGAACCTACGATCTACGTTGGCCAGCCCTGCACTCTCTTCACCAGCCCTCCAAACATTCCCTAAAGTTCTGTGTGTCTTTTCGTTGTGTTATTGTTGTTGAGGTATAGGTTAAAATATGTGAATCGTGTTGTGTTAATTAATTCTGAGATCTGTGCCCAAGATCTTTAATTATGTATTGTATTCATCCTTCAGAATCATTTAATTATATGAAGACTTAGTTAAGGTCTGTGTTTTAAGACCTAGTGTTCATAATTTATTTATTTTCTCTAGAACGTCCTACTTATGCGTTATATACATTTGTTTTAATTAACTTAGCTTGCACAATCACAGATTTTCCTAATATATATATTCTGTTGTGTATTTTGCAAGTTGAGGTCGACGTGTATTTCGTGTGTAATTACCCTTCTTGAGTCATCACTGATTACCTAGAACCTACGCCCAATTTAATAATTAATTTACCACAGTATCCTCATTGAGAAGTGGTGTTATTCTATCAACACATTTATTTCCCGAGTTCCCCCATTTTTATTCTCTTACTTAAACTCCATTGTAAATATTTAATGAATTAGTATTTATGTTAATTTGATTACTGATGTAAGTAATTCTGATTCTTCATGCTTGGGAATTCCAGTATTGCATAGATTCTGTTACTTAATTCAACATCACTTACCATACACCTCGTATTTTGGTGTATGTTCATTATAAGACTGTTAACTCGTTCAGACGTCTTGGTAATACCTTAGCACAAACTTCGTACGTGTGCGTCTTGACCATAGTACACCTTTAATTACCTTGGTAGTGTATTGTCAGACTCGGTTAATTCTTCGAGTGTTTTTTATTCGTCTTACCATACACCTTTAATTCCAGTGTATGTTCATTGTAAGACTCTGTTAACTCTTCAGACGTCTTGGTAATACTATTTTGAGTATCACCTTAGTACACCTTCGTCGTATACGCCACCTTCTATTCATAATTAATATTGAATTAATTATTAATTTTACTGTCATTCCTTGATAGTTTCAGAGCTTTCATTATCTAAGCTCATTTAGTCCATTATAATCTGTTCTTAAATCCAATTAATAGATACCCTTCTGTATTCTATTCCTAATTATATATTCAATTTATATCTGAATTCCTCGTCTTGTTTCGTTATTCTTACATACGATCGTTGACGTGAATATAAGATATTTATTAGAAATTATATCATTTTGTCCACCCACTTAATCTTTTGCAAAATAAATTAAATCATCTCTTGCCCCCAAGTTCAGAGTAACATTATTTAAATTACCATTCTAGTTGCATTAACTTTGAGATTAATTTCAGCCACCGCAGTCCAGTAGGTGACCTGACCTCCACAGGTTAAGTAGGAAGGTCACTTGAGTATACCGCGACTACCTAGCCGGCTCGCCACTACCAGTCGTGTGACTCAGCCTCCAAACCTGAGTTATTATTTACTCTCTCAACTCTCCCAGCCTCTCTTATTTGAGATTGTGTTCTAGTGCTTTCACTGTTGTTTTATTCACGGAAGACGCTCGACTTACATCACGATTATTATTAAGGTTGATTCTATAAGTTACGTGTATTATTTAGTTGCAGATTATTCACCTGGTTATAACCTCAGTTGAAGAGCGATTGCTCCCCATTCATGATCTACCATTTATATGCCTGGTAATCCTTGCCTGATAGTCCCAATAATTATCTAGGTGAAGCTACAATCTGATTTTCAGGTATTAGATCTAATTGAATAAACAGGTGTTATAATTGTTATGTGTGTTGTTATTGAGTACTGTAATACCTAATTGAATACTTATTTGTGAGAGTAAGACTGTGTTAGATTTGACCCTGTTGAGTTATTTACGGTCTATATCTCCAGATCTGGATTTTAGTAAAGACTATATAACGGGCTGTAAATATTATAGCCCGACATAACAATATATATATATTTATATATACCGGTATATATATATATATACACAGGTCTATTTAAAACAACAAGTACTAATTCAAGTTACCGAACACTATCTCTCATTGTAGCCTTGGGAGCCAGCTTTTTCATGCAACTCTTTGGCGTGGGGTAAAAGGCTTAAACGGCGTGCTAACTTCCGGCCGCTGGAAGTTTACGGAAATTAAGGGAAGAGGGGCCATTATCTAGTTTACAATTCTTGGTTCACCCCCCATCCCAACAATCCCTATTTTCCGTGCGCTTTAAGGGGGAGGGAGTCGCTTTTTTGGACTCCCATCTCCTTCAATTTTTGCCCCATTAGTTTTGAAATTTAAAGAAGTTTGTTCCTTTAGTTTGGCGATTTTAAGACCTTTCACCCCATTTCTTTTTCAGTATTAGGGTTTTTCATGCCATTAGGTGTCGATATTATCCTGGCGAGTCAATATTAGGATTTTTTGTACCATTGATGTGTCAATATTATCCTGGCGAGCGATAGCGAGCCTGTAATATTCTACGAGAAGGCCGGGACATATTCTACCGAAAAATATACAAATTTGTCTCAAAGGAGGGTCTATTTTTTTTTGTTAAAGCTTGATGGAGGTATAGCGAGGAAACTAAAAATTATATAAATACATATAACCTTACCTCTTAAGGGGGTAAGGTTTATTCTTTAGTCTATGCATTTACTATATATATATATATATATATATATATATATATATATATATATATATATACAGGGTGTCCCAGGAGGAAAGGGCATAACTTTGGGAAATGATAAAACAAGGTATTCTAAGCCTAAAATGTTCTATAACAAAAAGTCCAAATCTCAACGTTAAAAAGATATCGAAGGTTTTATGTAGTGTCCTCCCCCGCATCACTGTAATGGACTCTTCCTTGTCAGATAGTTTCTAATTGGTCCAAAGTGAGCTAATATATCTATGATCAGTTTGCAACTTACAGAATTATAATATCTTTACAACAACATGGTAAAATTATTGCAGTTAGATGAAGGTGTAGTAGGTACTAGGACAGCTAGGCCACCCTTATGGGGAAATACTTAAGAAAATGCCATTTTCAACATGCAATATCTCTTTACTGGTTGAGATTTTGAATATTTGTTATAGAAAATTTTAGGCTTAGAATATTTTGTTTTATCATTTCCCAAAGTTATGCCCTTTCCTCCTGGGACACCCTGTATATATATTAGTTTCCTCCCTAGATCTCCATCTAACTAAGAAATATATTTATATAAATCTCTCTTCTACATAAATATGTAATTTTTCGGTAGCAAAATGTCGCGGCCGGAGGTCGGGTCCTCCTAAATTACAGGCTCGCTATCGATCGCCAAGAAAATAAATATAAATATAAATAAACCTAAATGGCACGAAAGCTTTAATACTGACAACAAAATGTATGAAAATCGCCAAACTAATAATCTGAACACTATTGGGGCTAAACATGAGGGAGAAGGTGGGCCAGAAAGAAAAAAAACAGCCATTCCCCCCCCCCCCCTCTATCTCCTAAAATGTATATCCAGTATTCAATAAATGGATATTAATCGTAGTTATGTGCTGTACTTATAACTGGCTTGATGGTGTAATGGTTAGTGTGTTTACAATCGGTGTGTGGTAACCCAGGTTCGAATCTCGGTGGATCACATGCTTTCATAAATTTCATTGGGAGGTGTTTGGTGTTGGAGTGAAATTAATAACACTAGATTAACCCCTTTGAGTTAAGGGGAGATATCCACTTGAGGGATCATTTTCTTGACTCCTTTCTCCCTCATGTTTAGCCCCATTGTTTTTTCTAATTTTAAGACGTTTTCCCCATTATTTTGACAATTTTAAGAACTTTCAACCCATTTCTGTCAATTTTAAGACCTTTCGTGCCATTTACGTGTCAATTTTATCCTGGCGAGCGATAGCGAGCCTGTAATTTAAGAAATGTTTCTACCGAAAAATGTACAAATTTATCTTGAAAGGGGCTCAAGGAGGTGTAATCTTAAGCTTGAAGGATATCTAGGGACCAAACTAAAAACCTCCCCTTAAATGACGCTTTTAGACAGTTTATTCTGGCTATCATTAGACGATTGTATACAACTTAGGAAGGATCACCAAAACTATTGGCCCAAACGTCTTAAAATTTGAAAACTAATGGAGCTAAGCATGAGGAAGAAGGAGGACCAGAAAAAGGGCCCATCTCCCCTTAAATTACAGGGGAGTGTATCAATAGTCAATTACCTTTGATTACTTTAATATGCCTTTCTATCCCTATATTATGGTTTTGTCACTACTAATCAACTTTAATAGGGTATATTTGCATGGACACTCTAGTTACCCTTTTCATCCTATATTCACCCCCCCCCCCCCTCCCTCCACCTAATGTTTTAGTATATATATGTATATATATTTTTTATACAGTGTAGCCTATTGAATTTAGCTATCTGTCACTCTTTCAGCTTTGGAGGAGACTAATAATGCAGGCTGCTCTGCCTATTGTCTCCTTCATACCAAAACAATAAATATATAAACACATACTATTACTATTATTACTACTACTACTACTAATAATAATAATAATAATAATAATAATAATAATAATAACAATAATAAATAATAATAATAATAAGTAAATAAATATATAAATCTTCCTATTTCTTTCCTTCCGCCCACGATTTCCTAACCCATTGTTGTTCCATTGTATAATAATACCCAGAGGCTGAGGATAATAGGAGCGCATTCTACCAACACAGAAATAACCTACTTTTAGTTTCTCTCCCAGTAGACCCCATCCCACTCTACCCTACTCTTTCCTTGATCCTTTGATGCTGCCCAGCCTATCTTTTCAATTTAGGGGGGGGGGGGGAAGCGTATGTTATGGCTCATTCATTTATATATCTCTTTACCGTTTTTTTAGTTTTCTCCCTAGACCTCCATCAAGCTTTAAAATCACCCCCAAGATAAATGTGTACATTTTTCAATTGAACAATGTCCCTGCCTAAGGTCGATTCTTCTTGAATTACAGGCTCGCTATTGTTCGCCAGAACAATATCGACACCTAAATGACAACGAAAAGTCTTAATATTGACAAAGAAATGGAGTGAAAGGTCTTACAATCGCCAAACTAGTGGGCTGAATGTCTGACAATCTGAAAACTAATGGGGCTAAACATGAGGATGAAGGGGGACCCGAAAAACGACCAATCTCCCCTCAACTATCAGAGAAAAACACTCCCACTACTACCTCACCAAGCCGAGAAGAGGATTTGTACGCGTTGGTCCACTACACCACGCAGTCTACACCCACACATACAGTTATACCACACAGTCTACACCCACACATACAGTTACACCACCACAGTCTACACCCACACGTACAGTTACACTACCACAGTCTACACCCACGCATACAGTTACACTACCACAGTCAACACCCACACATACAGTTACACCACCACAGTCTACACCCACACATACAGTTACACCACACAGTCAACACCCACACATACAGTTACACCACCACAGTCTACACCCACACATACAGTTACACCACCACAGTCTACACCCACACATATAGTTACACCACCACAGTCTACACCCACACATACAGTTACACCACCACAGTCTACACCCACACATACAGTTACACCACCGCAGTCAACACCCACACATACAGTTATACCACACAGTCAACACCCACACATACAGTTACACCACCACAGTCTACACCCACACATACAGTTACACCACCACAGTCTACACCCACACATACAGTTACACCACCACAGTCTACACCCACACATATAGTTACACCACCACAGTCTACACCCACACATACAGTTACACCACCACAGTCTACACCCACACATACAGTTACACCACCACAGTCAACACCCACACATACAGTTATACCACACAGTCAACACCCACACATACAGTTACACCACCACAGTCAACACCCACACATACAGTTACTCCACCACAGTCTACACCCACACATACAGTTACACCACCACAGTCTACACCCACACATATAGTTACACCACCACAGTCTACACCCACACATACAGTTACACCACCACAGTCTACACCCACACATACAGTTACACCACCGCAGTCAACACCCACACATACAGTTATACCACACAGTCAACACCCACACATACAGTTACACCACCACAGTCTACACCCACACGTACAGTTACACTACCACAGTCTACACCCACACATACAGTTACACTACCACAGTCAACACCCACACATACAGTTACACCACCACAGTCTACACCCACACGTACAGTTACACTACCACAGTCTACACCCACACATACAGTTACACCACCACAGTCAACACCCACACATACAGTTACACTACCACAGTCAACACCCACACATACAGTTACACCACCACAGTCTACACCCACACATACAGTTACACTACCACAGTCAACACCCACACATACAGTTACACCACCACAGTCTACACCCACACATACAGTTACACTACCACAGTCTACACCCACACATACAGTTACACCACCACAGTCTACACCCACACATACAGTTACACTACCACAGTCCACACCCACACATACAGTTACACCACCACAGTCTACACCCACACATACAGTTACACCACCACAGTCTACACCCACACATACAGTTACACCACCACAGTCTACACCCACACATACAGTTACACTACCACAGTCTACACCCACACATACAGTTACATCACCACAGTCTACACCCACACATACAGTTACACCACCACAGTCTACACCCACACATACAGTTACACCACCACAGTCAACACCCACACATACAGTTACACAACCACAGTCAACACCCACACATACAGTTACACTACCACAGTCTACACCCACACATGCAGTTACACCACACAGTCAACACACACACATACAGTTACACCACCACAGTCTACACCCACACGTATAGTTACACTACCACAGTCTACACCCACACATACAGTTACACTACCACAGTCAACACCCACAGATACAGTTACACCACCACAGTCTACACCCACACATACAGTTACACTACCACAGTCAACACCCACACATACAGTTATACCACACAGTCAACACCCACACATACAGTTACACCACCACAGCCTACACCAACACGTACAGTTACACTACCACAGTCTACACCCACACATAGTTACACTACCACAGTCAATACCCAGCCATACAGTTACACCACCACAGTCTACACCCACAAATACAGTTACACTACCACAGTCAACACCCACACATACAGTTACACCACCACAGTCTACACCCACACATAGTTACACCACCACAGTCTACACCCACACATACAGTTACACCACCACAGTCTACACCCACACATACAGTTACACTACCACAGTCTACACCTCCACCAGTCTACACCCACACATACAGTTACACCACACAGTCTACACCCACACATACAGTTACACAACAACAGTTTACACCCACATATACAGTTACACCACAGTCTACACCCACACATACAGTTACACCACAACAGTCTATACCCACACACACAGTTACACCACAGCAGTCTACACCCACACATACAGTTACACCACAGTCAACACCCACACATACAGTTACACCACAACAGTCTACACCCACACATACAGTTACACCACAACAGTCTACACCTTCACATACAGTTACACCACAGTCAACACCCACACATACAGTTACACCACAAGTCTACACCCACACATACAGTTACACCACAACAGTCTACACCCTCACATACAGTTACACCAGTCAACACCCACACATACAGTTACACCACAACAGTCTACACCCACACATACAATTACACCCGTCAACACCCACACATACAGTTACACCCACACATACAGTTACACCACAGTCTACACCCACACATACAGTTACACCACAGTCTACACCCACACATACAGTTACACTACAGTGTACACCCACACATACAGTTACACCACAGTCAACACCCACACATACAGTTACACCACAGTCAACACCCACACATAGTTACACCACAGCCTACACCCACACATACAGTTACACCACAGTGTACACCCACACATACAGTTACACCACAGTCTACACCCACACATACAGTTACACCACAGTCTACACCCACACATACAGTTACACCACAGTCTACACCCACACATACAGTTAACACTCACACGTACAATATGAACAATACAAAGACAGAGAATATACTGTACAATATTAGGTCAAAGCAACAACACCATGATCAAAATTAGGTCGAAGAATATATATCCATGAAAACAAATCATTAGGTCCATAAGTAAAGGCTAATTAAGGAGATATGGGTCGTTTTTCTAGACCTCCTTCTCCCTCATGTTTAACCCCATTAGTGTTCAGATTTTAAGATGTTTGCCCCTTTAGTTTGTCGATTTTAAGACATTTTGCCCCATTTCTGTATCAATAGTAAGACCTTTCTTGCTCTTTAGGTGTCGATTGTTTTCCTGGCGAACGATAGTGAGCCTGTAATTTTGGAAGAATCGGCCTTTGACCAGGAATTTATTTTCTACCGAAAAATGTACAAATTAATCTAGAAGGGGTATCTAATGGATGTTTAATTTTAAGTTTGATGGAGGCCTGGGGAGGAAACTAAAAACAAATAATTAATTTGGTTAAATACTCGACCAAAAAAAAAAACCTTCCCCCTTAATGGCATCAACCGCATTAATAATATACGCCTCCCCGAGCTTTGTTAGCGTAATACCCTTGTGATGGCATCCGTGTTCAATTTAATTAATCAGTAGCCTTCCAATATTAGCCTTCGCATTAATAGGGTTGGGGAGGGGGGTTTAATTACATGTAGGCGTAGGTAATTGCTATATTTCTCGTTGGTTTCAATTTTTTTTTTTTTTTAGAATGTAGATTAAATGTATTTTGTTTATGTATGCTAATGTAGTAATAATTATAATAATTATATATTACTATTAGTTGATATATTTTTTTATTATTATTATTATTATTATTATTATTATTATTATTATTATGTGGTAGGGTGTGTGCTGGGGGGACCTTCGTGACCCTGGTCTCTAGGTCTTCTCCTGGATGACCTAGATGTGTGTGAATTTGTATTTTGTTTTGTGTGTTCATTGTTTTCTGTTGCGTTGTCCCTATTCTGGCTCTGTCTTGAGTCACCCCCAAACAAATAAAAACAAATAAATAAATAAATAAAACAAAATAAAGGAAAAGTGGGGATTGTGCCTGAGTCTATAGATAGATAGATAGGGTGTATGTGTGGTTCAGAACAAGGGAGAGGGTGGTGGTTATGCGTGTTGGGTACGGTATGCTGGATCAAACGACATATTGGTGGTGATATACTGGAGAATCATGTACCGGTACGAGTTTGATAGTGTTCATATATATATATATCTCTCTCTCTCTCTCTCTCTCTCTCTCTCTCTCTCTCTCTCTCTCTCTCTCTCTCTCTCTCTCTCTCTCTCTCTCTCTCTCTCTCTCTCTCTCTCTCTCTCTCATACCCACACACACAAACATTGAATTAAATCATGCGTATGTAGCCAAAATATAATGAACGCCCGCATCTGACACCTTAGCCTAAGACATTAGTTACATACATTTAAACCCATTATCTCTGGTGTTTGAAAATTATTATTATTTTGTTTTTCCTATGTATATGAAGGACACAAAAGGCAAAACTGTATAATTATGTTGTCACATGTACGTATATATTGTATGTTCCACCCTCCATGTAGGCCTATATATTATAAGTGTGCGTGTGTGTGTGTGTGTGTGTGTGTGTGTGTGTGTGTGTGTGTGTGTGTGTGGCTACAGCGTTCCAGGGACCACAAGAAGCTCTTATATAGCATGTCAAACCCCCCCCCCCCCTCCCCCACCTTTACTTATGGCATCCTAGCTGGCTCTTTAATAATAATATGCTACCGGTACTAGGGCATGGAGAGAGAGAGAGAGAGAGAGAGAGAGAGAGAGAGAGAGAGAGAGAGAGAGAGAGAGAGAGAGAGAGAGAGAGAGAGAGAGAGAGAGAGAGAGAGAGAGAGAGAGAGAGAGAGAGAGAGAGAGAGAGAGAGAGAGAGAGAGAGAGAGAGAGAGAGAGAGAGAGAGAGAGAACGCTAGAATCGCACAGAGAAACATTCACAAACACTCGTACATAGTTATAGATAATTCACACAAACATACGCATATATTTACGAGCTCCTTCCCCTCCTCTCTCATGTAATCTCTCTCTCTCTCTCTCTCTCACACACACACACACACACACACACACACACACACACACACACACACACACACACACACACACACACACACACACACACACACACACACACACACACACACACACACACACACACACAGAGACACACAGGGGAAGGGAATCACAATATATTCCAAACTTTTTCAACTTCTACGTGGTTAATCTTGGGCTCAAAAGGAAACATTTTGTTCTGACGAGACAACTTCTTTTTAATCAGTATTATTCGTAGTATGGTATTAATTTGTCAACTATATATGTTGTTCTATTATCTCATGGCCATTAAAATACACGTACCGTAACTTTTCAAACTCGGTGAATAAATTTAGTAGGTAATGACCCGAATTGTCTTTTAGTAATTTAGTTTTAGCAGAAAAGTGTCGGGTAGTATTTTGGTGGTGTGGGAGAGTTAGCCATTCTTTTCCAGGCAACATTTTCGTTAAGTTAGGGGCTCTGCGTGTTGGTAGCCTGGAATATTTTGTTATGAAGTTTATGGTTTATTAACTCATATTATCATTATGTGATATTATTAGATCTCCAGGGGGAATTTAATATATGTAGTAATGTATTAATTAGGTAGTTAGATAGGGTGATGACTAGTTATATACTTGTAGAAGAGAGGAGGTTATTATATACAAAAATAAACAAGTATATTATCTGATATGCATTTCATATAATTTCAAATAATAACACATTACCATTATGTGTTATTATTTAATCTCCAGGGTGACATTGTATTAGAGTATAATATAACGTAGCAATGTATTTAATATCCAGGGTGACATTGTATTAGAGAATAATATAACGTAGCAATGTATTTAATATCCAGGGTGACATTGTATTAGAGTATAATATAACGTAGCAATGTATTTAATATCCAGGGTGACATTGTATTAGAGAATAATATAACGTAGCAATGTATTTAATATCCAGGGTGACATTGTATTAGAGAATAATATAACGTAGCAATGTATTTAATCTCCAGGGTGACATAGTATTAGAGTATAATATAACGTAGCAATGTATTTAATATAATAAACTATGCTGTATTAATTGTGTGTTCAAATGTAACAAATATAATGTCCATAATAACTATTGCCATAATTTGAACATATAAACCGATTATTACTCATTTATATGTATCATTAATGTTACATATGAACGTATATTTACTTGCTATCCACATACAGTAACTAGAACAGCATGCCACCCTCCCTTCCTGCACACCCACATACACACCCACACGCGCGCACACAAACACACACACACACACACACACACACACACACACACACACAAGAAATATAAGATAACGACCCAAAAGCAGCATCCTATTACACTAAATTGTCTGCCAATGTTCTCACGGTCTTGGGAGTGGCGGAGCGGCACAGCAAGAGGGAACACAAAATATAAACTCCGAGAGAAATTCTTTAGAGTACGTAAATCGAAAAACCTTTCACTTCGATACCGCTTTGAGAGACTCCTACATTTTGTTAGTAATTTGTTAATGTTGCTCCTATATTCTATATATCACTATTGTCTATTTTACCAAAGTTGGTTGATCATATATCTTCATCATTATTACAACCAGTATTACTGGTTCTGAATCAGTAAACCTAAGTTCGATCCCGAAGAAGCACAGCTTCTGCACTAAGCGAAGTTACTTGACTACCGGTACTATTACCTGATTACTACCCTAATGGGAAGTTGGTAATTGGGAGGCTAATATTAAATCTGGCGACGGTAAACTGGGTATTGCAATCATCCATGGGTTAGGTTCACACATCACAGGATCCAAAAAGCCCAGCCACGGAAAAGTGTAGCTTACCATACGAGATTCCTCTCCACTTTAATATTAATTGGCAGGGTAACACAGAACAACCCTATTGTCAGATTGGTTTTACCTGCCGAGTTTGCACTTGGCCGCTTTGAGTAAGAGAACTTTACTTCGGGCTGATTGGGTAATGAAACTGTGTATTAATTCTTTGCTGGTTTTTGCAACTGAAACTGCTATTAGGACACAGTACCGTCAGTTAATCAGGTCAAGTATAATTCTCTTGATCAAAGCGACCAATTGCAACCTCGCTACGTAATGTTTTTTTTTTTTTTTTTTTTTTTTTATTGAGGACAAGTTAAGTCTTCCCCCACTAAGGGGAGGTTTTGTTTTTCCTAGTTTGCTCCCTAGACCGCCATCAAGCTTTACAAAATATCCTAAAGAGGGGCTTTGAGATAATAAAACATAAACAAATAAATAAAAAATAAACGATGGTTCAGTTTGGGGTGGAAAGGTACGGTATATGTTAGATGTATTGACATGAACGTGATTCAGTGCTAATGTTATTTATGCCAACACTAATCGGCATGGCTCCCAAACATGCGATCAAACTGATTTTTCTTCTGTTTTCTTGTTGTTGTTGTGGGGTGGCTCGCAGCGGATTAGGATCTAAGTGAAACCAGAGGCTGCAAGAGGTCCATCTCCCCTTGATAATAATAATAGGTGTTATGTAATATATGTTAAACTAGCATTCCCAATTTTTCTTGTGAGAGGTATAAACATAGCATGAGAGATGTGAGAGAGGTATATAAGAGGTAGGCAGACATACGTTACACTAAACATCCTAAGTCGAGTTAGTTAGTCCAATGATATCATAGCCAATTTTATCTGTAACACGGGCCTGTAAACATTCAGGTGCTGGGCCAACTTTGGAACTCACATTACTTCAGTAGGCCTAGTTATGCAGTCTCACTTTATAAACATTTGATTTTTTCTTGAAAGTTCCCTCTCCTCTCTTGAATGAAGTACAATATCGTTGGGCTATGAAAATGATAGTGTTGTTGGTAGGCAGCAGGGACCTGGTCTTCCAAGTGTTTTAACCCCTTCAACACCATGACGCCTTATTACCTTTGATTATGGCTAAAATTATAGGGTATTGTGCAGTTTAAGAAGGACCTATATTATTCAGAGGGTTTATTGAGATCCGTTTTACCCCTTTGAGTCCTAGAGGCAAATTACATGCTAAAGAAGACCGTCTTATAAGGGTACCGGTTACCAAATTATTATACAACTTACGTCATCGTGCTGAATGGGTTAATTCTACTCAAATAAGGAAGTGTCACTCCCTGCAAACACACAGTCAAACGATAACATGGTTCGTGTTATTGATTTGTTATAAATATATAGATATATAATTGATTGTAGTATGTTAACCCTTTCAAGATCCGATACAAGTTTTGTTCTGGCTATTATTAGACGAATTTATTCAGATTAGGAAAGGCATATAGATTTCAGAGGGTTAGTCGAGAGAGTCTTTACCCATATAATTCCCACGGATCCTTCCTAACCTGTATACAATCGCTTATTTAAAGCCAGAATATACTGTCAAAACGCGTCATAAATATCATAATCCCCAAAGGGTTAATATAAGCTAGGTTAGGTTGGTATATACACATCCATGCTCAACTGTCCTAACCCACCTAGCCTATGCTTTGTTTTTGTTTGTTTTTAACTGATGGTAAATTGCAAAGTTCCCCCCCAAAAAAAAAAAAATCTCAGTTATTTTGAAGATTGTGTAGTGAAAAAATGGTGCTGATTATATATAAACTTGGTCTTAATATGATACAGAGACATATGTAGTAGTTTCATATTTTTCCATTAAGTATCGATAAATTAGCTGCTAAGGGATTCAATTTATCATCAGTTGAAGAGAAACAGAGTATAGTCAACTTCAACTTAACCCTTTTAGTGTACCATGACCGATTATTGTAGTTTACTCTTACTATTAGTAAACATTTGAGTAGGCTTAGGAGGGATCTGTGGGACTGAAAAGGTTAATTAATATCGAGTATTCCCATTGATTACTAGAGGTCTTTTCTAAGCTGTATGCAATCGTCTAATGTTAGCAATATTAAAATGAAATGTTACTGAAAGGGTTAATTGTCCTCTCTAGATATAACAATTCTCCTCAATCATACGGAACAAAGAGTGAATATGAAGTTATATATATTTATATATTTTGTTTTTCTCCATGTGAGGTCATGATTTTCTCATTCTACACGAGAGAAAAATGCCCCTAGTTCGAATTACAGCGTGTATTCAAAACTCGACGACTAGTGAGAGATAAAGAACACAACAGCCCCATTCAGGTTGGATTAAGGGAGCCCACCTCGCTTTTTTTCTCTTTCTCTACCTCTCTATTTGACTTGTATCCATTCGGCCCCATTCAGCCTACTGTTTTAAGACGTTTACCCCCATCCAGGTGTCAATATTTTCCTGGCGAGCGGTAGCGAGCCAGCATATATATATTTTTGTTTTGACAGCAAGCTAAATTTGTACATTTTTTGTTAGAAAAATGTCTCCGGCGAAGCCGGTTTTCTTCATACAATATACTGGCTCGCTTTCGCTCGCCAGGAAGAAATCGACACCTGGATAGGGATAAACGTCTTAAAACAGTAGGGTGAATGGGGCCGAATGGATACAAGCCAAAGAGAGAGGGAGAGAAAGAGAAAAAAGCGAGGTGGACTCCCTTAAAAAAAAGCCTCGCAACCGGCTCACGTATGTATGTATGTATGTACCGGGTGGGTAAATCTCCCGGTGAGGTATTTGCATAAAGAGACGCGAGGGGTGAGTGAGTGGGTGATGGGGAGGGCTTGTTATACGTCCAGGAGCCTATGTAATGAGAGAGAGAGAGAGAGAGAGAGAGAGAGAGAGAGAGAGAGAGAGAGAGAGAGAGAGAGAGAGAGAGAGAGAGAGAGAGAGAGAGAGGAAAGAGCGAGAAAAAAAAGAGAAAGAGAGAGAGAGATAACAAAAAAGAGAGAGAGAGAGAGAAAAAAAGAGAGAGAGAGAGAGAGAGAGTTAACCCACGTGAGAATATGAATGGGGGTCACCTGCTTATTTTCTCTTTCTCTCCTTTTCTCTCTTTCCCTGGCTTGTATCCATTCGGCCTCATTCAGCCAACTGTTTTAAGACGTTTATCCCCATCCAGGTGTCGATATCTTCCTGGCGAGCGATAGCGAGCCAGCATTGTATGGAGAAATCCGGCTTCGCCGGAGACATGTTTCTATCGAAAAATGTACAAATTTTACTTGTTGTCAAGACAAATATATATATATATATATATATATATATATATATATATATGCTGGCCCGCTACCGCTCTCCAGGAAAATATTGACACCTGGATGGGGGTAAAAGGCTTAAAAACAGTAGGCTGAATGGGGCCGAATGGATACAAGCCAAAGAGACAGGGAGAGAAAGAGAATAAAAAAGCGAGGTGGGCTCCCTTAAGACGTTATTTCACGTTTATGGTATCATTATATGCAGTTTAGGAAGCTCTCTAGGGACCAACACAGTAAACACGACCTCAATTCACCACTTGCGAGTTTCAGGCTATAAGGAAGTTGGAGCTGTAGACATCGATAAGTAGCAGAATTAGCAGCTAAAATACGGCTGTAGTGCATTAATAAACCCATGCACATTTATTAATACGGCTG
The DNA here is from genome assembly GCA_032716605.1 of Paralithodes platypus. NCBI lineage: Eukaryota > Metazoa > Arthropoda > Malacostraca > Decapoda > Lithodidae > Paralithodes > Paralithodes platypus. The sequence goes on along the minus strand of CM064492.1, from coordinate 16,876,015 downwards.
TAGTGCATTAATAAACCCATGCATATTTATTAATACGGCTGTAGTGCATTAATAAACCCATGCACATTTATTAATACGGCTGTAGTGCATTAATAAACCCATGCACATTTATTAATACGGCTGTAGTGCATTAATAAACCCATGCACATTTATTAATACGGCTGTAGTGCATTAATAAACCCATGCACATTTATTAATACGGCTGTAGTGCATTAATAAACCCATGCACATTTATTAATACGGCTGTAGTGCATTAATAAACCCATGCACATTTATTAATACGGCTGTAGTGCATTAATATACCCATGCACATTTATTAATACGGCTGTAGTGCATTAATAAACCCATGCACATTTATTAATACGGCTGTAGTGCATTAATAAACCCATGCACATTTATTAATACGGCTGTAGTGCATTAATAAACCCATGCACATTTATTAATACGGCTGTAGTGCATTAATAAACCCATGCACATTTATTAATACGGCTGTAGTGCATTAATAAACCCATGCACATATATTAATACGGCTGTAGTGCATTAATAAACCCATGCACATTTATTAATACGGCTGTAGTGCATAAATAAACCCATGCACATTTATTAATACGGCTGTAGTGCATTAATAAACCCATGCACATTTATTAATACGGCTGTAGTGCATTAATAAACCCATGCACATTTATTAATACGGCTGTAGTGCATTAATAAACCCATGCACATTTATTAATACGGCTGTAGTGCATTAATAAACCCATGCACATTTATTAATACGGCTGTAGTGCATTAATAAACCCATGCACATATATTAATACGGCTGTAGTGCATTAATAAACCCATGCACATTTATTAATACGGCTGTAGTGCATTAATAAACCCATGCACATTTATTAATACGGCTGTAGTGCATTAATAAACCCATGCACATTTATTAATACGGCTGTAGTGCATTAATAAACCCATGCACATTTATTAATCACACTTTCCATCCATCAGAAGCTTACATTATTATATGTATGTCTGTTTTATATCGATGTTTATGGCTCCAATTTCCTTATAGCCTGAAACTCGCAAGTGGTCAATTAACCCTCCACCTACCACAATTTTATCATACACTTAAGGGGCAGGTAGCTGATTTTTGTGGACCCCTTCTCCCTCATGTTGGCCCCATTAGTCTTGAGATTTTAAGATGTTCAGCCCATTAGTTTGGCGATTTTAACACCTTTCGTCCCATTTCGCTGTCAATTTTAAGACCTTTCGTTAATGTAGGTGTTGATTTTTCCCTGGCGAGCGATAGCGAGCCTGTAATTTTTAGAGGAACCAGCCTTCGACCGGTACATTTTTCTACCGAAAAATGTACAAATTTATCTTAAAAGGGAGTCCAGGGGGTGTTTTTCTAAGCTTGATGGAGGTCTAGCGAGAAAACTATAGGTAGCGCCAGCGGACTTGACAATAATCTTGACCCCTTAACTTCTTATAACTCGAAATTAATTAAAGCAATGGGGATGACGTTTCTATCGTTTGGGAAGAGTCCACCAGGAAATAGGTGTGGATATTTACAGCCAGTTTGCTCTACGCCCTTTTGAGTTACAGAGAGGTCAGGGATCAAGATTATTGTCAAGTTCGTTGGCGCTACCTATAGTACATGAATGAATAAATGAATGAATAGACTAAAGAAGCCGCCACAAGCCCCTTAAGGGGAGGTATTTATTTTGTTCCCTCGACCTCCATCAAGCTTAAAATTACACCCCCTTGAGTCCCTTTCAAGATAAATTTGTAATTTTTCGGTAGACAAATTTCCCGGCCGAAGGCCGGTTCCTCTTAAATTACAGGCTCGGTATCGCTCGCCAGGATAAAATTGACACCTGAATGGCACGAAAGGTCTTAATATGGGGTGAAAGTTCTTAAAATCGCTAAACTAATGGGGCAAACGTTTTATAATATCAAAAGCAATGGGGCTAAACATGAGGGAGAAAGGGGTCAAGAAAAAAATCCCTCAAGTGGAGATCTCCCCTTAATAAACTCGCCTAAGGATAGCACAATACAAAATACCGTCCTCAAATACTGAAAAGGTTAACCCGATCAGTACCAGGGACGTCCTTTTCATCATATTCTGCCAACTATTAGACGATTTTATTTAGCTTAGGAAGGACCTCTAGCAATAATAAGACTTTAAACTCTCTCGACCACTCCTTTTCACTACCACAGATCATTCCTAAGCTGCAAAACATCGTCTAAATATTCTATATATATTCTATTCTATATACTCAGGCCCGATCCCCACTTTTCCCAGTTGTCCTTCCTTTTTTTCCCTTTTTTCTGGGGGGTGGTCGACTCAAGACAGAGCCAGAATTGGGACAACACAACAGAAAACGATGAACACACAAACACAAAATACAAATTCACACACATCACAATATAGCTAGATTAAAATATTTATAGCACACGTCGCTGGTACTCAAAGGGTAAATATAGACAAATCTGCTATAAACGAATATTGCTAATTATTCCAAATGCCATATTCCGCTGCCTATCTAACCCTTTGACAGTATTTATTTTAGTACATTTTAATACTTCAATATCCTCTATGGTTCAAGGGGAGATGGGTCGTTTTTCTGGTCCCCTTCTTCCTCATGTTTAGCCCCACTAGTTTTCAGATTTTATGACGGTCGGCCCATTAGTTTGGCGATTTTAAGACCTTTCGCCCCATTTCTTTGTCAATATCAGGACCTTTCATGCCATTTAGGTGTCGATTTTTTCCTGGCGAGCGAAAGCGAGCCTGTATGTTTAAATGGAACCGGCCTTCGGAATTTTTCTATCAAAAAATGTACAAATGTATCTTGAAGGAGGGTCTTGTGCTGATGTTATTTTAAGATTGATGGAGGTCTGGGGAGGAAACTAAACAACAAATATATATAATATACATAAATAAGCAATTTATTAAGCTCATCCCCCCTTAATCCAAGCGCAATCCGTTTGAAATTAATCATCACCAAAGATTAGCTGAATTTTAACTTGAATTAACTGACAGATTATTGTGAATGCGAGGGCTGTGTTAATAATAGATTGTGAATGCGAGGGCTGTGTTAATAATAGATTGTGAATGCGAGGGCTGTGTTAATAATAGATTGTGAATGCGAGGGCTGTGTTAATAATAGATTGTGAATGCGAGGGCTGTGTTTGCTGTGTTAATAATAGATTGTGATGCGAGGGCTGTGTTAATAATAGATTGTGAATGCGAGGGCTGTGTTAATAATAGATTGTGTAATAGATTGTGAATGCGAGGGCTGTGTTAATAATAGATTGTGAATGCGAGGGCTGTGTTAATAATAGATTGTGAATGCGAGGGCTGTGTTAATAATAGATTGTGAATGCGAGGGCTGTGTTAATAATAGATTGTGAATGCGAGGGCTGTGTTAATAATAGATTGTGAATGCGAGGGCTGTGTTAATAATAGATTGTGAATGCGAGGGCTGTGTTAATAATAGATTGTGAATGCGAGGGCTGTGTTAATAATAAATTGAATTGATTATTGAGTTTATTTTTATTACTTCCGTCAATGAAGTTGGAGAAGGTTATGTTTTCTATTTATCTATCTATTCCCCATTTGTTTACTTATTTCTTTTTCTTTTTCTGGGGGTGGCCGACTCGAGACAGAGCCAGAGGTTATGTTTTTGCTTTCGTTTTTCTGTGTGTCTGTCTGCAAACAAGAGATCTCAAAAAGTTATGAACCAATTCTCACGAGATTTGGTGGGCAGATAGGATGTACGCCAAGGAAGAAGTGATACCATTTAGGAGGTGATCCGGAGATTTTCAGGAAATTTGGTCTGTTTGTAAACAAGATATCTCACAAAGCTATCAATTTCTCTACATAATTATGACAGATGATGTACACCGTATTCTCACTACCTGTATTGATAAGTGTCAGGTCATGACATTTGTAATGAGCAATATTTCTTGGTGTGCTCTCGTAGACCATTGTAATTATTAAGGGGAGATGGCTCGTTTTTCTAGATCCCATTCTCCCTCATGTTTAGCCCCAGTAGTTTTCAGTGTTTGCCCCATTAGTCTGTCAATATTAATTCCTTTCGTCCCATTTTTTTGTCAATATTAAGACCTTTCGGGCTATTTAGATGTCGATTTTAATCCTGGCGAATGATAGTGAGCCTGTAACTTTGGAAGAATCGGCCTTCGGGCGGAAAATTTTTCTACCGAAAAATGTACAAATTAATCTAGAAGGGTGATCTAATGGGTTTTTATTGTTTAACTTTGATGGAGGTCTACGGAGGAAACTAAAAACATATTGAACATATGAAATAATCGACCAACAAATGAACCATCTCCCCTTAAGGGGGGTGACCTGTTTTTGTTCTGTCCTTTTCTATCTGTCTCTGGCTTGTATCCATTTGGCCCCATTCAGCCTACTGTTTTAAGACGTTTATCCCCATCCAGGTGTCATTTTTTTACTGGTGAGCGGTAGCGAGCCAGTATATTTTTAATTTTTTTTTGACAGCAGGCTAAATTTGTACATTTTTCGATAGAAAAATGTCTCCGGCGAAGCCAGATTTCTTCATATAATACTGGCTCGCTATCGCTCGCCAGGAAGAAATTAACACCTAGATGGGGATAAACGTCTTAAAATAGTTGGCTGAATGGGGCCGAATGGATACAAGCCAGAGAAAGAGATAAAAGGACAGAAATAACAAAAAGCAGGTCACCCCCCTGAAGAGCACTTATTGCAATATCCGCACAGTTTGCGTACATCATTATTTCACCGAAGGCACGACGTTCGGTACAAATGAATTACATATTTTTACCAGCCGAGTGTTCTTGACAGCCCGCCTCTCACCTGCGGCCAGCTTATCAAACAGGACAGGTATTTCATTACCTCATTACCTGGCCTGACAACTCTACCTGGGGTAATTAATGACTGCACGGAGTAGCACCTCATATTTAATTAAGGAAGCAAAAATCCAATGCATTTTTTCATTCCTGCGTCGTCTGAAAACAATTAAGTATGTAAAATACGTACACACACACACACGCACGCACATTCACACTCAACACACACACACACACACACACACACACACACACACACACACACAAACCCACACCCAGGCACACACACACGGACTAAAATCAAGGTTCCTTGATGTATTTATGCATATAATAAACCAATTTCCTTTACCATGATCGTGCAGGGAAAGAGAAAATGGAAGTTTTAGGCTAATGTAAATACTAAATAATTACGCAGCAATGAAGCTTGAAATATAAAGAAAAGAAAAGACGACAGACATAACTGTATTATTCAGCCAGACACGATATTAATTAATTCTTCCAGTATTTGAGGACGTAATTTAAGGGGGGTCACCGTTTTTTTGTTTTATCTTTCTCTCCTTTTCTCTCTTTTCCTGGCTTGTATCCATTCGGCCCCATTCAGCCAACTGTTTTAAGACGTTTATTCCCATCCAGGTGTCGATTTCTTCCTGGCGAGCGATAGCGAGCCAGCATTGTATGGAGAAATCCGGCTTCGCCGGAGACATTTTTCTATCGAAAAATGTACAAATTTAGCTTGCTATCAAAACAAAAATATATATATGCAGGCTCGCTACCGCTCGCCAGGAAAATATTGACACCTGGATGGGGGTAAACGTCTTAAAACAGTAGGCCGAATGGGGCCGAATGGATACAAAGCCAAAGAGAGAGGGAGAGAAAGAGAAAAAAGTGAGGTGGGCTGCCTTAAAAGTTTACTCAGGGTATCATTGACAATTTAATGCAAGGGAGGATCTCTAGGAAGCAAGGGATAATACAACTTTGTCAATTAACCCTCTCCGACATATGACGCGATTTTGAGCCTATTAGAGATACTTTAAAGTTTTTGTTACCATCAGGGGTATTTAGAAACCTTTAGTTTAGTTACCGGTACTTCAACCTCTGCAGTTGTCGTTGAGTTAGCTGTGGGCAGAAAACTAATTTTGGGGAGGTAATTACTGTATAAGAGTGAGAGAACTCTATTTCTTATTGCTAATCTGGCAACCTCTGCGTCATATATGCGTGAAAGGGTTAACTTTCTAGCTTCACAAATTTGTCCAATAACTTACAAAATAAACACGTCTAATAATAGCCAGAATAAACTCTCAAAGTGCGTCATCATCCTCAAGGGGTTAAGTTGTTGTCTTGAAATATTTCTCTACAATATAATTTATTACATTTCAGTGAAGAATATTGGAACTTTTAATTGAGCATAGGAATTTACATCAATATTTAATTAATCGATAATAAATTCGGTGGCAGAAATAGCTTTGAGATGTGCAAAGCATTGCAATATGTGGTGTAATGTTATTGTACTTATTACACACATATACACACACACACACGCATACACACACCAATATATATATATATATATATATATATATATTCATAAATTAATACAAACGAATACAAAGGAGAACAAACTGCAACGGACCTACTTGTCCGTACGGGGCAGTCTGGATATATAAAACTACTAGTCTATTGACTACGAGGTAGATCAAATTAGGAGGAGGAGGAGGAGGAGGAGGAGGAGGAGGAAGCGACAATGGAGAGCGTCAGGAGTGGGGAGGATGGAGAGAGAGAGAGAGCGGGGATACGGAAGCAAGTAACCTCCCTTACTATACTAAATATACGGTTATCTTTCATTAATCATCTAAGTCATTATCCACTTCATCCCTCTCATATAGCCACCTACATACCCCATATATTACCCTATGTTTTGTATAGTTTAAGTGTACCATAAGTTGTTTTAAGTGGCATTATATAAGGGGTTTGTGTCCATTTTCCGAACGCTTGGCTACGTCACGCGTCAACACTCTAAGGCCACGTGACTCACATGTTCATATTGTATCCTTGACCGTGAATTTGCGAGATGTTATTTTAAGTCTTCAAAAAAAAAAATCCTATCGATTGATTATTTACGTAGCTTTGAGTATGATAGGAAGGGTGACATACAGGCATAATCAGTGACGAAAAGTGTGTTTGTGGTTTATGGTGATAAGACTGTGACTGAGGAATTAATTACGATATACTGTAAGTTATATTTAAGGGGAGGTGTGGTGGAGTGGTCTTGCCACTGGCCTGGTAATCCAAAGGTCCCGGGTTCAAATCCTGATGTATCAATGGGAAGATATTATTGGGATGGAATTTGTGCTGTACCTGGTATCAGTGCATTACCACAAGCCCACCGAAACGTCAATAAAATACCCTCATTGTTCCCTGATTAAATAGCACTGTATGAATATTCCCATATTCAAAATATGCTATAGGGGTGCAATGCCTGGTGAGTTATCTGCTCAACAGGTGGCGTTGTGTGTGTGTAAGTGTGAGAGTCCGAGTGTAGGGGGTGAGACAGTGAAGCACGGGAACGAGGTGGCTTCAGAGATGGGGTCGTTTCGGGCCATGAGTGAGCACCGTGCCTCATGTGAAGGCAAGATGGCAGGTGCTCGTTGTACTCTACGTGCTTCACAAGTCTCACTCCCTAGACTGGAACAAGACCTCACGGGCTTCACTGTTCATTGTAAAGCGGTGAATGTTAAGACTCTCAGCCTATGCCCGAGAGGAAGTAAGTTGGAATATAGAAAAAAAAAAAAAAAAAGTCATGCGCGTTGTTGACCCCCACGCCATCTCCTGTTTGCCTTCCTTCCTTCCTGTCTTCCGGCGCGGCGCTTACGTATGGTTTGGTCGGTGATAATTATGTGTTCGCTTATTTCTCGTTTATCGCGGTTCTCTGGCAGTTCGGCGTTGAAATACCCGATCAGTGACGAGCGGCTTAAGGGGAGATTTCCACTTGAGTTATTTTTTTCTGGACACCTTTCTCCCTCACGTTTAGCTCCATTACTTTTGATATTTTAAGACGTTTGCCCCATTAGTTTGGCGATTATAAGAACTTTCACTTATTTTTTGTCAATTTTGAAACATGTCGTGCCATTTAGGTGTCGATTTTATCCTGGCGAGCGATAGCGAGCCTGTAATTTAAGAGGAACCGGCTTTCAGCCGGGACATTTTTCTACCGAAAAATGTACAAATTTATCTTGAATGGGGCTCAAGGGGGTGTAATCTTGAGCTTGATGGATATCTAGAGACCATACTAAAAACCTCCCCTTAAGTGGTGGCAGCATCGCAAGCGGAGTTTTGAAGGTAGATAATGATTTAGTCGTCTATATTAGCCATTAATGTTGGAAATTGATGATGTGCATGGCGGTCACAGGGATTCAGCAATGTGATATGTTTGTTTGTTCTTGTTTACTCCCCCGCACATAAACAAGGGTACCATGAGATAATGCCCGTGCTTTGCCCTGATACATGCCCTAAACATTGTAACTATTGGGTTAGAGATTAACTCAAGGATTAAGGAAATATTTCACGATAAATAGAGAATGCATGCCGCTTAGCAGAGATGTCAATGGTGCTATTCCAATGGGTTAGGGATGCTGCAATAAGAGATATTGGCTATCTTTATAATTATATGGACGCCATTGTGATGCCATCTTATCAAACAAGGGGTTGTTCGTGTAAAATGTCGATACAATGGCCCAACTCGATAATTATGCAGTATGGCCGTATGTGTATTATGGGTCTAATCATTATGCGAGTGTCAAGACAGGCAGATGACGCCAATGTCACCAATATGGCGGAGGTTGGCCAATCCTGTTAATCAGCCTCATAATGCATCGTAAGTGTCTGGTTATGTTTGTTAACTTTAAGTAGCCTTTATGTTAATTAGTAATGCATACTGGCGGCCTAGCTGACTTCATGGACTGACTGCCTGACTGATTTCCTAACAAACTGCCTGACTGATTTCCTAACAAACTGCCTGACTGATTTTCTAACTGACTGACTAACCTGTCTAACTAACTGACTGACTAACTAACTGCCTGACTAACTGCCTACCTAACTGACTGACTGATTGACTGACTACATAACTGGCTGACTGACTGACTAACTGCCTAACTAACTGATTGACTGACTACATAACTGGCTGACTGACTGATTGCCTAACTGACTGCCTACTGCCTGCTTAGTTAACTGGCTGACATACTGACTGCCTAACTAACTGACTGACTGACTGACTAACTGACTGACTGACTGACTGATTGATTGCGTAACTAACTGACTGACTGCCTGCATGATTGACTGACCGACTGAATAATTGCCTAACTAACAGACCCATTTGACTGACTGGCCCATTTGACTGACTAATTTGACTGATTCGATCATTTGACTGACTCACCCATTTGACTGACTGACCCATTTGACTGACTGACCCATTTGACTGACTCACCCATTTGACTGACTCACCCATTTGACTGACTCACCCATTTGACTGACTCACCCATTTGACTGACTCACCCATTTGACTGACTCACCCATTTGACTGACTGATCCATTTGACTGACTCACCCATTTAACTGACTCACCCATTTGACTGACTCAACCATTTGACTGACTCATTTGACTGACTCACCCATTTGACTGACTCACCCATTTTACTGACTGACCCATTTGGCTGACTCACCTATATATTTATATATACATGTATACCGGTATATATATATATATATACCGGTATATATACCGGTATATATAATTATATACTGTATATACAGTATATATAATTATATATATACCGGTATATATTTATATATATATATACTGTATACCGTATGCAGTATATATACTGTATATATACATTTTGTAGTGTGAGATTGTATGTTGCTGTCCCTCTAGCCCCCAAAGCCTTGGGTCTATTGAGATGAAACTTGGTATTGGTGCTCATGGGGTTTCAGAAGAAGTTTTCAATGTGTGTGAGTGTGTTTTTTTTTATATTATACAAATAGGTTATAAAGGTTGGCAGCTTAGGAGTTTTTGGTCCCCGTAGAGTATATTACCGTAGGTCATCACTCTCAGAGTCTTGGCACTACTGTTTAACCCTTTCACTGCGGAATCGTTCAGGAACGCCATGGCAATTTATTGCAATTTAAAGCCCATTAATGCCTGTGGAGACGAGTGGGAGTGGGCGGGAGCGCGGCAGGCCCCCGTCCGCTCTGCAGCACGTCTGTCGAGGCACTGAGAGTCTCACCCCATCTCTTGCAAGATTATGCACCGCTTAGACCCCCCTTCAAGATGAATTTGTTCTTTTTCCGGTAGAAAATTGTTCTGGCCGAAGGCCGGTTCCTCTGAAAATTACAGGCTCGCTATCGCTCATCAGGAAAAAATCAACACCTAAATGGCACGAAAGGTCTTAAAATTGACAACAAAATGGGGTGCAAGGTGTTAATATCATCAAACTAATAGGCCGAACATCTTAAAATCTAAAAACTAATGGGGCTAAACACGAGCAAGAAAGTGGCCCAGAAAAGCGGCCCATCTCCCCTTAATGTGATAATTGCCAGCGTCAAGTTCATTTGCAATTTAAATGCCGGGCCGCGATTCAGTCTGCAACACTTACCCTGCACAGTCGCGAGCAAGAGGCGTGTCGTTCCTGCATAAAGCCGGTATCGCACGAGCGCTTTTTCCATTAACATTTATCCTCAATATTGATCTGGTAGCTTATGAGATCAACTTATAATACATTTCTGTCACCTAAATTCACCTATCATCAATCTAGTTTCCGATACCAAGGAAAAATACTCCAGAAATATTGCCAGAAAAATGTTGATCACCGAATGTTGACTATAAAAACTCTCGTGTGATACCAGCTTGAGTAATGATGCCGTTACTCCATTAACTTAACCCCTTCTGTACCGGCGACGTCTTTCTTATTTTATTCCTGCTATAATTAGACTGCCTACAAACGCAACCCAGGTGTTCATGTATTCCTGACTGCAACTGTACGATCTGTAATGTAAGCGGGAATCTTTCTAACCGTATATATTTGGTGGTGTAGTGGTTTAGATGCTTATGTGCTGGGTGTGGTGTCCCAAGTTCGAATCCCGGGAGGACCATATGTTTTCATTAGTTTATTCAAGTACATTGGGGTTTGTAATGCATGATTAATGTGAAGAACAGGATGTTCATTAATTATTTTAAGCTTGGCTCATGATTATTAAGCGAGTAATTTATGTTGACTAATACAAATATATAAACAAAATTAGTCGAGAGATATAACGTTACGTTTATTCCCGACTGTACCGAGCATCACCGGTTTCGGCATCGATACAAACTGTTTACAACTTTCCCGACCACCATTTTCAACTTCGGGGCCTAGTTTGGATTAAGCCGAATTGTGTTGTTGTTGTTGTTGTTGTTGTGTGGTACGGGCAGATTTAATAGTCCCCTTCAACTCTTTGATTATAGGATTATTACAACAGCAAGTGTCTTCAAATCTATAATATAAATACAAACAACTGCGAAATATTCTATTCTATTCTATATACTCAGACCCAATCCCCACCTTTTTTTTCTGTTTTTTTTTATTTTTTTTTTTGAAATATAGGACAATATTAATGTGTGATATAATACATTGACATTCCGGGAGAAAAAAAAAAACAATAAACAAATCCAAGCCCTCACACTGATAAATCCCCAAACAATGCAGGCGTTAACACTCCCAACACATTTCCTAAAAGCAAGCAAAATCTGCCAACGCATACACACAAAAATGAAACGCACGTATATTGCGAACTATGGAAATGATGACCATAACTGAACCCCAAACCAGCCAAACCAACCCAAAACCAGCTGAACCGTGCTAACAAACCTTTAACACACACACACACACACACACACACACACACACACACACACACACACACACACACACACACACACTGTGTTATATAGCCCAACAATTTGCAACTATCTCCTCCTGTCAAAAATACATGGCAGAATAAAGCTGTAAGGATTGGAAATATATAAACAAAAACAATGGAGTGATAAAATATATATATATACATAAATATACAAGTTACATAATTAACTTGGGCGTGCATACAAATTAATTAAGTAGATTATGAATAAATAGATGTATTAATATGTGCTGTACACGAGTAATTAGGTCAGGAACCTCGCTCGCCAGGAAAACAATTGACACCTAAATGGCACGGAAGGTGCCATATTGACAAAGAAATGGGGCGAAAGGTCTCAAAATCGTCAAACTAATGGAACGAACGTCTTAAAATCTCAAAACTAATAAACTAAACATGAGGGAGAAGGGGGACCAGAAAAACCGACCTATCTCCCCTTAAAACTCTATAATTAAACCCGGCTTGCTCTTCACTTAACCCCTTGAGGATTATGACACATTTTGACAGTATATTTTGGCTATCACTAGATGATTTTATGCAGTTCACGAAGGACCTCTAGGAAGCTAAGGGATGAAACACAACTCAATTATACCTCGGAATCCCGCAGATCCTTCCTAAGCTGAGTGAAATCGATTAATGATAACCAGAATAAATGGTTAAAGTGCGTCATAATCCTTAAGGGGTAAAGGGGGATCATTTATACGAGAGCGTTTTTTCTGTGATTTTTATCCCCAATTCTGATCTGGAAGCTTCAGAAAATACATGTTTATAAGAATGCTGGTGGATATATAATCATAACCCCCGACATTAGTATAAATTATTCTCAAAAAGTTCTCAAAATATGTTCAAAATTTTAAAAAAAAAATTCAAAATATTCTCGAAATGCTCTCAAAATAATGTTGCGGATAAAAAAAATCCCGGAAAAAGTCCTCGTGTACTTATCTCTAGTTAAAAGTCCTCGTGTACTTATCTCTAGTTAAAATCAATGAATAAATACATTAATATGAAAACATGAAGAAATAAGATCCCTTGTTTGTTTCGTATAATGAACAAATATATTATTCAAATACATTGTAATTACAAATATATTATTCAAATACATTGTAATTACAAATATATTATTCAAATACATTGTAATTACAAATATATTATTCAAATACATTGTAATTACAAATATATTATTCAAATACATTGTAATTACAAATATATTATTCAAATACATTGTAATTACAAATATATTATTCAAATACATTGTAATTACAAATATTTTTTATATAACGTAACTAAAAGTTAATCTTCGCAATTTTCGAAAGTAATGTAGCCTTTTCCTGTCATTATATAAACAACATGTCAAAACACGTGTTTCAAGCCCTACGGCTTAAGTGTATATAACTATTTATAATAATTTCAAAATAAGTCGCCTTCCCTCCAACTAAATAAATATATATTTTTCTATTAACCAAAATAAACCTCACTAACCTAGTTATACCTATCCTGATTAATTCAATAGCACAATCGCACTCAATACAAAAACAATTGTAAGTTTGTCCATTCTACTCTACCTACAAATGAATAGAACTCATTTGTCACACCCAAGCGAAAGTATTAGTGTATAGGTATATAGGTATATAGCATCAGTATATAGCATCAGTCCATCTTTAATATATATACATAGTCCAAGATTAATACTTGCAAAAAAAAAAAAAAAAAAAAAAAAACCGCACACACACACACACACACACACACACACACACACACACACACACACACACACACATATCGCCATTGTACCCAACTAAACAGCATTCGCCGTAGCTAATCTATTTATTTCTAACAACCGGGAGTGCAAACCATGCATTTAAGGGGGGATGGGCCGGTTTTCTGGACCACTTTCTCCCTCGTGTTTAGCCCCATTAGTGTTAAGGTTTTAAAACGTTCGGCCCATTTGTTTGACGATTTTAAGTCGTTTCACCCCATTTCTTTGTCAATTTTAAGACCTTTCGTGCCATTTAGGTGTCGAGTTTTTCCTGTCGAGCGATAGCGAGCCTGTAATTTTAAGGGGAATCGGCATTCGGCCGGGACATTTTTCTACCGAAAAATATACAACTTTATCTTGAAGGGGTGGTCTAGGGGGTGTATTTTTAAGCTTGATGGAGGTCTAGGGAGGAAACTAATGATTATATAAAAAACTTAATAGAAAGACCAAAAAAAAAACTCCATCTCCCCTTAATCAACACCTCGACCTCACAGTAACTCAATATTGTCCCCACTCAACATTATCAATCCTAGCATCCCCTGGAATCCGTCTAAAGTAAATGTAGATACCTACTGTACACGCGACCAAAAAACAATCTTTGCTCTAACGCTCTCAACATTCTGGAAGTGGGTCGAAATCATATGATAATACCTCACAGGCGTATGTTTCACTCGATTCATTCCGTTCTCACTAGATTATCTACAGCTCACCAGTGTACAGATTGTTTTTTGGTCGAGTGTACAGTCGGCCTAATAAGTGATGTCTCGGCACCAAATATATTATATTCTAAAATTTGTATCAGCCATATCTAATCAGGATTTCTAAATTTCGAGTGAGCTATACGAACATCTTCCTACACTTACCCACCCTATTCAACATCTGGCAGACATTATTACAGCACACAGCGAGCAAAACGTAATGAAAGCGGCGACACGACTTATTTGGCCAACCGTACAATAGACCAAGAGAGCACAAACAAACCATTTTCCCCATTGCTCAATGTCGCTATGGAGAACCTTTTCATCTGTACCATTCTTTCCCTTTAACAAGATAAACAAGCCATCGTTGTCCACGGGCTATCCAATCATTTAAAGCAGATTCTCTCTCCAATTCAAATTCAACTTAATTACCTGACCTAGTTAAAACACCTTTACTAAGTAACCCAACACTTAACATCCTTCCTTGAGTCTTGGTGTAAAACTTTAGTAAATCTGAACAAATGCTAACACCAATCCATACTATTTTAAATACCTATTGTATCCTGAGTCTAGCCAAACACAACAGAGTACCTGCCTAAAGTAACCCAACTTAAGGGGAGATGAGTCGTTTTTCTAGACCTCTTTCTCCCTCATGTTTAACCCCATTAGTTTTCAGATTTTAAGATGTTTGCCCCATTAGTTTGTCGATTTTAAGCCCTTTCGCTCCATTTTGTTTTCCAATATTAAGACCTTTCGTGCTAATTAGGTGTCGATTTTTTTTTCCTGGCGAACGATAGTGAACCTGTAATTTTGGAAGAAGGCGGGACATGTGTCTACCGAAAAATGTACAAATTAATCTAGAAGGGGGATCTAATCGTTTATTTTTTAAGCTTGATGAAGGTCTACGGAGGAAACCAAAGAGATAATACATATAAGAAATAATCGACCAATATACATACCCTTCCCCCTTAACTTCACCTTTCTGCCTCTAGCACCTCCCAAGAACCGATACCCTTCTGCGACGCACTTAGCCTAACCTCCTCCGGCTCCAACCCAAGTCAGTCGTATCATCTTCAAGGGATTATCGAAATCTTATTAAGGGGGTCACCTGCTTTTTTTCTCTTTCTCTGGGTTTTATCCATTCGGCCCCATTCAGCCAACTGTTTTAAGACGATTATACCCATCCAGGTGTCGATTTCTTCCTGGGGAGCGATAACGAGCCAGCATTGTATGGAGACATCCGGCTTCGCCGGAGAAATTTTTCTATCGAAAAATTTACAAATTTAGCTTGCTGTCAAAACAAAAATATATTTATGCTGGTTCGCTACTGTTCGCCAGGAAAATATTGACACCTGGATGGGGGTAAACGTCTTAAAACAGTAGACTGAATGGGGCCGAATGGATACAAGCCAAAGAGAGAGGGAGAGGAAGAGAAAACAAGCGAGGTGGGCTCCTATAAGGAACACCCAATTCTTAACAGTAATCCTCCATAACAAACCCCAATGCACTTGAATAAATTAATGAAAGAATATGGTCCTCCCGGGATTCGAACTCGGGACACCACACCCAGAACATAAGCATCTAAACCATTACACCACCAAACCATAATACTAGCCAAACACAGCGTCTATCTAACCAAAGTGACCCAACTATAGATAGCGCCAACGAACTTGATAACAATCATGATCCCTCATGACCTCTTCGTAACTCAAAGTGGCCTAGAGGAAACTGGCTGTAAATATCCACACCTATTTCCTGGTGGACTCTTCCCAAATAATAGAAACGTCAGCCGGATTGCTGTCATTCATTTTCAGTTACAAGAAGTTTAGGAGTCGAAGATTAGTGTCAAGTTCGCTGACGTTACCTATAACATGGTACAGTCTGACTTACCCGATCTCAGTTGTATAGGGGAAGAAAAACAAAAACAAAAACAAAAACAAAAACACTTGCGGGCGAGATGTAGTGGTCATGCTGGGGCCTTATTTATATTCCTCGTGTGGTTCGGGCCGGAGATGGAGAGAGATAAAGCGGGGTGAAGTGTGTCACCAACGGAAATTCGTTCAGAGGATAATTCTCTTGGGAGCGGCTAGACAGGGATCGGCAACCTGCGGCTCAGGAGCCGCATGCGGCTCTTTCAGGACACTTGTGTGGCTCCAGAAGCTTCAGAAATAATAATTCTTCCTTCAAAATGAAGGCATTATAAAACACATTCAAGGCAACAATAGATTTGTTTATTCAACTTCGAAAAGATGTGTAGGTATCAATTGTTGTGATTTCTATAAATGTGACACATGTCTTTCCTAAGCTTGTGAATATCAGTATATTGAACAATATCACTATAATTTGTTTAGTTCAGAAGTAGGGTATATTCTCCTATTTCTGAAGTACTGTAGATTTTGGTTGATGAGACCAATTTTTTTGGCATTGCGGCTCCGACAGTACAATTTTTTTCTGAAACTTATATAAAATGGCTCTTCTAGCTATAAGGGTTGCTGACCACTGCTATAAGGGTTGCTGACCACTGCTATAAGGGTTGCTGACCACTGCTAGAGGGAAGGAGGGAGGCTTTGGGAGGTTAGGTTTAGCTCGGATATTGGGGGGTAGGTAGTGTTTGGCTATAACAACAACAACAACAACAACAATAATAACAATCTATCTATCTATTGCCTGACGCCGTGATCCCCGAAGGGGTGGACACGAACGAACCGCCCCATGCACCTCTGTCCCCATTCAGTCGACGCCCCTCCTCCCAACCAGCACCGCCTTCATTCATATACTTCCCCACTCCATCCTTCCACCTCTCATTCGGTCTACCTCTCCCTCTCTGTCCTTCCACCTCGCTCTCGTACACCCTCTTAGTCATTCTCTCGCTTTCCATACGTTTCATATGGCCGAACCATCTCAAGTTGTTCCTTTTCACACTTTCCAGCACATTTACCTCCACACCACACCTCCTTCTTACTTCCTCATTTGTCTGTCTATACTATAGTTATTTTTATTGTTATTATTATAAAGTAATAAAAACAGTAAAAATAACTTTAGTACAATGGCTAGATAGGGTATTTTGATACATTTCTGTGTTGGTGGTGTAATGGTTTAGATGCTTATATTCTGGGTGTGGTGTCCCGAGTTGGAATCCCAGGAGGATCCTATGCTTTCTTTAGTTTATTCTAGTGCATTGGTGTTTGTAATGGAGGATTAATGTTAAGAACGGGATGCTCCTTAATAAGAAGTTGATGTGCCTGACTCCTTAACCCTATTCATGTTAAGAACGGGGTGCACCTTAATAAGAAGTTGATGTGCCTGACTCCTTAACCCTATTAATGTTAAGAACGGGATGCACCTTAATAAGAAGTTGATGTGCCTGACTCCTTAACCCTATTAATGTTAAGAACGGGATGCACCTTAATAAGAAGTTGATGTGCCTGACTCCTTAACCCTATTAATGTTAAGAACGGGGTGCACCTTAATAAGAAGTTGATGTGCCTGACTCCTTAACCCTATTAATGTTAAGAACGGGGCGCTCCTTAATAAGAAGTTGATGTGCCTGACTCCTTAACCCTATTCGATGCAGGGCGGGTCTATTTGGAGCCTCCCTGTTATACTCCATTAGTTTGGAAATGTTAAGACGTTTCACCTTATTAATTTGGTGATTATTACACACTTCACTCCATTCGGGTGTCGATTGTTTCTGGGCGAGCGATAGCGAGCCTACACTTTGGGAGAAACCGGCCTTCGGCCGGGAAATTTTTCTACCGAAAAATTTACAAACTTAGCTTGAAGGGGATTTTGGGGAAGATTATTTAGTTTGAAGGTAGTCTGGAAATACACCTTCCTAAGTCTAAACTAAACTAAAAATATATTGTTCGAAATAGACAAAGATAATTATAATCTTCAATAATAATTAAGCAGACTATCATAAGAACCCCCAAGACGTTGCACCAGATAGTGTTAAGATTCGGCGTAGGCTTATAAGAGTGTCACAGAAGGGCACCGCTAGAGAAGGGCTGGAAGATGGGGCGTTTTTCTGGTCCCCTTTCTCCCTCGTGTTAAGCCCCATTTGTTTTGAGATTATATGACGTTCGGTCCATTAGTTTGTAGCACCTTTCGCCCCATTTGTTTGTCAATTTTAAGACCTTTCGTGCCATTTAGGTGTAGATCTTTTCCTGGCGAGTGATAGCGAGCCTGATATTTGAAGAGGAACCGGCCTTTTACAAAGTGTTCTGATACAAAGTGTTCTTTCAAGTTTGTATAATAAAATCTGGAATAATAATCCGAAGTTATAATCCTTGTGTCAATAGTATTCTTTAAAGATTTCAACTGCATAAAGTTTAATACCACCTGCAATAGGTCTAGATATAACTAACGTGATTGACTCCATTGCAACAGCCTCACCGATCTATATCACTCCCAAATTGTTGACCACGGTTGCTGTGTTCAGACATTTTACATACAGACAGATTTATTACCCTCCTGCAATGTATTTTATTTTGGGTTTGGGTATGGATGGCTTTTATTTTGTCGCGTGAACGGCCATTCCATGCATGGGGACGCCAGTAAATTTATCGTTGCAGCTGTTGTTTTGACCTACTGTACCTCCGACCAGGAATTTACTACGATAGTGTATGAAGGGGAGATGGGCCCCCTTCTCCCTCATGTTTAGCCCCATTAGTTTTCAGATCTTAAAACCTTTCTCTCCATTTTGTTGTCAATATTAGTAACTTTCGTGCTATTTAGGTGTCGATTATTTTCTTGGCCAACGATAATGAGCCTGTAACTTTGGAAGAATCGGGCTTCGGCCGGAAAAATTTTCTACCGAAAAAATTACAAATTAATCTAGAAGGGGGATCTAGTGGATGTGTTTTTTAAAGTTTGATGGAGGGATATTTACTGTTTCCATCCGGCGTTTACATAGTCGACTCTTTGTTTTATCTTTCTCTCCTTTTCTCTCTTCCCCTGGCTTGTGTCCATTCGGCCCCATTCAGCCAACTGTTTTAAGACGTTTATCCCCATTCAGATGTCGATTTTTCCTGGCGAGCGATAGCGAGCCAGCATTGTATAGAGAAAACCGGCTTTGCTGGAGAAATTTTTCTATCGAAAAATGTACAGATTTAGCTTGCTGTCAAAACAAAACTATATGTATGCTGACTCGCTATCGCTCGCCAGGAAAATATTGACACCTGGATGGGGGTAAACGTCTTAAAACAGTAGGCTGAATGGGGCCGAATGGATACAAGCCAAAGAGAGAGGGAGAGAAAGATAAATAAAAGCGAGGTGGGCCCCCTTAAATATAGTCGACTCTTTGTTTTAGTTGTTTAGAATGGCAGATAAAGTCGGTTCCTTTGTTGTATGATATGCAAGTCATCATTTATGTGGTGATTTAGAATTATTAACGATTATACACTTTTATTAGCTATATTCTGCTTCTATGCCTTTTATTAGCTATATTCTGCTTCTATGCCTTTTATTAGCTATATTCTGCTTCTATGCCTTTTATTAGCTATATTCTGCTTCTATGCCTTTTATTAGCTATATTCTGCTTCTATGCCTTTTATTAGCTATATTCTGCGTCTATGCCTTTTATTAGCTATATTCTGCTTCTATGCCTTTTATTAGCTATATTCTGCTTCTATGCCTTTTATTAGCTATATTCTGCATCTATGCCTTTTGTTAGCTATATTCTGCTTCTATGCCTTTTGTTAGCTATATTCTGCTTCTATGCCTTTTTTTAGCTATATTCTGCTTCTATGCCTTTTGTTAGCTATATTCTGCTTCTATGCCTTTTATTAGCTATATTCTGCTTATATGCCTTTTATTAGCTATATTCTGCTTCTATGCCTTTTATTAGCTATATTCTGCTTCTATGCCTTTTATTAGCTATTCTGCTTCTATGCCTTTTATTAGCTATATTCTGCTTCTATGCCTTTTGTTAGCTATATTCTGCTTATATGCCTTTTATTAGCTATATTCTGCTTCTATGCCTTTTATTAGCTATATTCTGCTTCTATGCCTTTTATTAGCTATATTCTGCTTCTATGCCTTTTATTAGCTATATTCTGCTTCTATGCCTTTTATTAGCTATATTCTGCTTCTATGCCTTTTATTAGCTATATTCTGCTTCTATGCCTTTTGTTAGCTATATTCTGCTTCTATGCCTTTTATTAGCTATATTCTGCTTCTATGCCTTTTATTAGCTATATTCTGCTTCTATGCCTTTTATTAGCTATATTCTGCTTCTATGCCTTTTA
Organism: Paralithodes platypus; assembly: GCA_032716605.1. NCBI lineage: Eukaryota > Metazoa > Arthropoda > Malacostraca > Decapoda > Lithodidae > Paralithodes > Paralithodes platypus. The sequence continues at coordinate 16,855,527 of CM064492.1, read as the reverse complement.
TTAGCTATATTCTGCTTCTATGCCTTTTGTTAGCTATATTCTGCTTCTATGCCTTTTATTAGCTATATTCTGCTTCTATGCCTTTTATTAGCTATATTCTGCTTCTATACCTTTTGTTAGCTATATTCTGCTTCTATGCCTTTTATTAGCTATATTCTGCTTCTATGCCTTTTATTAGCTATATTCTGCTTCTATGCCTTTTGTTAGCTATATTCTGCTTCTATGCCTTTTATTAGCTATATTCTGCTGCTATGCCTTTTATTAGCTATATTCTGCTTCTATGCCTTTTATTAGCTATATTCTGCTTCTATGCCTTTTGTTTTCATTGATGCCCATTTATGTCAATTTGTCAGTTTACAGTCAGTCATCAATTGGTGCTTCCCTAAAATTCCTTGTACCACTAAGTCTGAGTGATAGTGCAGAGTCAAACTACGATTTCTGCCCATCCTAGAATGAACAGACTATAGGTAGGAATACAGCAAATCTATAGTACTTAGTAATTACCACCCACAACGATGAATATGGCCTTCGAGTATAGACCCTAAGCCGATAACAACAATGAAATATAACCACTGTATTGGCCTATCGAACTGCGGGATAGAATGGAGGGGTTTGGGGTGGCCGGGCGGTGAATTATTTAGTGGCATTGATCAGTAGTTTGGGTGGGTGGTTGGTTCCAGTTCTGTCTGACTTCTTGTATTCAGGTTCTCTCTCTAGCTCTCGCTCTCCCTCTCTCTCGCTCGCTCGCTTGCCCCCCCGCCCCCCCCCCCCCCCCCCCTCTCTCTCTCTCTCTCTCTCTCTCTCTCTCTCTCTCTCTCTCTCTCTCTCGTGTTATATTATATCCACTTATTCACGAATTCACACACTAACTACGCACTCTTTGTCACACACACACACACACACACACACACACACACACACACCCACACCCACACACACACACAGAGTGACATGGTTTTATTGTATATTAATTAGCTTAACAAGGATGGATTGTATAAATTCATTAGTAAGCTACATTTAATTATAAATATGAGGGAACATAGCCAAAAAAATATGGACTTAACATTTTGGAATTAAAAATGACAATAATACAAAAATTACAATACATTTGAATTAATCAAAATGTAAGCAAAATTATATGCAAATGTTCTTCTCCAGAGTCTTTATAAATTAAGCTGACAGTTATTACAAAAATATACATAACGAAAATACATCAAATCCCCTCAAAGGAACTGCATAAAAACGTTATCTGAAGTAAATAACAATGAACTAATACAAAGGATATAACACAATCAAGCCAATTACATTTACTACCTTCAGTATACCAGCATGCATTATTCTGTTTTATTCGGGCTAGTATTATACGATTTCATTACTTTTATTACTTTATTGTACATTGGGGTTTGTAATTGAAGATTAATGTTAATAACGGGGTGTTATTTATTTATTGAAGAAGCATCTGTGGCAGTCATAAGGGTTAATTGAGATCGAGTTTACCCCTTTGTTTGTAAGAGGTCCTTCCATAGCTGTATGCAGTCGTCTAGGGATAGCATCTTTATAACGGAAAAGACTCCGTATTGCTGAAAGGGTTACATTCTATCTATCTATATACTCAGGCCCAATCCACACTTTATAATGGAAAAGACTCCGTATTGCTGAAAGGGTTACATTCTATCTATCTATATACTCAGGCCCAATTCACACTTTATAATGGAAAAGACTCCGTATTGCTGAAAGGGTTACATTCTATCTATCTATATACTCAGGCCCAATTCACACTTTATAATGGAAAAGACTCCGTATTGCTGAAAGGGTTACATTCTATCTATCTATATACTCAGGCCCAATTCACACTTTATAATGGAAAAGACTCCGTATTGCTGAAAGGGTTACATTCTATCTATCTATATACTCAGGCCCAATTCACACTTTATAATGGAAAAGACTCCGTATTGCTGAAAGGGTTACATTCTATCTATCTATATACTCAGGCCCAATTCACACTTTATAATGGAAAAGACTCCGTATTGCTGAAAGGGTTACATTCTATCTATCTATATACTCAGGCCCAATCCACACTTTTCCTTCTCTTTTCTGTGTGTGTGTTTTTTTTTTTGTTTTTTTTTTTGTTTTTTGGGGGGGGGGGGGGGCTCAAGGAAAAAAGGGTTACATAGATAGTTGTACTCCTTTCTGTACCGGCGATGAGTAATACCTGAGTAATTAAGATGAAGATATGGCAATTTACCATCGGCTGGGAAAAATATTTAACCTAACTAAGCTAATCAGGACTACCTTACCATACCCCGCATGTAAATGTAAACAAATCAACTATAACCAAAGAGATATTTAAGGGAACCCACCTCGCTTTTTTTTCTCTTTCTCTCCCTCTCTCTTTGGCTTGTATCCATTCTGCCCCATTCAGCCTACTGTTTTAAGACGTTTACCCCCATCCAGGTGTCAATATTTTCCTGGAGAGCGGTAGCGAGCCAGGATATATATATTTTTTGACAGCAAGCTAAATTTGTACATTTTTCGATAGAAAAGTGTCTCTGGCGAAGCCGGATTTCTCCATACAATGCTGGCTCGCTATCGCTTGCCAGGAAGAAATCGACACCTGGATGGGGATAAACGTCTTAAAACAGTTAGCTGAATGGGGCCGAATGGATACAAGCCAGGGAAAGAGAGAAAAGGATAAAAATATAACAAAACAGCCGGTGGCCCCCCTTAACCTAACTAAGCTAATCTCACCGACCATACCCGACTTGTAAACGTAAACAAATGAACTACAACCAAAGTGATATTACATTGACGCGATATGACATGTGAACGAAAAGACCGCCCTCCCTCAACTACAACCAAAGCGATATAACATTGACGCGAAAGGCCTTATGAACGAAAAGACCGCCCTCCCAACAAGGATATAAAACTACTTTGCGTTGAAAGCTGCAGCGTGAGTAGTGGAAATAAAAGGGTTTGCATATTATATCATTGCAAAAATAGCTGAGTAGAGGAAATAAAAATGTTTGCATATGTATCATTGAAAAAAAAAAAAAAATATCTGAATTTTGCTCGCTGAACAAATATTATATGCTTTTATCTGTAATTGGTGCGCGGAGTTTTGTAATGGGCAATATTTGGTGTATGTATGTGCCGTTGATAAAAGTCACAAACATTCAAGTAGAGCTGGTTTTGTTTATATTCCTTAAGGGGGGATGCTTCACTTTTTGGCCGATTTTTGCATGTATTCATTATTTTTTCTAGTTTCCTCCCTAGACCTCCACCATTTTTGAATGTATTCATTATTTTTCTAGTTTCCTCCCTAGACCTCCATCAAATTAAAAAAAACAAAACATCCATTAGATCCCCCTTCTAGATTAATTTGTACATTTTTCGATAGAAAAATGTCATAGCCGAAGGCCGGTTCTTCCAACATTACAGACTCACTATCGTTCGCCAGGGAAAAAATCGACACCTAAATAGCACGAAAAGTCTAAATATTGATGTAGAAATTGGGCGAAAGGTCTTAAAGTCGACTAACTAATGGGGCAAACATCTTAACATCTGAAAACTAATGGGGCCAAGCATGAGGGAGAAAGTGGTCCAGAAAACCGGCCCATGTCCCCTTAATTGAAGAAGCGTTTACTTGATTGATTTGTTATAATGTCAAGATCCGATTACGCATTTCTTCTCTGTTTGATGGCTGCTTTATATGACGATTTAATTCAGATTAGGAAGGGTGTATGGTAGAAAGAGGGTTCATTGAGATAGTCTTTACCGTATTAATCTCCACAGTTCCTTCCTAAACTGTATCAAATCGTCTAATGGTAGCCAGATTTTTGTTTAAATGCGTCATGATCTTGAAAGGGTTAACACTTACATATGACTGTTTGCGGTGTATGTGTTTACTGGATCTGTGTGCACGGATATGTATTGTGTGTAAGTGTTTCTTAGAGCTGTGTGCACTGATCTGTACTGTGTGTGAGTGTTTCCTGGATCTGTGTGCACGGATCTGTAATGTGTGTGTGTGTCTCCTGGAGCTGTGTGCACCGGTCGGTTATGTGTATGTGTTTCCTGGATCTGTTTGCACGGATCTGTTATATGTGTGTGTTCACTATAGAGGACACTTACATATGACTGTTTGCAGTGTATGTGTTGCCTGGAGCTGTGTAATACTTTAAGGGGACAGTGGATATTGTTGTGGGTCTATTTATTTATATATTCATTTTTTTTTTTATTTCCTCGCTAGACCTTCATCAAGCTTTATAAAAACACTCCCTAGACCCCCTTCAAGATAAGACTCCCTAGACCCCCTTCAAGATAAGACTCCCTAGACCCCCTTCAAGATAAGACTCCCTAGACCCCCTTCAAGATAAGACTCCCTAGACCCCCTTCAAGATAAGACTCCCTAGACCCCCTTCAAGATAAGACTCCCTAGACCCCCTTCAAGATAACACTCCCTAGACCCCCTTCAAGATAAGACTCCCTAGACCCCCTTCAAGATAACACTCCCTAGACCCCCTTCAAGATAAGACTCCCTAGACCCCCTTCAAGATAAGACTCCCTAGACCCCCTTCAAGATAACACTCCCTAGACCCCCTTCAAGATAAGACTCCCTAGACCCCCTTCAAGATAACACTCCCTAGACCCCCTTCAAGATAACACTCCCTAGACCCCCTTCAAGATAAATTAGTTGTATGTTATCTAAATGGCACACGCCAATGTTTGCAGTGCAGTTGTTATACGTAGCTTGTGTAATCTTGAACTGCGACATGCACGTAACTTTAATTAGACGCTCATTAATATTAGCGACATGTATTCACTGGCACTACTTGTCTTAACTGTTGTAACTGGTGTGTGTGTGTGTGTGTGTGTGTGTGTGTGTGTGCGTGTGTGTGTGCTATAAAAATACGGCTCTATGTTTAAGGTAGACACTTAATAATAGAATGTTACTACGTGTGTTTATTAGTTCATACTAGTGCCACGTATTTATTTATTAAGGGGGGGTCACCTGCTTTGTTTCTCTTTCTTTCTCTGGCTTGTATCCATTCGGCCTCATTCAGCCAACTGTTTTAAGACGTTTATCCCCAGCCAGGTGTCGATTTCTTCTTGGCGAGCGATAGCGAGCCAGCATTGTATGGCGAAATCCGGCTTCGCCGGAGAAATTTTTCTATCGAAAAATTTACAATTTTAGCTGCTGTCAAAACAAAAAATATATATGGAAAATATTGACACCTGGATGGGGGTAAAAGTCTTAAAACAGTAGGCTGCATGGGGCAGAATAGATACAAGCCAAAGAGAGAGAGGGAGAGAAAGAGAACAAAAGCGAGGTGGGCTCCTTTAACTCTTGTTCGTCCCTCTCTCAGTGTAGTATTACGCATCCATCTAACCTTGCTCATTTCGGTACCCTCAAGTCTATCCGTATATTCCTTCAGTACACACACCTCACTAACATAAACCAATACACTTTTCACACATACGCATCATGAGAGAGAGAGAGAGAGAGAGAGAGAGAGAGAGAGAGAGAGAGAGAGAGAGAGAGAGAGAGCGAGAGAGAGAGAGAGAGCGAGCGAGAGAGAGAGAGAGAGAGAGAGAGAGAGAGAGAGAGAGAGAGAGAGAGAGAGAGAGAGAGAGAGAGAGAGAGAGAGAGAGAGAGAGAGAGAGAGAGAGAGAGAGAGAGAGACGTCGTTGATAGCATGGGTGGTTGAGCCCTGCATACTTTAACATACTGCTTCTTCCACTCAACAAGAAAACCCTGGACCTATTTCTTCCTCAGTATATTTCCACCCCTTCCTTTGACCTGACCTCTTTTACGCTCCGTGTGTTCGGGTAGTTTGACTTTAGTGAGCTTTTGGCTTCCTGTCACTCTATTAAGGGGAGATGGACGCATTTATTTGCTTATTGTTTTATCATTATATTATTTTTTAGTTCCCCCCTAAACCTTCCTCAAAATTTAAAAACATCCCCTTTACCCCCCCCCCCCTTCAAGATACATTTGTACATTTTTCGGTAAAAAAAAATCCCGGCCAAAGGTCGGTTACTCTTAAAGTTACAGGCTCGCTATGGCTTGCCAGGAAAACATCGACACCTAAATGGCACGAAAGGTCTTAATATTGACAAATGAATGGGGTGTAAAATCTTAAAATCGCCAAACTAATGAGCCGAACGTCTTTTAATCTGAAAACCAATGGGGCTAAACACGAGGGAGAAGGGGGGCCACAAAAACCAGCCCATCTCCCCTTAATTTACAAGCAGCCCTCCATTTGTGTCCTTCTATCACGTAGCAAAAGAAAGAATTGGCTATATTTGTTTGTTATAATGTACAGTAGTAAAGTTATAAAGTCGCCGTATTTTCTACCCTACAATTTGATTAAGGGGAGATGGGCTGGTTTTTCAGGCTCTCTTTCTCCCTCATGTTTAGCATATTAGTTTAGAGATTTTAAGACGTTCGGCCCATTAGTTTGGCGATTTTCAGACCTTAGGCCCCACGTTTTTGTCAATTTCAAGACCTATCATGCCATTTAGGTGTCGACTTTTTCCTGATGAGAGATAGCGAGCCTGCCATTTTAGAAGGAACCGACCTTCGGCCGGGAAAATTTTCTACCGAAAAATTTACACATTTATCTTGAAAGGGGGTCTAGGGTGTGTTATCTTAAGCTTGATGGAGGTTTAGGGAGGACACTTAAAAAATAGTAAAAAGATACATAGACGAGCAAATAAATACGCCTATCCCCCCTTAATATTGTGAATAAATACGCCTATCCCCCCTTAATATTGTGAATAAATACGCCTATCCCCCCTTAATATTGTGAATAAATACGTCTATCCCCCCTTAATATTGTGAATAAATACGCCTATCCCCCCTTAATATTGTGAATAAATACGCCTATCTCCCCTTAATATTGTGAATAAATACGCCTATCCCCCCTTAATATTGTGAATAAATACGCCTATCCCCCCTTAATATTGTGAATAAATACGCCTATCCCCCCTTAATATTGTGAATATATACGCCTATCCCCCCTTAATATTGTGAATAAATACGCCTATCCTCCCTTAATATTGTGAATATATACGCCTATCCCCCCTTAATATTGTGAATAATACGCCTATCCCCCCTTAATATTGTGAATATATACGCCTATCCCCCCTTAATATTGTGAATAAATACGCCTATCCCCCCTTAATATTGTGAATTTATGGAACTTTTCTTTGTTGACAATGAATCACTCTATTATCTTGCTATATTCGGTGTTACTGTAGCTGATGGTAAATTTAGCCCTTTAGAAACTGATTGTTCGATAGTTAGTGGACACAAATAAGAAGCTGTTATGCCTAGAACAAAATGGACACCTATATAGCACGAAAGGTCTTAATATTGACAAAGAAATGGGTCAAAAGGTCTTAAAATCGACAAACTAATGGGGCGAACATCTTAAAATGTGAAAACTTATGGAACTAAACATGTGGGAGAAGGGGGTCCAGAAAAACGACCCATCACCCCGTAAGAAACTATACTCGTGATCCAATAATGCTCATTATATTTCCATGTACAAGATCCCAGAGAGGAACAGAAGTTATGTGGCCAACTGTACATCCCACCACTACATTAATATTTTTGTCATGCCCCAGCCAGTGTTCGAACCCAGGCCAGTAGTGCAGCACTCCAGCACCTAAACCACTAGACCACCGAGGAGATTTGGAATTATATCCCATCCACCACCACCCATATCAGATAATCTAATGATAAATGTTAGTGGTCTGCATACCCGGAAAGTATGCGTCTATTTACATACAAACTACCGCATATTCACACTTTACCGTATACCTCGGAAACCTAAACAGAATTCCAGGAACATGGCCATGAATGTTAGCAAGCCCGTTTACCATGTTATGTTAGGGCTTGGGTCGCGCACACATGACTGTTAGCTGGCACCGTGTTTACCTGGGAGATCATACATAGGTTGGGGTACACACATGACTGTTAGCTGGCACCGTGTATATCTGGGAGATCATACATAGGTTGGGGTACACACATGACTGTTAGCTGGCACCTGTATATCTACATGGTTGGGGTACACACATGACTGTTAGCTGGCACCGTGTATACCTGGGAGATCATACATAGGTTGGGGTACACACATGACTGTTAGCTGGCACCGTGTTTACCTGGGAGATCATACATAGGTTGGGGTACACACATGACTGTTAGCTGGCACCGTGTTTACCTGGGAGATCATAGTTTGGGGGTACACACATGACTGTTAGCTGGCAACCGTGTTTACCTGGGAGATCATACATAGGTTGGGGTACACATGACTGTTAGCTGGCCCGTTATATCTGGGAGATCATACATAGGTTGGGGTACACACATGACTGTTAGCTGGCACCGTGTATACCTGGGAGATCATACATAGGTTGGGGTACACACATGACTGTTAGCTGGCACCGTGTTTACCTGGGAGATCATACATAGGTTGAGGTACAACACATGACTGTTTAGCCTGGCACCGTTGTATACCTGGGAGATCATACATAGGTTGGGGTAACACACATGACTGTTAGCTGGCACCGGTGTATACCTGGGAGATCATACATAGGTTGAGGTACACACATGACTGTTTAGCTGGCACCGTGTATACCTGGGAGATCATACATAGGTTGGAGGTACACACATGACTGTTACTGGCAACCGGTGTATACCCTGGGAGATCATACATAGGTTGGGGTACACACATGACTGTTAGCTGGCACCGTGTATACCTGGGAGATCATACATAGGTTGAGGTACACACATGACTGTTAGCTGGCACCGTGTATACCTGGTAGATCATACATAGGTTGAGGTACACACATGACTGTTAGCTGGCACCGTGTATACCTGGGAGATCATACATAGGTTGGGGTACACACATGACTGTTAGCTGGCACCGTGTATACCTGGCAGATCATACATAGGTTGAGGTACACACATGACTGTTAGCTGGCACCGTGTATACCTGGCAGATCATACATAGGTTGAGGTACACACATGACTGTTAGCTGGCACCGTGTATACCTGGAGATCATACATAGGTTGGGGTACAACACATGACTGTTAGCTGGCACCGTGTATACCTGGGAGATCATACATAGGTTGGGGTACACACATGACTGTTAGCTGGCACCGTGTATACCTGGGAGATCATACATAGGTTGGGGTACACACATGACTGTTAGCTGGCACCGTGTATACCTGGGAGATCATACATAGGTTGCGGTACACACATGACTGTTAGCTGGCACCGTGTATACCTGGGAGATCATACATAGGTTGGGGTACACACATGACTGTTAGCTGGCACCGTGTATACCTGGGAGATCATACATAGGTTGAGGTACACACATGACTGTTAGCTGGCACCGTGTATACCTGGGAGATCATACATAGGTTGGGGTACACACATGACTGTTAGCTGGCACCGTGTATACCTGGGAGATCATACATAGGTTGAGGTACACACATGACTGTTAGCTGGCACCGTGTATACCTGGCAGATCATACATAGGTTGAGGTACACACATATGCATCCACTCCATCTTATACGCGCACACATACTAAACACATACACTGACATTTAAACATAAATATATACAATCATTCACACCTGCAAGCACACATAGACATAGACCCACATACATATACACCTGCAAGCACACATAGACATAGACCCACATACATATACACCTGCAAGCACACATAGACATAGACCCACATACATATACACCTGCAAGCACACATAGACCCACATTCATATACAGATTCACATTTACGTACCGTACTTCAACATTTACACAATCACATGAATGTACGCACATACGCATTTACACACACGCATACTCTCATGCACTTAATGACACATACATAGCCGCACACACACACACACTCACACACAGACTCACACACACACACATACACACACACACAATACAAAACAAACACTGACACTTAAGCACATTAAAACACACATGTACTTAATCACAACCACACACACATAATCACAAATGCACACACATACACACACGCACACTTATGAAAGCAGCACTGTGTATACCCCAAAAGTACACACAAAGCCCCGTTCCCGTACACATGGCTGTTAGCGGCGTGTAAGCAATAATGAAAAGCGTCATGTTTTTCCCTAAGAGTTGCTGGAGAGAGAGAGAGAGAGAGAGAGAGAGAGAGAGAGAGAGAGAGAGAGAGAGAGAGAGAGAGAGAGAGAGAGAGAGAGAGAGAGAGAGAGAGAGAGAGAGAGAGAGAGAGAGAGAGAGAGAGAGAGAGAGAGAGAGAGAGAGAGAGAGAGAGAGAGAGAGAGAGAGAGAGAGAGAGAGAGAGAGAGAGAGCGTGAGCGTTTTCTATAGGGAAATAAGGACACATGTGTGTATAAATACGCCATTACGCATCCTCCTTTAAGGTGGAGGTATAATATTGAATTTTCCGGTAATTATTAAATGACAACTTTTTCTAGAAATTTCGATTATATTTTGCATCGGTTTCAACAGTTGCAATGTATTGTAAATGTATTATTATAGCTGGATGAGATCATTTAACCGTTAGCAGATACCATTGTAACTGTATTATTATAGCTGGATGAGATCATTTAACCGTTAGCAGATACCATTGTAACTGTATTATTATAGCTGGATGAGATCATTTAACCGTTAGCAGATACCATTGCGCATTATTTTCTGTTTTCTGGCTATTATTAGATAATTCTATTCATATTAGAAAGATTATATGGAATTAGGAGGGTTAATTGAGTTAGTCTGTACCCTTATCATTCCCACAGATCGTTCCTAAATATAATCGTCTAATGATAGCCAGAATAAAATGTCAAAATGCGTCCTAATCTTCAAAGGGTGAAAAATTCAATTGAGAACCGGCGAGATTAGTATTGCTCGCTACTGCTCGCCAGGAAAATATTGACACCTAAATGGCACGAAGGTCTTAATATTGACAAAGAAATGGGGTGAAAAGTCTTAGAATCGCCAAACTAATGAGCCGAATGTCATAAAATCTGAAAACTAATGGGACAAAACATGAGGGAGAAGGGGGACCATAAAAGCGACCCTTCTCCCCTTAAGACAATCTTCAGTAACTACTTAGCATATTGTGGCTAATGCTATTCGACTCCTGTTTAGCTAAAGCCTATGTATATCCTCAGGCAGTGAAGGAGTTAAGGGGAGATGGGTCGTTTTTCTGGTCCCCTTTCTCCCTCGTGTTAAACCCCATTTGTTTTGAGAATATAAGACGTTCGGCCCTTTAGTTTGGCGATGTTCACACCGCTCGCCCCATTTCGTTTTCAATGTTAAGACCTTTCGTGCCATTTAGGTGTCGATTTTTTCCTGGCGAGCGATAGCGAGCCTGAAATCTTAAGAGGAACCGGCCTTCGGTAGGGAAATGTTTCTACCGAAAAATGTACAAATTTATCTTGAAGAGGGGTTTAGTTTTTTTCTTCTAAGCTTGGTAGAGGTCTAGGGAGGAAAATAAAAAGATAATGAAAAAATACATATATGAGCAAATAAATATGCTCATCCCCCCTTAATTACAATAGTTAATAAGCAATGTGACGTGGTGGTGAGAAGCTGTATAATAGCAGAATCCCTCTCTCTCTCACTCACTCTCACTCACCCTCTCTCACTCTCACCCACCCACTCACTCACTCACTCTCTCACTCACTCACTCACTCACTCACACACACTCACTCTCTATCACACTCACTCCCACTCTCTCTCACACACACACACTCCACCGCCAGCACATCTTTAGGCCGGGTGTGGGATTAACACAACCATTCCCTTTGGTATTAGCCGGGGAAGGAGGCTGTGGAGGGCGGTAGATAGACCTTAGCTAATGGTCAGGAGCGAGCACGGAATACGCCAGTAGGATCTGCCGCCTCGTTGTGTGAAGAAGGACTCATTACTCAGGCGTATTATCCTTTCCAGAGGCCCTAGTTTAATTTGTCCTTTTCCGTATAAAATATGTATCTTTTGAGTTAGAGCGATGAACTTTGAAAAGAAAAGAAAAGAGGAAACTGGGATAATTGCCAGAGCATAATTATACATACATACACAATAGAGATCGTCTTGAGTTTTGTCTCCTTGCGCATCAAACAATCATGGCTAAAGTCAATGTTATGTTAAATTTCGCTGATAACTACATATTAACTCCCTACTTAATGTTAGATATGAGTGATCAGTAATCGTGAGTTACTTTATGCAGATTATGAATTAAAATGGCATTATTGCAGCGTTGAATGCTAAATAATGATATGTATCTATCTATTTATCTATCTATATATCTATATATATATATGTTAGTAAAGCCAAGTAATAAATTTTCTTTGATAGCAATGCTGAAATTGCTATATCTTTTAACCTCGTGTGCATCAAAGAAAATATATATATATATATATATGCTTTCCGTCTACATGTCTGTCTGTCTCATTTGCTTTAGATATATATTCACGATCTAAAATATTTACAATAGTAAGTTTATTAAAAGAATATATATAAATAAGTAAACAAAAAATATATATGAGAATAGCTCTATTTAATGTGTACACTGTCCATGGGATTTCAACCCCCCCCCCCCCCCTCATTAATTACGAGAGAGAGTGTCCCCAAAGATCCCCCCACGAAGCCTCTCCATTCAAGTAGTCCTATTATCGTTAAGCCCCCCCCCCCCCCTGGGATAAACTAGCCACACAGAACAATTCCCCTTCCCTAGAACTTCTCAGACCTAAGTTTAAGGGGAGATGAGCCGTTTTATTTGGATGAGTCTATGTTTTTATTATTATATTAGTTTCCTCCCTAGACCTTCGTCAAGCTTAAAAATACTGCTAGCCCAAGACCCTCCTTCAAAATAAATTTATACATTTCTCGATAGGAAAATGTCTCGGCCTGAATACGGGGACACTAAACCGGGGTCACACCAGCTATTTTATCTGTGAATTGTATTGAGGTCTGGTTTTCGCTGCAAGCAATACTATTATTTTGAAGGGATTTGTATAAGTTGTTCTTGCGCTACGTATGGTTGTTCAATATTTTGTTTAATACTATTCCATATTGTTTCGTGTTGGAAGAGAAAATCATCGTATAATAGGCTGAATTTCTGTTCGCCACTTTAGACAAATTGTATTCTCATCACAGCGCATTTCTCTAATTGTATTTATCATATTCCCAATCCATGCTCTACTTTTATCGTCAGCAACATCCATAGATTAGTGCAGCTTGAGCGAAGTTGGCGAGAATGAGCCTGGAATGAGTTACTGAGAATGAGCCTGGAATGAGTTACTGAGAATGAGCCTGGAATGAGTTACTGAGAATGAGTTAGTCAGAATGAGCCTGAAATGAGTTAGTTAGAATGAGCCTGGAATGAGTTAGTGAGAATGAGCCTGGAATGAGTTGGTGAGAATGAGCCTGGAATGAGTTAGTGAGAATGAGCCTGGAATGAGTTGGTGAGAATGAGCATGGAATGAGTTACTGAGAATGAGCCTGGAATGAGTTACTGAGAATGAGCCTGGAATGAGTTACTGAGAATGAGCCTGGAATGAG